>VXAL01014932.1:3590-43663 GCA_013399475.1 Chauna torquata | reverse complement strand
CCGCCGTCCGGCCCGGCCCGCCGCGCTCGAGGCGGGACGCAAGCCGAGCCGGCGCTCTGGGACGCCAGCTGGGGCGAGGCGCTGCTCCTCGCAGCTGGCCCCGCACGAGGGGCTCACAGGAGGAGGGAAAGGCACACGAACACTGGCCAGCCGCGCGCAGACCGAGCCCGACATACGTGCCGCCAGCATCCCCTGCCCACCTCTCCCCTTCCCCGCGGCACCGCGCTCGTACCAACAGACCCCGAGGCTGAGAACTCCCAGGGGCGGGCGCAGAGCAAAACCCCGCGTACCCCACTGCCATAACGGCCCTCGTGCTTAGGGATGTCGTCTCTGCCAAGACAGCTGCTGAAGATTTGTTAGCGTAACAGTTCTGATTTTATGCGCGTTTATCTCCTGTGGGCGACACCCTGCCCGTAAGTCAGCATGGTGCGCAGGCCATTACAACGCATTCTTCAAGCTGTAATTACACACAGTAATTACATATTTAATTGTTACACATTAATATCACCTCAGCCTGTAATTACAGCGTGTTCATGCAAACCTAATCAAAGAAAACCAGCATATTTGCATAAAAGTTGTAATGAAAAGTATAATGATTTCACTAACAAGATGCGGATAAGAATGCATATCTGTGACAAACACTTTGTGTCAAGAAGAATAGAAAACGATTTTCTTTCCTGAAGATTATTTCAGGCCCATTTAACACAATCTGTACCACTCCATTGATGTGCAGTATCTTACACACATCAAGTCATATCTGGATAATGTTCCTGACTTCAAATAAAATTTCATTACTATATTTAGTTATAGAATGGTTGGAAATGGTTGCATTGTTAAACTTAATAAAAATTGGAATTTGTGAAGTATTAGACAAACCTCAGCACCAGTTTTTCTTCTTGCCATTCAAACACTGCAAGCATTCTATCCAAGTCTCCTCACACTGCAGTTTGCATTACAGCCTAATTTTCACCCATAAAACAAGCAATTAACAATAAGTACAACTGCTTTGGAGTTCCTGAGGCCAAAGATAAAAATAAATTGCCTTTTATAAATTCACATTTTGCAATAGTAAAACAAAAAGCAATGCTAATTATCAATAATTTGTCACCTCTAATTTAAGCAGACACACTGACGGGCGTGCATCTGGATTCTTCCAAGCCCTGAGTTAAAAGACAGGTGTATGGGTGGAAAGCCATCCTTAATGTAATCCAAGCAAACTGCAGTAGAATACCTGAATTTTTAGCAGCTTGATCATCCGTTGCTCAGAGGTACCAGCAACCCCTACTCCATCCTCGGACTCG
The DNA here is from genome assembly GCA_013399475.1 of Chauna torquata. Taxonomy (NCBI): domain Eukaryota; kingdom Metazoa; phylum Chordata; class Aves; order Anseriformes; family Anhimidae; genus Chauna; species Chauna torquata. The sequence goes on along the minus strand of VXAL01014932.1, from coordinate 42,362 downwards.
TGCTTCTTGTAATGGCTTCACAGGAAGCTTAAGTCCCTGAAGTTAACACCCTTTATGTCAATCTTCAATGGAAGAAAATGATGACCTGCTAATAAAGTCAGGATACCAGAATCCTACCCCAAGGTTAGCCAGGGACCAGCAACTGCTTTAGCATTAACTGCTTTTACCTCATTGTCTCTTCACTTAAAAAACAGTAAGAACTGCTCAAGTACTGGAATTTCCAAAGGTAACGTTATGGAAACCATTTAGATCCATTCATGCAAGTAAATCCAAAAATAAATATTCTTGGAAGAACTGAGAGTCCCTGCACCTTCCCAGCGTCCTGCAGACAGGCTCTGCCCTTCCTGTGCAAAGCAGGGAGCCTGCGCCTTCTCAGCGCTCCCCGCTAGCACTGGTGCACACAAGCACGAGCTCGAAGCCAAACGCACTCACAGACCTCAAATGTGCTCAAAGCACAGAACGCGCTCATCTTTATGGCTGTGGAAATGGTACAGAAGTGCTCATACGCCACCATTTCTGAATTTGCCTGTATCCTCTCAGCTGCAGGTAAACAAAAACATGACTGAAAATACAAAAGTAACAAATTAATGGCTGGACGCTAAGCCTAATTTTCTGTTCAGTTATAACAAGGTCACTTATCCAGCTACAGGTGATTTACAGACCATATTCTGCGCAAAAAAAGAGTCAGCAGTACTTGCATTTAAAAGGTTGATTATATATTATTCCATATGGAAAGCATCTTCAATTTCTCACTTCTTAAATGTTATTTCCCTTTCCAATTACAACCTCTGCACATCTTGTCTCCTCTTACATAGTCATTATCAAGTGCAGCTACTTGCAGCTACTTAGAAACCTGCATTATCAAGGTAAATAGAGAATTCCCTAGGAGAATAGATAAGAGGCAGGAGAAACTTTGCTTTTTTGTATTCAGGTATGTCATTTTGAAATCTACATTGTTCAGGTAACAGCTGTACATAACATCTGGAGAACTTCAGTGTCTCAAACCACTCACTTAAAGAACTAAGAGGAAACATGCCAGTGTCTTTAATACAGTTTCTATGAGTCCAATAGGCTTTATTTGTCTCCCTGACAACATGCAGTATGACTCAGTTATCAGTTTTCTTAGCAATTAAGAATTTCATTTTGAGCAAGAGGTCAAGAAAGAAAAAGATGGTACAATTGCTGCCACTAGGAGGAGGAGTTGGCAGCCACCTATAAAGCTCGGCCAGGCTGCATTTCCAAAACAGATCAACTTTCCAGGCAGTTTGCTCCATAACTGGCTCTGCTTTACTTAGCTAAAAGGATGAATAAAGCCACAGCTGAATTTCAGACAATCTGTAGGAGTACATCTCTTGCCATGAATTTCAGTTTAATGTTATCTATTGCTCCACCTGCCATTCTGTTTAAATACTGTAGCTCGGTCAGCTTATAAAAACCAAGTCAAACAATTAACATACAACATTTCCACAGAGTGACATAGCTTAGAAGCGCTCTCAGTTATTGAAAAGCTGTAAGTAATATCATAGAAGGAAAAAATCCTTTCAAAAGTCTGCATCTTTGGTCAATTCTCTGCCAATTTTCTCATTAATCCTCAAGGAACAAAGAAGTATGAAACAATAGAAAGCATTCCTGCTTTTGCCTATCAAAATAATTAAACCTTGCTAGGAGAAACAGGCTGTGAATATGGAACGAGCACTGCCAAACAACAACATAAAGCAGCACGATGTCAACAGAAAGAAGAATCCCAAGCAAGCAGCAAGTATTACCAGAGAACAGACGCGATCTGCAGGAATTCTGACCATGGCAACATCGAATGACTTCCCTCTTTTGCCACACCAACACATGCTGAGCAGCAATTCCTGGGTGAGGGTATAAAACGTCCTGGACTAGGACAGCTCATTGTCCCAAACTCATCATGGACAGCTCACAGGACTGGACATGATGACCCAGAGTTCCCACCCTGCCTTCTGTCCCCAGCTTCGATTATACTTCAATCTTCTGCAAAACAAGCACTTTATACCATTACACACTTTTTTTTTTTTTTTTTTGCCTATTACCTATTATGAAACTGTGCATATAATGTACCCATTAGTTCATCAAGAGAGAATGTAAACATGACATACTAGTAATTAAACTACAGGAGAACCTGGCTAATTCACATTAACGATTAAGAGCCACTGCAGACTAGCAAATTTTACAAGCCAGTGAACATGCAATAAAAATCTTGCTCATTTATTTTGACAAGTGACACTTCCTATTAAAGGTACACTTCATGGACTCGAGTCTGCGAGCATAACTATCTTCCCAACATGGCACCTCATTAAGTCCTAGACTGGGCAAAACATCTAGCCACATGCTTCACTTTAACCACGCGAGTCTGGAAACCACTGCAGAAATGCTTTGAGGACGGGACCTTGACTGCTGGAGAGAGCCTGCAAGTTACTGCGCACAGAAACGCTGCCCTGCTTTCCGCCCACGAGCCCTGAGCAGGCGACCAGGCTGACCTCACCGAACCGGCCTCACAGCGCGCCTGGGTTTGAAGGACGCGTCTCAGCATCCCACCGCCAGCAGCGCGAGCTCAGCCCTGCGATGAGCAGCCGTAGGCACGCCAGCACTGCTCCCGCGCTCACAAGAGCGGCCAGGGAAAACGCAAGGCCTTGGGCTGCCCAGCATTTTAGTCCGACCCCACCTGGGAAACACGTTTTGCGCTCCAGGCACTCACTAATTGCAATAGCTGCTGCAAAGAAAGGGATAATTGATCCAATTTGTTTTGTTTACAGCTTGTTACTAGAAAGAAGACCACGTTTCTGCAGAGCATACTCAATTTCAAAACATCTAATTTTTCAGCTGACATACCCCTGCTGCTCTTCTTTTCTTGTCCATTGGCCTTATTAGGGTCCTAATGGACTCAGAACTCTCTGAAAAATCCTTCAGTCACCATTCCCTGAGGAACAAGCCTCAAGACTGAAACACAGGAATTTCGCTGGAGCAGCCCAATCCTTCTTGATTCATGAGATATGCCAGGAGAGCTCTGCTTTTCTTAATGATATGTTTCTTAGCTCTGAATTATTTACACTGAAATGGTTAATCTTGATGAACAATGCTGCTTGCTCGTTGGCTAGCTGATGTTAGAGCAGTATCTGACGACCTGTTTCATGACAATGCCAGAGTCACAGCCAGAAATGAAACATGTGGCCTTCAGAGGCATCTTCAACGCTTAGAAAACACAAGCTCTGCAGCTCACAGGTGTGCAAGGTCACCTGGAAGGAACACTCAGACTGCTTGGGCTATCCACACTTTGATATTTAGAAATAATGGTCAGTAATTGATTTTTATTTTTTATTTATATACTTGCATAAAAGTCTTCAGAGCTCTTCCCACTGCCAGTGGAAGTTCCCTTCATTTGGATTCTCAGGACAACTTCAGAGAGCCTGTGTAGGAAGTGATAATCTAACTAGTTCAATCATTTACAGCTCAGCTACAGTCTGGTGTGATTTTGTGTGTCAGGATGCTCCTACTCAGTCACAACAACTATGGAGCCAGTAGCCAAGAAACTCATCCATCACAATGGCAACACACCGGGGGAGGAGGGGGCAGACAAATTGTGAAAGTTGACATACAAACATCTTGAAAAACAAGGCCCACACCCCTGTAGTTTCTATTCTGTATTTTAGGACAGACTTTCCAGTTTCAAGAAACAAGTCTGCTGCCCCAGATCGTACCTGAAAACATACGCTCCATTGTGTATTCTCACACGCTCGTTTGGGAGAACAAACCAAGAAGCAGCTGTGCTTCCACCCCTGTGAGCATTCCCACACCAGGCCTTCTCCTAAACGTTCAGAACAGTTTCAAAAAGCCGATTCAGTTTCCACTGAAAAACTTCAAGTCGTTCTATGCTTCTGCCTGAACAAATTGTTCAGCTTTCCATCAAGCACTTTCATACGAACGTACTTGACAACTTCAGAGATCATTTAAAAAAGAAATATGTCACAGGAGCTCTGCCAACCACAAAAAGGTCCGGTGACTCAAAAAGATCAAGTCTGATAGAAAAAGTACTTAAGCATTTTTACACAAAACATTTGAAGTCAAAAGTTCAAAAATTAGTATTTTTACATGTCTGCTCATAGGCAGGGGCCCCAAGGTTATTCTCTCAACCTCTCTATCTACAGCTATCTTCTTGTAACGCTTCATTTTCCTTGCAGTATATATCTAGGCAATTAACTTCAAAATTTTGCTACAGGCATTAGGTGCTTTGAAAATAAACAAAAATGTTTTGAGAAACAGACATGACTAAACTAGGTAAAGATAAGAGAAGTTCACAAACGTGCTTCAAGGTAAATATCTTTGCTACACTACAAATTAAATGTCTCGATGCCTTGGGGCCAGCACACACTCCAGAAAACAACCAGCCCTGAGCAGAATATTATCTTTCTTACTACGCATGCAACTTTTTATTCAGTCTGCTTTTATGTAAGTACAGAATAACATGGTTACGTCAGATGTATAAAATATGCATGACCTTATATTTAACTTTGGAAACATCTAGGATTAGGTGCAGAGAATGCAGAAAACGCAAAGGTACACAAGCCTCTAGCTATGCTATAGAAACTGGTTTGTTATTCTACCAGCAACAACTGCACACAGACATGTATTTCAGCCACCACCACTGCACTCAGAGTGTTGGGGGGGACACACACAACAAACCCACACCTAAGGAAGCCACAGGAAACCCTCCACTTACAAAGAGACTCCCAAGGCAAATTTCTGGAAGAGTTATTCCAACACTGCAGTGACTTTTTAAGACAAAGTCAGGAAGCAACCCCTGTGAGGAGACCAGCACGGTTACTCACCAGGAGTGACAGCACTACCGTGTATAGTGACCAACACACAGTACGCTTACTGAGACAGTACCAGCGGCAACTGAGGCATCCTGGTTACACAAAATGCCACTGGTGAGCTTTTACTTGATTGACTTTTGATTGACTTTTTCTTGATTCCTTTAGATTTTACACCAGACTATGCATCTGCCACAAAACTCACTACAAAAGGTTTAATGCTGCTATAACTTTTATACTCAGAGTTCGCCACTTGCTGCACAACCCAATCTGAAATGAAGGTTAACCCCAACAGTTAACAAGAGCAGTCCTGCTAATAAGTTTCCAATGTCTGTATTTCAAGGTGACAGCTTTGCAAATATTAAGCTCGCCAGCATTAACTACCCTAGCTTTAGCTTAGTGGTTTCCACCTACTTCCAGGTGTTTTAATTCACCCCAGCAGAAAATAATAACTTTTGCAGTTATTTTCTGTCTCACACGTTAAACTGAGGCACCACAAGTCCTACTGGCTTTCTCCTTCCATGTCACCCAAAGTCAGGAAAATTCCCACCTGCGGTTAAAAGCCCTGGAGAGCACAATACAAAGAACCACTCAGCCCAACGGCCAAAGGGGAAGATAGTGATAGACAGCTACTACAAGAACAGATAAGGCTGAAAATCCTGCATATTCATCATAAGATCAGGCTGCCTAGTAAGTTTAAACTACTGGGTCACACTTCAGAGCTAAAGCTGATACCTTTTCATATCACAAATCCCAGGCTGCCCTATTTTGCACGTTATGTTTATATTGTACATCACAACACTAAGTCTTGCAAAATATTCCAAATTACTTCCAAAGAGGTTAAATGAAAATAGAAGCTGTCATCAAAATACTTGAGATCTGCTAGAAGAAAAAAAGAAAAAAGGAAAAAAAAAAAGATTAACCCTCATCATTGACTATTTAAGAATACTAGTAATTGAAAAAAAAAAAATCTCATTTTCAGTCTTTAATCTAAGAGGAATAAAGACTTGCTTATTTTATATTATTTTTGTCGATCTGTCCACAAGAAAGCAGTATTTTCAACAATAAGTCTGCAGTTAAGATCAATAGCAAATGCTATTTTTTCCAAACACTTCTCATAAGCCTTTCTTTTGTACAATTTAATTGGAAATGTAGAAGGCACACAATTTAAGAAAGGTTAACTGTGCATGTTACTCTTATATGATTGATTCTGCCAAGCGTGAAAGGCAACCTTCTTCCGTTGCTTGCTAGGTGTTGGTGGTACCCGTTCCACAGCAGTGACAGCCAGGGCTTAGAAGTTTTGTCTCGCTCCAGGCTTTCTATGAATTGCAAATCTTCAGGTTGCCACAGAAACTCTATGCACTGACACGCAGCCATCAGGAAGCATCACGGTCATCTTTTCCATCTTGTTTGCTTTGCATCAGAGCACTTTAAACTCCCTGTGGCATTGGTGCTCCACAGAATGATTCCCTCTACGCAGTTATTCTTGTGCAGTGTCCAAGCCGCAGTGATTAATCATTCCTGCTTCCTCGGCTGACATATCGAGGTGGGGAAACGACATCCTAAATGAGCAGAGCTGATTACCTGGGAAAGCAATTCTTCAAGATAGCACAGCTAACTAATAGCTCCATCTGCTACAAAAACACATTCCTAAGCCCCAGAAGCAGTGTCAGGATACAGCTAACAATTTTGTTACATCTGCCAAATTTTAAATTGTTTGTCACCAAGTTGCCACAAATATGTGGGGAGCACTTCACAGTTCCTCTCAATATTGCTTTGGAAGGCAGGGAAGCTCAATCAGAAGGTCTGCAAAGACTTGTGACAGTGAAGTTGAAGGTTAGTTCTGGTTTGAAAAAAAACAACCCCAACATTACATGTTACAGTTTTTGCCAGAACAATGCGTTTACTTATCGTCTTGCAGGTCCCCATCTCCACGCAGATTCAGCAAACCTCTGTCCCCACTGAGACACAGGAGGACTTCAGTCACTTCAGGACAAGGATGGACATTTACCAAGGTATTAGTATACACAACTCAAACACCACCTACCCATCCCTGAGAAAAAACAAAAAAAAACAAAAAAGCAGATCCACAAGTACCTCAGCACTTACTCAGAAACCTCAAACCAGAGGTAACAGTTATGGTAAATCACGATCCAACACGTCAGAAGGGATTTCTAAGTACAACTCCCCCATTTCTGATCCTGATAGTAATACTGTGAGCGCACCAGTAAGAGGCCTTCTCATTTTCAAGTCAAACCAAATTTTAAGAAAACAGGGGAGAACGAAAGAAAAAAAAAAAGACTAGTAATGCCTGTACCCACACTTCAGCAGGAGGAAGCACCTCGCACTCTCGCCGCAAGCCCATCCACTGCCAAAAAACAGCAATATCACTTAAGTCTGGCTGTTACACCAAGCGTAGCCTCTGCCTTAAGCTAGATGTTCACTGGGCATTAAATACCAGCTTTTTACAATACCCATAAGCTCATAATTAAAGCCCTTGCTCTTTGTTTTGGAGAAAAAAAAAATCTGACATTCAGGAAATCCAATTCCATATACTCACAATCGGACAAGCAGCTTCCTGAAATAAGTCACAGGGAGGACAAATACGTACATTTGAGAGTGCTGTGGTCATTTAAAAAATACATTTTTACCAATAGCGTCCAAGATGCCATCATTTCCCGTGAAGGTGCAGAATATTTTGCATAGACGTTAAAGCACCGAGTCTGCAGATCTATCTTTTGATACTGAGCAGGGGTATCGGAGGGCTCAGACACAACAGCGTCACGCACAGACTCTCGCCTTGCCAGACGCCCGTACGTGACTCCAGCTTTCTCGCTGTCACAGCACGCCTCCCGCGTGCCCCGCTGGAAGGGGCGTGAGACCGATGTTCACCTGGCCACGGACAGAAACAGCAGCAAAATAAGCTTCCGGGTGAAAGTTTTGTTGGTTTTTTTTTGTTTGTTTTTAAATGGAAGTTCAGCATAGCTTTTAACTTTTACAAAGGTAGAGTAGGTCATTTTCTATAAAAAGATTTATTTACAGGTTTATGCAGCATTTAATTGCCTTCAGAAGGATTCACTGCACTCAAACTGAATTAATTCACATACTCTGTTTACATACACAGCATAGGAGAAAGAGACAGTATTGCATATTTCATGTAAACACTAAACCCAACAAAGGAATCACTGTTTCAGGGTATAACCAAATGAGTTAAGAAACAAACTCTAAGAATGACAGTTACTGCAAAACTCAGGTTAACTGCAGAATCACCAGTTACCGAGAGTGACAGCCCAGCAGATGTGAGGAGCTCATGTATCATTACCAATTTAATGCCCATCTTGTGTGAAAATCCAGTTATGGCTCCTATTGGTCGAGATGATGTAGTGACTACAGGAAATAAAAGGTACGATTTGCTTTTATCAGTGCCATTAGTGGTACTGACTTCATTCATTACAATGCTTGGACACTGTGGTCTGAATATAATCACTTATAAACAGCAGCAGCATTTCTAGTTTGTGCTTTATTCCCTCGCAAACTTTCCTCGCAGATCATTCACAAGGTGACAGAACAACATTTCTTCAAGAACGATTAGAGACGCCACAGATATGTTTTGCAAAACACACATGCACCACTACAAACAGATGAATTACAATGCAGTTCAAACTAAAACCTAAAGACGTCACCATGACAGAAGATGCTTCATACAATACAACCAGAGAAAGTCTCACGGTACCTGACCCATATAACGAACCTTAAAGATTACTGTAAGTTCAAAAAAAGCCAGAACTTAAAACAGAGTGCCAAGTCACCTTGAGTCTTTACAAAGACCAGGCTAAGAGCACACCAAGAGAATTTAACAAAGCATCTAACGGCCTCTCAGCAGACGTTTTCTGTATCTAGATTTCTTCCTTGTTCAGAGCTCTTGGGGGGCGAGGGGGGAGAACACAACAACTACAACAAAAACCCTTACCATATAATTAAGCTATGACTGGAGGCTTGATTATCGAGGTAGGCATGCATCAAATTTCCCAAGGAGATGCAACTATCCCAATTTTAACGACGGGTTGTTTTTTTTTTTTTTTTGTCTTTTGTTCATTTGTTTGTTTTAGTCATTAGGAGAAGACCGGTGAGAAACCAGTGATGTATGGCATGGTCACCAGATCCATCAGATCTAACAGCAACAAGCTAGTCTTTAAAACACAGGTTAGAGGATTCATTTGGATGATACACTCATCCTACCATGAGACACGCATTGGGTATAAAACAGGCAAGTTTTATTTAACTTTAATGCTCCAATAAAGCTGTTTATACTTACACACTGTCTCACCAACTCACATCACTGCAACAAACCTATCAAAACATTAAGATATTTTAATACTTCAAATTGCCTTGCTTTCCTTTGCTTTGCCATTATGTCCTCAACCATCTTCACCACGCTTCACCAATGCATCAAATTTCCTGACAACCATGCCACATTTTTGCCATCACGTGATGGTAAAAGCAAGGAGCTCTAAATTAGGATTGTTCAAGTGATTTGCTGGCTTTGATTTATATACTGCATGTGTAAAATAAGTAAATTACCATGGTATCCAGTTGAATGATAGAAGTTCAATCCCTTAAGAAATTAGCCCATTAAACAGACACCCACAAGACCACAATCTTGTATATGCTTGGAAGTACACCTCCAACCTGATTTAATAACCCCTCTGTATGACTCGCTCACTTTCACATAGGAACAGAAGGGTTATACACTTCTGTAATTAATACAAGAAAACTGCATACACAAAAGCATTTTCCTAAAATTACTTTGCTTCCATCTTAACAAATTTTTCATGCTTCCCTCTATCATGGAAGTAGGGAGAAAAATGCCTCAGGAACAGAGATTTGATAATTTCATTCAAAAGTCACCATTCATGTGCAGTGTTGTTGACAGCTAATTAAGTTCTCCCAGTGTAAAATAAATGTAACGTTTTAAAGTTGCTTCCTTGTTTTAAAAATCTTGACTGATATTTCACTTAGATATTATTAATCAGGGAGAAACAATTAAATATGGTATTAGAATTTGCTTAAGCTAGAATCCCAGAACCTTCTGCATCTTGTAAGTAGGTCACTAATCAGGTCTTGCTTTACTTTTGCTCAATTGTATTTCTTGGCAGTGACAACTATCACCCTGGACACAAGTACTGACTCTGCAACTTCGGTGATTAGACAATAAACTCCATTTTGCTTTTCAAGGATAAAAGATGGTGAAAATTTAGCAAACAATACAGAAATGTTGAGATACAACACAGGTTTCCTATTTTCACCTCCAGGTTTTTCCACATTGTACCATTTACCTTGAGGCCAGTGCTAAGTAACTGCCTTTCATGTAAAGCCCCCACACACTTAAAGGATTTTTATAAACCACGTTTAAAATGGGTTTGAGAAAAAGCCACAGGATTTGTGCTGTTATGGAAAATAATTTTAAAGCCTTCCTGCAAAGTCATCACACCAAAAGTGTATTTCCACACACAAATATGGTGGCTACAAGACATATTTAGAGCTGTTTCCAGCAGACAGCAACATACGTTGCAAAGCCATGACAGAAGAAAAATCTGTTCCCTTAAGTTCACCCAAATCAACTTATCAATATAAAAGCAATTCAGAGAGATTCATTTATTCCTTCACATTCCTACAATCAACACTATTTCACGCTTAAAACATGGTACAGCTACTAGAACAGCTGATACGTATTACTATTGAGATCCAAGTAGACTGAACTAAGTAATGATTCAAATAAACATTTCAAGCCAAAATTACTGGACAGTAGAAAGCAGCCTTCAAAGTGCCATTTATCAAATATCTCTGCTTGACTGTTTTTAGAAACGTACACAGTAAGGAGAAAATATATTGAGCCACATCTCAATATAAAAACGCCAAAGCATTATCACAATAGCATGTCCACCACAGTTATTGCAGCAAAGTGCCTTTTCTTCATCTTCTGAAAACTTGTGTAGATAATATTTCAACAATAACCACACATTTCTCCCTGTGGTATAGACACATACAAAATGCATTAGGAGCAATGCCAATAACTGAAATGCTTTCTCAGTAGCTCTGTTCAGGCGAGCGTCTTGCAGGTGCTGCAGAGCTCTCCGAATTCAGCTCCAATGGGAGCTCCAAATCAATAAGGCTCCTCAGCCATCACCCAGCGTAACTAAATCACTCCAAGGGCAAGCCCTGCTGAATTATGTGACCATTTCTTTTGCCGCTTTACCGAAAATGGCATGCCATAAACCAATTCAACTCAAGGTAACACAAGCTCATGGGTGAAATGGAACACACACGAGCTACAAAGCAAAACGAGTACACGTTTTAGATTACGTTCTGCAGAAAAAAAGTGGGCTAAACAACATCGCAGCTTATAATTACGAGGATACCTCTGCAGGAATCACCTCTGCAGCCCATCGTTTCTCTCTTGCCAAACAACGCTGTCTGTCGATCTCACGGGGTGCAAAGGTAAAACCAAGCTAGGAAAACACACAGTTCAGCTGCCTTTGCCAGACTGCTGCAACATGTAAAGGCTTCGGCAGTGAGTCAACACACTACGGAAAATAAATGTTTACTCTCCCAAATCAAGGGAATTTCATGTCCTGTTTGTGGCAAGTTATTCAAGGATGGTTTTCACGCAAGCCTGCCAAAGAGAAGTTGAGGTCTGTGGGCTGTGAAGCTGGAGATTTTTTTGGTTGGTTGCTGGTGGTGATTGGGTTAAGGGTTGTTTTTGAAGTATTCTGATTTGCTCAGATTTACCCTAAAGTGACCTGCAAAAGTAAAGGGGAGAGGGAAGAACTTGTGCTTATTTTCTCTAGTTTACTGCTGTCAAAGATAGCTTAAAAGCTTTCAGAGATATTTTTCCTAACATTTTTCTTTCTCCATGTCGTAAATTCAGGTCATGCCTGCATTTGAAGATTATCAAAGGGCAAACTGGAGAAACTGTCATCTCTGAAAAAGCAACAGAAGCTATGCTTTCATGTCCTGGGGGCTTCGACAGCAGCATCACCACAAAGAGTTTCCATTGTCCTAGCTCCGCTGAAACAACTGTTCGTGGGGCCACACTACAAAACAAAGAACTGATCTGACTTTTAAATGGAGGAAAAAAAAAACAAGCAGAGGGATTGCTAGCACCTATCTAAGCATAAAACTGCCTACAAGAATCAGAAGAAAAAAGAAATTTGCTACGGGTTCAATAGCCTCCTATTCGAACCAAGTGCACAGCGCATCTGGCAGTTTCATGGGACGGCCCCTGTAAGGGCAGGTCAGGTTAGGCTTGACATTCCTTGCATTCCCAATACAAATCCCAGAGGACAATGAAAAGTCTCCCATTGTAACCAAGGTGCACTAGCCCAACTTAAACATGGAGCAAGGCCAGAACCACTGACTTCACTTTCACAAAACAGGCAAAAAGCTGAAGTCCAGAGCACTCTAAGCCAGTCCTGCATTACAAACTTTCTGCCACTCCGAAGCGCTGCAGCCGGTCAAGTCCTGGCAGACGGGAATTACACAACGCACACAGGTCGGCTCAATGATGTTCAGAGGACACCCCAGGCTGCCTTTCATGTTTTCTCTTGCGCGCCGTGGACAGCAGGAAGAGGGAATTCTCTACCCTGAAAATACTCAATTATTTTAATAGGATTACATTTGAGATTGACAGTGGTTAGAACAGCCCCTTGAATTTATTATCCTGCCAGCACTCCAGATATGTAATTTGAATGCAAAGATCTCTTCAATTTAAGTAAGTAACTGGCAAAAAGTCAATTCCCACCCTCTGTAGTTTCTTAGGCATAACAAAGTTTTGAAAATGAGTTCCTGAACTGAGCAGTAAGTGCCTGACACAGCCTTACCTAAGAAATATATAGCAAAGGTTAGATGTAAAGTTTTTTTTGTGTGTGTGTGTCTGTTGTTCTAGACACATACAAACACAAGGGCAGAGGAGCTATAAACCACAGGTTAATCCTCTCTCTTTAAGCATCCCACATTAAGAGTAAGCCAAGTTATAAACCAATGAAACTTGGAGTGGAATGACATGGAAGAGTTTAACTGTTCCTCTGTACAAAAAATATTACATGGAACAAAAAAGCAGTATATTTAAACCTTGAAGTGGAATTTCAGAGAATGATCATTTTTGCAGAGTCAAAAAAGAAACCGTAAAGATGCTACCAAGCCAGCCTGCCCTGAAGGACTATTGCCCATTTATTTAAACATCCAGTGCTAAGTGGCTACATTCCTACCTGATGAATTCACTGGCATGCCTCGTTTCCTGCACACTTTCTGAAGCAAAGTCAGGGACGAGCACAGACCATCACGCCCTGTGCTCGGGCCCGGCAGGCTGGCAGCTGCAGCGGTGCCCAGCCACTGCCACGGGACATCCTGGCTGCCGGCACCGCGCTGCACCGCACGGGAAGCCCGCTTCCCTGCCGCGCCGGCTGCTTGCAGGCACCACGCGTACGTGGTGCGGGTTATTTACTTGAGAGCACGTGGGGGGGGTATTAATAAAAAAAGTCATATCTGGTATTTACATAAAGCTTGACATATTCAAAGCCCTGTGTAAACAGTAATCCTTAACAGCTCTCAGAGGTAGCTCAGAATTATCCTTTCCACATCAAAGACAGCTTTGACAACCATGCTGGTGGAGGCTGAAGCGGCAGGGCTCGCTGCGGGAGAGATGTCTCCTGGCCCCGGGGAAGCTCCTGCACCGGGCAGGGAGGTTTCTGACCCCGCGGCTTTGTTTTACTCTACCTCATCTCACCAGCCCCTGCTATAGCATCTCAACTTCCTAATTCTCTTTGACCAGAGAGAGCTTGCTTTGTGTTCTCTTTGACCACTCCCATTTCAAAGATGCCTGTCATAACCAAAGAAAACAAATCTATTATCAGTCGCAAGTCCAAATCCCTGAAAATTCAGCTGAAAGCATTGCCAAAATAACTGACCTCAGGCTGAGCTGGGGAGGCAGATGGTTTCTTTCTCTTATGGCAGGAAGGGGTCAGAGGAGGGGAATCCGTGCTTGTGGCAAAGGACAGCAGATTTTCAGCAAAAATGTTTTGGGTCTCCCTCACGGCCAGCTAGGAGGAGCCATTATGTCCTTGCTGGAGGATTTTTACTGTCAAAGCCAGTAGCCAGCACCTCCAGCAACCGCGTGCTTAGGAATGAGCCTTAAAATTTGACAAAGAAGCCAGGGAGAAAGGAGGTGCTGCAGTGGAGAGCGTGCCACTTTGTGACAGCAATTTACCTTTACTTTTTGACGGAAAAATGAGATGGGCCAAGTCCGGTCTGACTGCATGTGCTCTGGAGAGGCTGCACAGAATTTGGCACTACAAACAGCTGAAGACCCCACACCCGTACTGAGCCCAGTTCCTTCCTATACAGCCCCCGTCCCTCTGACTCCCCTCCAGTCTCCATGCCCATGGACATGCGGGCTTCGCAGAGCTTTTCCTAAAGATAAACCAGAAGGGAGGGAGCACAGAGCCTGCTCACCAGCATGCGTGCAACTGCTGCTACCACCCACCTCCAGAACCAGAAGGCAGACAGATGAAAGGTTACACAAGCTCGTAGATACCGAAAAGTAAACTGAGTAGGCAATGAGATAGCCCGGGGTAAAAGCACAGAAAAATCTATAAGCAGTGCTGCCAGAGCTCCCAAAGCAAGTCCAGAACGCTGCAATCCTCTACTGCTGTCAACAAATATCTATAAAACCCATTCACCAGCGCGCATTTCATCCCTCTTCTCTTGACTGCTTCGCACAGAAAATAACAGCTTACCGCAAAGTTTCTGCATTAGCTCAGGAGACAGAGGTCTCTTAACAGGAATCTGAAGGTTGATGATCCACACTGGAAACACACTGCGGGTGTCAGACTTCACGTTTTCAAGTTCTCGGATTAGAAGATTGCATCCAAAAATTGCACAGAGCACCAGCAGTCCTTTCTTCCTCCAGTTCATGCCACTGGAAATGAAGTGCCTTTCCCAAGCCATCCTCTAGCACGCTAACTTTCTGAGCAAAGCGAGCAGCACAAAGACTGCCAGCTACTCCTGAAGCCTATTCTTAGCCTTTTCCCTTGAAATTCAACTTCCTGTCACCCCAGGTTTCAAGATACAACTAAGATATGGAATAAGCATGCTGCCCCTTCCAAAGGCTTCAACACTTCTGAAAAGGCAATTTAATGCTTGCTTTGTGTTCAAGCTGGGGGAACCAAACAGAGGAAAAGAAACATGTAGCGGCATTATCATGCTGGCCAGCAACCAAAAAGGTAATTAAAAACCTCCCCTGAACAGGTGGTCAACAAAAACCACTATTAATGCCTTTGATTGCCAAGCAAATGTCTTTTAGCACACTAGCTGTCACAGCAAGTCCCTGGGATTTGAAAGCATATTTCTGCGCTTTGACACCTGGCCCATAACAAAATTGCTATTGATCCGCTGTGAGCCTCCAGCAGCCGCGCGCCAGCCTGGCCGCAGGGAGCTCCGTCCATCCCCGCGGCGGGCGCCAGGACCGCGCTCGCCCTCTCGGTGAGCGTAGTGCCTCTGCTTTTCCACCAGGCAGGGGAAGGAGGACGTTTCACTGAGGAATCTGAGGAGTAAAGGCTGTAAACACATCTCTGTTTAAGGCAGCAGAGGATCAATACTGCTTCTCCAGGTCTTGCGGTGCAATGCTGCCATGGAGCACAAGCACAAGGCTTAGATTACTGCTGAATCCGTAAACTGACACCCTAAGAATTATTTTCTGCAGCTGATGTACTATTCTGAAAGAAAATAATGAAACAAATCAGATGAACAGTGTCAGAACTGTTCACCAAGATAAAAGAAATGCCAGCCCTGAGTCAGGCTTCATGGTTACAGAGCAAAAAGCGCTTTGATTTACAATGAAGCAAGCTTCATTAAAATACTTGAGCTTTTAAGGAAAAGGTCTATCAAAACATCGGTTTTATTATGAAACTTAACTGGAGATACATTTTTTTTCTTGTTGAGGGTGGCAAATTGTCGACATAATTTTAGACCTCTGTAGTAAACACCCTAAAAATATATACTTTTTCAGCAAATCGCATTATCTTGAACGATGTTTGCTGAATTCTTTTGCTTCTTTGGCTAAGGTCAATGAAAGGAAAATACTCCATATCCAGTGCACCTGTGCTCCAGCCCTCTGCAATTTGCTGCACATGTGTTTAAATCCCATTGAGCAATTTCACAGCACAAACCTCTTCAGCAAGGAAGATTTAAACCTAATAGTTGGAAAACTTAAAAATACAAAAACTATCAGGACAGCTAAGCACGTGTAAAGGCTTCCAAGGAACATTACAGGATCCCTGTAACTGGAGGATTTTCAAAACTAAATTAGAAATTATCTAATACTTTTTATCCTATCTCAGAAATAAAGATAATCTCTTTCAGCTCCCTTTCTATTATCTAGGGTGCTTATACCTGTACTTTCTATCACCGAGCTTTTCAGGAAGAATGTGATGTCTTCAGATGGATTTTTTCAAAAGCAGAAGTGTGTTTTATTCAAAAAAAAAAAAAGCCAAATTTTAAGGTTGCCCATTTTTAAAAGCTATTTCTTAACTGATATTAGCCTTGCAAGTGTTTTGATCATCATCTCTGTTGTTTTTCAAAGAGTTAAATCTTTCTGCGGAATAGGACCTCTAATGCTCTCTGAAAAGAATGCCACTGGCAGTTAAGCTGTAATAAACAGCTACGAACACATGCTTTCCTTGTGCTTCGGAACATCTTCACCTTTAATGTAATGGTATCAAAGTGCACTTATTTTTAACAATAGCGACTAATAACTACTAAGTAAAATTCGATACACTGAAATAAATCTCTAACATACCTTTATGGAAAAGTGCATGTATTTTAATAATCCTCTTGCAACTTCAAGTCAGACTAGTCAGCCCCTTACAGCAACGCTTGTCGAAGCGCAGATGAAAACCGGATCAGGGTCCGGGTTACCTCTGTACAACCACGAGGCCCACTGCCAGCAGCAAGGCCCGTAGCTGGAGCCCATGCACATATGAAGCTGTGCTTCCCAAACGGAACCTCCGATGAAGTTAGTTTAACCAAGAACAACATCTTCCATTCATTGTGTTCTCAATACAAGAATACTGCTGACTCTATGGTGTACTCATTAACTTCATTATCTTCCAGACCTCAGCACTGACTTCCCTCTGGACAAGCGGGAGACATCACCAGCCTTGCACAAGAACTGCAGTGTCTCGTCTGAAGTTATGCGTGTACCGTAATCATTCATTGAAAACCAGCAGGAAAAAACACCAAAGGGAGTACAGAAACATCGTAACTATCTCCCCCCAAAATCTCTGCAAGTACCAAAGAGAACAAGATCATGATAGCTAACTGCTGATTAAGTATTAATAAAGGTAAGATATTCGTCAGTATATCCATTCTGTATCAGAACCTCACAGTAAACCACACAGCAATTTAGACAAGCAAAGCTAAGGACATGTTCACAGCCAACGCTTGGAGTTGCCCATTACTTAAGAACTGATACCTGAAGATGCAGAAGTAGTTTAGGTTAATAAAACTTACATAATTACCACTGTATTATTATACCAAACCACCTCAACATGGTAACTTTACTAGCCAAAAGAACAACTGTATAACTTTAAAGAACTAGAGCTTTCTCTTAAAGGGTAATTTTAGGAGCTTCAGGAATTCTAAATATAATTATCTTCACAGTTCCGGGCTCAGGATAACAGTGGGACTACAAAACAGGTGTGAACTCCACTGCAAAAAACTTTAAATAATGCAGCCTGTAATTATATGTAGTCTCATTCATTCCGACCACATCATACAGAAAGAAATAACTTTCAAAAAGGACATCAACTGCTTGCTTCATGCGTAACTGTTTAAAAAATAGCTTGACAATCACAACTGAAGCTTAACATCAGTAATGCATCTACTTTGCCAAGCAAGGCTCAAAGTGTACCAATGCAAAATCTGAAGTGTTTTCTTACACTTGGGAGACAGCAGCTAGTTTTCAGTACACATACAGAGAATCACCTAACGATGCTGTGCACCCACCACCTTGTAGAGGCAGAGAGCCTCAGCTCGAGAGCCACGAGTTAACGAAGCTGTCCCAGGACTGGCTCACACCGAGCAGAAGGCAGCACAGGACTTCGCCTGCCATCCGCCTTTATTTCGTGCTGCTGTTGAGTGTGCTGAAGCTATTCAACCTGAAACTTGTAGACGGGAAATGCATCCGAATCGTGTGATACAAGATGATTTGTGAATGAGGATGGGACACCTGGGAGGTTTATTTTGGGGTGTTTTTCCTAAGTTTACTCATCTGTTTATCATACATGCAGACAGCTGTAAGATACTACGGACTGGATTTCCCTCAGAAATGAAGGAAGCTCCACATCCTAGAAGGGTGTAGGAAAGAACCAAGATCTACAAAGCTACAAGTTGCACGGGACACGGCTGCGTTGCGAGAAGGGCAGCGTGCACAAGTGTGGCCGACCCTGCTCCTTCCCACGCCCAGCGACAGCACAGGCTGACCGCGGTCAGGTCCGTGCGCATGGGAGTTCTGGGAGAGGTGCCACGGTCACCCATTTCCTCAGGGTTATTACCAGCAAACCAAACCCCTCATTTGCTAGAAATTGCTTTGAAAAGGACAGAGGTCCAAGAAGACTCCACAAAAGTGTCAACAGTCACTGTTCATCTCCACCTGATGGAAGCCGAAGCAATCCAGGCAGGCAAGGCCATGACAGTGACAGTGACAGATAGCGATTCTGCCCGGTAAACTCAGGCTTCCGACCTCATTTTTCTTCTTCTCACCTGTGCACAAGCAGGGGCAATCCAGCTGACTGGCCTGGGCCGATGCATACAAAGGGACACAATCAATTTATAACAGAGTTAGCATGCTAAGAATATTCACTCTGCCTTAAAGAAGATAACAAGTTTGTCAGAAGATTCCCTCTGGGATCAAATTTAGCACATGCTAATCTCCAGTATTTCCCGGGAAGGAACTGTGCTAATCAACTGGAGCTACTTTGTTGTGTCAACAGCAGCAACCGCAGACTGTGCATCCAAGAAGCCTAGCACGCACCTAGAACTGCAGCTGCTAAGCAGCTTCTGTTTCTGTGTAGGTTTGATGTGTGTATATGCATATAACCTGCTAAAGAAACGGGTACACTTGAACAGAGCTCCTGCAGCTTAGTAAACTCATTAAATGTATCAGCAACTTAAAAGTGGCACATGATGTAAAGCTTGTTATGTCACTCAATAAAACACCTGTGCTCCCTTCCTAAAATGACTGATGAACAGCCCGAGAAAAACAGAGGCAGATGTCAATAGCACAAGACTACTCACAAACCATACACCTTTACAGTAACAAGCAGCTTGATAAGAAAGTGGACTACACCAACACAAGGACAGATCCCCCACCAAAGGAAAAGGGCCCCTTATCAAAAACTCACGTATTAATCTGAAGGAAACATGAAGCCCACAGTAAGAATGGACTCCTTCAACTTCCAAGGAAACCCAGCTTCCCTCCAGCTACCTTTAAAAATGCCAAATCATCTGCAACACACCATAAAATTTCTTACTTGAAAGTAAACTAACAGGTTGGAAATCCTACATCACCAAATGACATAGGACTTCTGTCCCCCATAACGGCGGGGGTAAGAACCTTCATAACATGCCTAGGGGCGCTGAAAATTTAGTTGAATATTATAGCGTCCCAAAACCATGATCTTTATTGCTTTCTATAGAAAATATTAAGAGCAACTGGCAAAGCTTGATAATGCTTAAGCCTCTATATAGTATATTAATGCTTCCAATAAAACTAAGGTTCTGTCAGCCTTTAAATTACAACTGTGTTGCAGAAACCACTGCACTGCCAAAAAGTGAAAGGCACAAACCAGTTTATCTAGCTGTAATCCAATAAGTAAAAAACCAGCAGAGCAATGCAATGTCACTTCCCTTAAACATTTATGATTCGGGGAAGAATCTGCCTTATTTGAGGCTAGAAATACTGCAGATGAAAGTATTAAACATATCTGCTATGAATTTACCTGTAATGTCTGGGAACAATAGCACAGAAACATTGTTTGCTCCACATGTAAGAGCTTGGCTCAAGATTTACTTAAGACTTGCATCTTCCAGAAATTAAGTCGACAAGTAAAGTGTGAAACAATCCTCTTGCAGAAGCCTTATGAAAAACATCCATACAGAAATACACATATTAAGGCTACAGACCACTGGACAGCTGCCAAAAATGATGGAATACAGTATAGTTTACTTATTTCTTTTTAATGGCTCCAACATTCCACCTGAAAAATTGGTCCCAGAGCTACATAACTGGGGATAAAAATTAAGCGACAGTTACCATTTGTAACCCCGGGAGCTGATCACACATATTTCTCATAAAATCACGCAGAGCACCCCTGTCCAAAAAAGAGAGTGAAGAAGCACTGCAGAATAAGCATGTTAATTGTAAGTATAATGCAGTATAATATATTATATACAAGTGAAAATGTGTTTATTAAACAAAGTATAATGGATATTTGTGTTTTGCATTCCATTCAACATCACCAACACATTTTAGGTACTCTGAACCACAAAATATTAAGTATTTGACACCAAGTTCCCTCTAAGAACTACAGAGATTGCACACAGAATACTGTAATTCCCCACACATTCTCCAGGCTATAGTTCAAACAGTTTGGACAGTTTATTCCAAAATATTGTGCAACATATGCCACCAACATAATCTACTGCTTGGCTGGACACACAAGCTTTGCTCATTTTCTCTTTTCAGTCAGTTTCAGGTGATGTTTCTAAACATTTTTTTCAGCCAAACCAACAACATACTAAAATCATTTCCTAAATACCTGTAAGAGTTTGAACTATTACCCATTTTGCACTGAGCATCAAGTCTATAAAACTTTTTCTAGAAGAGTCAATCAGAAGCAACTGTGTTGAAAGTCAGCTTCATTCTTCCAAGCCCAACTGTAAGAGATCTCCAGCCTCACTGGTGGAAAAAAAAAATACCACCAGACCCAGTTCCAGCTCCAGTTTCCAAGCGGCTCTGTCTTCAATCCAGAAGGACCCTGGGCTGTGCTTAAGCAGCTGTCACTTGTGTTCAGCAGACCGTGGCCAACCAGTAGGGCCAGACACATTGACAGAGCCATACAGCCTGCAGACTCGCTGGTCAGCTTCAAGCTCCAAAGCCCCGAGGCGCACACAAAGAGCTCAACGGCATTAGGAGGCCGCTCGAGGAGCGAGGCCTGAGGAGCTCCTCTCCCCTCAGCGGGCGCACCCGCGGCCAGCAACGCAGCTTCACGCTTCCCCGCGGGGAGCCCGCTGGTGGCACCCGCAGCCCAAACGCGGCCCCACGAGCCGCACCGCTCACGAAACGGCTTGTTTTGGCCTCTGCCAGAGCCCAGAGCAGCAGCTCCAAAGCCAGAAGACAACCAGCCCAGGGCAAGCTCTGATGCCTACAGCGAGAGTGTTTCCCGGAAACCAGGCTTCGGCTGGAGTGCACTGAATTGCTGACACAGGTGGCAATTGCTGTCAGACACTTTGCATCAGTAACATTAGTTTGTGTGCAGTTATGACCACAGGGCTATTTTATTTTTATGTACAGAGGTTTACTACCACCTTATAAAAGAAGAATGTCCAGAAGGCAAATGGACCGATGTCTCAAAATAGAGTGTTTACATTAACACTTGGCAAGCAAAGCCTTGCAAACATAGATGAATAGAGATAAGCTATAAAAACACCATGGACATTTACTTGCTGGAATAGTAGCTTGTAATCCAATTTCAAGTCTGCCTGCCAAGTGCTACACACAGCATCTTTGTGTATGACGATTTCAGCCCTCATCCCCCACCAACCCCTCAGCGAAGATTAGCCAACAAGAAGAAATAGCAATTCAGAAAAAACGCTCCATTTAAAAAGCCATTTAAGTGGGAAGTTATGATCTGGGTATATCAGAACCCACTGTCCTTCCATTTGTGGAAACATTAAAAGATCAGGAAAGGACAATAAATACTGTACAAGCAGCAAACAGGGATGCAGAAATAAGTGTGGAAAAACAAACCTTTCTGCACCTTTCTGTTCTTAGCGGAGAAGAAACAGGCTTTCCCTACATTTGAAGGGCTCACTAGAGCCTTGCTGATGGAATTACTGCTTTGTAATTAAACATGTCTGCTCGCTTCACACACAATACAGAAAAAGCGAAAGTGCGTAAAGCAAGATAATTTGAGCTAGCTTACCCAAAATGAGACGGGGAAGGTACTTGCATGGTACAGGAGAAGAGCACTCTGCAGGAGTCATAAGCAAACAGGTAACACACAGCAACATGTTAAACCAGAGCAATGCATGTATCAAAGCCAAATAAACAGATGTGAGCTCAGCTGACAAATCTGCAGTATGAACACTCACTGGTAGTACCACGCTTTCAAAATCTTGCTATCGGTTTAAGGAGAGGAAGACAAAACAAATGGTTTCACAAACCAGCATGCCAACCAACCATACCTGGAGATGAAAATCTCTAAACAGATGTATAAATCGACTACGCTGAAACTGGAGGAAAGTAGAACACGCAATTCTTTTCCCCCTACAGTTTTGACAACTAAGTTTAATGTGCATGTTTAGTTAAAAAAAATAAAAATAAAAATCAGGATACATGCTGGGACCAGTGGGCACTGCCTAACAGCCTGCCGCGATTAGATCGGGAAGAAGAATGATCCAGCTCTAAATGCTGACTTTTTCATCTCCCTCTAAAAGGAAAGAAATTTGAAAGACCTATCACTAATGATGTAAAGATGCAGCTGTGCCGTTACGATATTCTAGCCTTCAAGCTGTCTTCCCTGCTGCCTGACCAGCAGTTTTCATTAATGGAAATAACAAAATCAGTTCTTACCAATTGTTAGAGGAACAACAATTGTGAGATCCTTTAAGACCAAAATACCTCCCTCTAGGTGACTGTGCCTTGGCTTACTGAAGTTTTACCTGCAGCGCACCGGCCCAGAAGTCAGTTCTACAGAACACCTACCAAGCCAGTAGCGCAACTACTTCTTCCTTGAAACCAATGTTTTCACTTTACCTCACTTATCTTCTTTCTTCAAAATCTATTCTAGAGGCTGTCTTACTTCTGAAATCAGTTTAAATGGCTCAAATCACTTCATTTTTTGGTTGGATTGTTATGGCAGGAAGCTATATTTTTTAAGCTTCTACTTAATTTCATCTGATGCATGGGAAGAATTCTTCTTCCATTTGATTTTAGTTTGACACAACATAGGAAAGATCCATAATTCAGTTAATCACTCATCATATAAACAAAGAAACCTCTTGAGAACCAGAGAGCAACACGTACATGTATTTGCAATGCATAAGAGGATATTTTTTTTTTTTAAATCGTAACAATGCAATCTATTCAGAGTAAAGAGTATGTGAGGCCAATTAAATACTTTAGGTTCCATAATTATAATTGCAGTAATGAATGGAAAGGAGCATTACAGCTTGCACAATGCAGTTTTTATTCAACTCAATGATTCAGTTCTTGTCTGCTTTCAACTAACCTTTTGTGTCTCTTCATATCAGATCTTGCAGATTACTTTCAGAATATAATAAAAATATCCCCCAATATCCCAGGTAATGTAATATATTAAGTATCCTTTGATTATGCCTACATGCAATCTACTGAAGGGATTATTCACTAAATGCATAACATTCATATTTATTAGTTTTAGACATCAATGAAAACTCAGAGTGGCTCAAGCCCCGTTTGAACAGTCTGGCATGCCCATAAAAACAGAGGAAAGCTGATCACCTGTTTTTTTGAGATTTTTCCCCCCTTTAGAAAAAGTTCTTCAAGATTCTTCCTTGCCTGGGAGAATGGTTTTAGTCAGGGACGCCTATACCTCATTTATTTCCTGGCAGCTTTCTTCCACTATTTGTCTGTGGAGACCAACTTTGCGAAACTGAAGAGTTACTCCCAAAGAAGTTAATCCAAAACCGCACAGATTCAACTTAGAGAAATCAGAAGGGTTTGTTTGGGTTTTTTTTGGTCAAATATTTTTAAAGTTCCCCTAACCTTCATGCCTATACTTTGCTGGATTCAATATATTTTGAGAACGAAGCACCTTGCAGAAATACTGTAACTTTTCAGTATTTCCAAGCACACCGGAGTTCAGGTACATTTTTTTTCTACAGAACTATCATCTTTGGTAAACCTTCCCAATGATCTCTCACAGGCAAGCTGTATGCCAAATGCTACATGAGTATTTGTACACTGTTGACACCACATTGACCTTTATTCCCCAAGGGCTGGTATCAGATGGGAATCAAGCACCACAGAAGTACCAAGAAAAGTAATTTCATCCCCTCCCGTTTTATATTATTACTCTAGTCTTAGGTTTGTTAGGGAAAGTTTTCCTCTAACATTAGCGATGACTTTGTTAATTTGGAATAGGGCAGCAACCAGAAGGCATAACAAACACGAATGCTGCATTGCACTAGGCACCATGTAACACATGGTGTGAAAGCCATCGACATAAATAACTATCTGGGAAACAAGATGACAGTAGGGAAACAGAAGCAAAGACTGTCAGCATTTGCGCTGCCAATACAAAGGAGGTCTGGAGAGCAAGCTGCATCTCTGCCCACGTGACCGTAGCTGTGACACTGCACGCTGCTTTCCCTGCATGCAACTGCTCCATCCACACACACATTAACTCAGCAAAAACACTGCATGTGGACCTTAGCAGTTGGAAATGCAGTACTACAGACTGCGCAGAGAGCACAGCTCATTTCTGATGCCACAATGGCTTAAACTTGGTTGAAGAAACCTCAGCTGTGTGTACAGACTACAAGCAAGGGCTGCAGCTTTCACACACATCTTTTACTTCTGAAGGAAACCTCTCCCCTCTCCCTGCACTCCAGCGATTTCTCACGACTCCACTGCAGCCCTCTGCTCCTCCTATCTGCAAGATTTAAAGACTGCTGACAAAGACTATAGACAACCTTCTCCTTTACACTCGACCAATTAGCAAAGTCAAGTATTTCAAACATTAGTCTTATTTCAGTGAACACCATGCTCCCTAAGCAAATCAGATGGATGCAACTAGAGAAAATAAGTGGAAGAGAAGCACAACAATGCTGTAAGAGAAATCTAAGTTTCTCTTTTTTAAAAAATGTATTCATCGAGCCAAAATTTACTTAAAAGTATTGCTTCCTCAATCACCCCAACAGCCATGAATCTCTTTAGAGACAACACTATATTACGCCCATAATAGGTTTATGCAATGTAGAGCACATTTCATATGTTAGTCGTGTCTCCACAGCATTTTTTCCTTCATTTCCTAAGCTTCAGAGATGCTCATTTTCCCTGAAAGAGAAAAGGGTTAATGTTGGGCCAGAGCTGCACATGCACAAATTTCCCCATTTGTCTTGAGGAAATGAATACCAGAGGTTTAAGCAAACCCATTTTTATGAATTCAAAACCTTACACGCTATTTGCAAGACAGCAAAGCAACACCCTTCTGTATGCTCTGAAGTTTTGATGGTGTTCAGCAAGCAAGGAATGCTTGCAAGAATAACCTTCTAAATCACGTATTATTGGGCTGTTTTAAGAAAAAACAGCAGAGTCACCTGCACAACGTCTATCTGGACAGCATGGAACAGAGCAAAAATTGGCCAGTGTTGAACTGAAAGCAGAGCCTCACCAGTCCACCGCTGCACTTTACGGACTGTCTGATCAACACAGCGTGGGGTCTGCTTCCAGGACCACGAACAAGCTAGTCATCCTCCAAGGCTCTGACACCAAAGATTCGTTTATCTTCCATAGGCAAATTAATGTAGCATGGTCTAGTACTACCTAGATTTGTGAAGAAAGTTATTTTACTGTCAGAAAACCCACAAAAGGCAGATCCTAATCTAGGCGAGTAAAGCAACTCCCCCATCTACAACAACACGGGCCTGCAGTACTGTCCCACGACAGTGATTTGTTGAAAACCTGAGGAGACAACAAAATCCACCCCCTTACTCAGGATTAACAACAAGATGCTTCTGGATGGTAACTGCTCATCAGAATCTAGTCTGATGATCTGATCACCTTTGCCAACAAAAGCCCTGTGCATCATGGCAAAATATATATGCAAGCCTCTTAAAGGCCCTCTTCAAGGATTTCTGCCTCCTCTTCCTCACAGCTACAGGCAAGCATTACACCCATAAAGCAAGAGACAGCCTCAACAGCAGCTCGGACTGCAACATGGAGCTTCCTTCCCAGCTCTACCAGGCTTGCTTCAGACAACTGCAGCCAGCCTGCATCTCAGTTCCCGGATTATGGAAAACCAGCTTTCAGAAAACTTTCTGAAATCACTGCCTGCCTCCAGAATTTTCACGAGACTCAACCAAATACCATATCAACCAGACCACCCCTTCCAGTTACCTACAGTTACATCTGTTCACTTGTCTTGAGGATTTTTCAGAATGTGACTGGTTAAAAGAGGTCTCCCTTCCCTTGCCTGGTGCAGGATGGTTCATCAAAGGCCAAAAGGAACTCTGTACGACAGCTAATTACTCAGCTTTCACATTTACCACCTTCTAATGAACCCAATTCATAGAATTTGTCATTCAGAATTTAACAAGACTTATCAATATCCACATGCAGCGCTCATATTTGCCTATAATTAATATGGACCTGTAAAAACTCCAGCACTACCAGAATCTGGTCTGAGAGAGTGAGCACAGACATATTAGTTGACATTTCCTGTTGACTGAATTAGAACATCTTTTAACGAGGCTCACTTCAAAATCATTTTAAATCCATTTGCTCATGTCAACATCAATGTACTCAGCATTATCTACCAATTAGTAAACCGGAAAGTATTCTTTAGATAATCTAAAATCTCACTAAAATATTCAACATGTCATTCATTTACTACAAACTGCCCTATAAAAACAAATTACTGGAACCAGCTGTCACAAAGCAACAAGTATCTAAGGACAAAGTGCTTTTTAAACCAATGGCTTTTCAGAATGCATGTAAGTCGTTAATGTTAACACTGATGTCACGTCTTCATCTCACGCAGAAACCGGTCATTCCACATGCTGTCCATGCCTCAAAGGACTGGGTGAAGCATCTTCAAGTGTTTATACCACTGTGTGAATGCAGATAGCTCTGTCCTGGAGTACAAGAGGACTTCCCACTAGTCAAACGCGGGAGTGGGGAAGGGCTCTGCCCTTCTCTTCCCTCCCAGTTCAAAGGAGCTGACTTCTGGGCTGTTGCATCCTGGCTCTTCTGAAACATCACAGTGGTGAAGACCCAAGTGATGGAGAGGCTCAGGACCCGGAGCAGGTATCTTCTCAGGTGCCCACTAGCAAAGTCCTGCCTGCCTTCCCAGATTTATTAGAGATTGCCAGATTAAGCGATAGGAAGGTGTTTTCTGGTAATCAGCTTGGCAGGGATCTTGAACAGCTCTCTACCTCCAAGCCAATTACAGCGAAACCATTCCAGGAGCATAGCTCAGGTAGAGCATTTTGCCAGGCTCGCCCCAGACAAGCCAACGACTGCTCTAGAAGGATTCCTAAGCCAGCAAAGCTCACCCAGCGGTCAGCAGAGGCGTCCGGGCTGACTTGCATCAAGCCACCCCACACCAGCTCCCCAGCGCTCAGCACGGCCCCAAGATCGCTCCCCCGCCCGGCAGCGAGCACCGCCACTGCTGCGGTCACCCAAGAACATCGTACCCCACCAACTCCCTCCCAGTAGCAGGGCCACAGGCATCAGGAAAAGCAGGAATCTGAATGCCTTTGCAGAAACATGGCAAGGCCTTTTTTTTTTTTTCCCCCCTCAAACTCGCAAGAAAACAAATCTCCTGTTTTTCCCCAAAGTTTTGCAAGGGTAGGAAAGGAGGTTTGAAGGTGTTTTATTTTTAATCTCTGGAGTGTGGCAGACCTGTAAATCTTGCATTACACTCTGAAGAGTGTCAGGTTTGGGCTTCATTTCGGTCTCAGATTAGACTCCTGAAGCAATGAATCTTCCATCAAGGAGGCCATTACCAACACAGTTTTCCTTCATTTTGGACTGCTTTATCCCTGATTGTATTATCAAACTTATCTTCAACCTTCCCTCAGCTGTAAGAGGCTCAGTAGGCCTCCAGGCTTTTCAAATATTCATCAGGCAGGGAAGCCAAAAGCTGAAAAAGCAGGAGCTCCTAAGACACGGCAAGCTGTCTTATACAACCCAAGATTTTGATACTGCAGCATAGTACTGTACTTTTTAAGTATATTACTTACCAGCATTACTTGTCCCTTTGAAAATCAATTTGACAAAATCCTCCAACTTAAATAAAGCAGTATTTTGATAATCTTCCACTTAAGATCCTTCCAGTTCTTTCCATTTAACCCTGCAGTTGCAAACAAGCAGGCTGTAGCAGCCTCTCTTTGGGGAAAGATTAATGCCTTCATATGACCGAAATGCAAGGTAGGAAATCTGCTGACGACCACCTTCATGGCACACACAGCGAGCCTAACTTGAATGCTGCAGCCTTCACTAGAAACCCTTGAAGCATGCTTCAGACACGCTGTTTCCTCTTACAGTGACTATACTTGAAGTTCTCAAACCGAAGCACAAGCTGACAGTAGCGTAAAGAAGCTTTCGGTCCTTTGCCATGCAGTTTAGGTTTATACCCTCTCTAGGGCAGGAACTGTCTTCGCTATTTGCGGTAACCAGGACAAACGGTCACCAAATCCGCAGACGCTAAAGCAATACAAAAGAAAACAGTCTTGAAGATAAGCAAAGCACTACTGACAACTTGGCATGCTCTCAGAATTGTGCTTAGTTACATTATACCTACATCTACAAAACCAGAAGATTTAGCTTTATTATGCATTCTACTGCAATACTGAAAATCCAGTCCTAAACCAGCAGCAGATACATACTTCCTGCATAGCTGTTCCCGTCTGAAGATACACCTGAGTTTCAGGAGAGCAAGCCTGGGTAAGGGAGCTTGCTAGGGCTCTGCAGCATCCAAATCCCACCCCTGGGTTTGCCAGGACCACTCCGAAGGGGACGGGTGAGCCGCGGTTGTGCTTGAGCCATGACACTCTGACAACAGCTCAAACTGCACCCCTGACGTGAGTGACCCTGCGCGCCGGAAAACGCAGGTGTTTCAGTCAACACAGCAGCCCAGGAGCCTGAATCGCTTTGGTCCCAATTAGCACTTTGACATCAGGTGCAGATGAAGCAGCCAGCAGGAAAGCTGAATGACTCTTACAAGGAACGAACCCTGTGACAAGGGTCATACCTCAAGCACGCTTAAGTATTTGCCTTAGATTCAGGCTGATTAAGGCAGCCACAGCAATCTGCCACAGCAAATTAATGATACAACAGCCACAGAATTATACAGTATCCAGAGGAAGAACATTTACATAGGCTTGAAATGCGTTTCCATAGATGGAGAAAAAAAACTAACCTTTCAGATCATATTAAAATCATGTGACCCAGAATCCCAAATTACTGTATGCAAATTTTGATAATTTAAAGGCATTTATAAAATTCAAATAAAATAGCCCATGAATATTGAAAAATGCTTAAGAGCTAAGTTAAATGACAATTTTCAAAACACAGTAAGGAAATCTGATCGTAACAAACCAGTCCCATGAAATACCATATCTATCATCAACTTTTTAATTACCAATTGATCAACATGTAGACAGTGTAATAGCTTTCAGCCTTTAATTACTGAACTATCAGAATTCCAACCAAAAAAAGGAACCTCCAGAGATGAAACTGTAATGCTTGATTATTCATTGCTACATAATGAATGATTTGTTTTTAAACAAGATGTCAAGTTCCTCATGTAATCCATCTGGATGCATGACTCTGCAAAGCTTACACTGCCCATATTAAGTACTCAGGATTCCTATTCTCCCTTTTTCCTGACCCCACAATTGCAGATTTTTTTTCCCCCTCTTCTAAAGCAAAACACTCCTGAATCAAGGTGCTGAAAGGCAAACAAATCATCAAACTGTGCTGCAAGTCCAGACAAGCAACTCCATCTCCTACCAAAGGGACAGGTTTTGCAGTTGCAATTCATCCCTCCTGAGAAGAAATACATATTCCTTCCAACTTGTCTACACGCCTGACAAAGCAGCTCCAAACTGAGAAACGTGTTCACCGAGCAGTGGGCACAGAAGTCCTCTTTCTGAGTTCACATGCACAGTGCTGTTAAGACAGCTGGTATCCTGAAAAGCTAAGGCCATAAAAACTGGGACGCAACTCCTAGGTTTTCCTCACATAGTCTAAGCTGCAGTGAGATAAGATTTAAGATTTTAAGCGTTAGTACTACACAGAAAATTACTCTGTGGGTGGATGCAACTGATACTTTTTTTTTTAATCTATGCTCTAAATTCAGCATCAAGGGCATTACTACTAACTAGCGAACCTATTGCACCTCCATTGCCACCGCCTTGCAGCACCACACTTCCACAAGACAGCTTGTTTAGGAACATGCTGAGTTCCAATCACCAGCAGTAGGTCCGGCATTTAAATCTCCTAGCAGTTGGCAATATACAACACTGATGAAACCACACGCAAGCGCAGGAGGCACCATCCCTTACCTGCCTTGTTTTTCCCTCCCCATGTCTGTTCTTTTAGTGTAATAACCATTACCACCTGAAAGCACCTCAAAATCTCAAATTACACCCCCAAATTGTCATTTTCAGTGGCTTAAAGCAGAAGAACCAAAGATCTTCAGCAACGTGAGGATGCTTCTTATGACTGCAGAGAGCCCCCTAGAAGCCACACCCCCTAGGGAATACTTTGCCAAATCCAGGATTATTGCATTTGGAGAGACATTTCCTAGAAACAGTCGTTTGGAAATGCAGGGGGTCTAGATAGATATGTAAAGCATCCTGGAAGTAATGCTATTAAACAACGGTAGTTCAGGCAGAGCGTATTAGTCAATTAAAAAGAAACTACTAGCAAATAAAGCATTTGTTCCTTCAACCCCAGTGGCAACGATTAACATCACTCATTCCAAGCCCCTTGTGTATAACATTACAGATGTTTTCTACGTGTATCCTCCCCAAATAGTTATTCCACATAATGGCATCTGTTCCCACAAAAAAAAGGAACAATCGCCTTTTATTTTTCCTTCATTAACGCCTCAGAACCCCAGTTGTTGCCAGACAATGCTTCCCCAATAAATTAGCACAATACAGCCACACCTAGGATTTGACTTCTCCGTGAAAACCACAAGCTCATTTCACACACTTCCCTTGGGAAGCTGCTAGTATGCATAGCTTGTACAGATTTTCACAGAAGAAATTCAGTAATCAGTCCAGTAGCTGTAAGCACTTATGACAACAATATCTATCAACACTTAGCATATTTACAACTCAATCATGTAAATACAAGTCAGCTCTCCTCTGCATGCTGATCATCTGGACAAACGGATGCTGAAAAAAGTCACTCCAAGAGACAACTAAACATACAAAATCACAAACGGTGAGAAATGGATCCAGATAGGTGAACCTGCTTAAGTCAATACACAGGAGAAAACAGCAGCCACTCTGAGCAGTGGCTGCAACACCACAGGGAACACCCAGGACTACCTCTGCCACTGCTGCAAGCCCTGCGAGCAGTAATTTATGTGCAGTAGTTTCTCAGAGCTTGGCTTCTATTCCACACTATCCATATATTTTCCAGAAAAATAGGAACACGTTGCTTCAATATCTACCCGGAGCGGTTCATTCTCTATCTGCCTTTGAATTCCTTATAAATCCTACGAACCAATTTAAAATGAAAAGATACCAATTTCAGAGGTGCTTTTTTCACTAAGATTTACCGTTTTATTATGCTTATTAAACTGACAAAAATTACTCTTTAGCTAGTTCATTCAAATGCAACTTTTACAGAGGTTTAGGCAAAAGACTTCCTAGTTATTTAAAAATCAGCTGAGCAAGGAAAAGTTATTCTTTAAGTAATTTGATTTTTTTGGCACAACAAAAATACCAAGCTATTAGAACTTTAATATTGTTTTGGATTGCTTCTTTAATGGACAGCAGTTTCTTGGACTGCTAGAAAGATATTTTATTTAAAGCAAACAAAAGCTGTATTTCCAAAGGTTCCCCTAGTGAATTTAGTGACAGTTGGAAGTGCAAGGTTCATTCTTCAGGCAATGAAACCCAGCAGCAGCAATGAACAATCTACACCATTTTTCAACAATATTCCCACACCTCCTTTAGTCTGTGCTCACCAGGCGATGTTCACATTAATTTCAGCACAAAATCTTTCCAAAGACATAACACAGAAAGCCAGCTCTACAGGTCAGTCCGTTTGGCCCTCCCCAGAGGGAGAGGCAGATGACCAGGCTTACAATAGCTGCCTAATGCTTGTTTATTCACTGCAGGATAATTTAAGTTACTCCCTATTTTATGAAAGGATTTATATACAACGTGGGGGTTGACGGGAGAATAAGACATCACTTTTTCAGCTGGCACCACTGCAGGAGGCAGCATCAGCCAGCACCCTCCCGGCAGCCCTTCACTACCATGCTGACCAGAGCTACCAGTGCCCCATCCCGGCCTCAGATAAACTGGTAAAACCCCCCTCCCCAGCTTGGGCACCGCTGGGCCGCCTCGCAGAACCCGTTGCTCACCACCAACCCTCACGCCCCTCCGGGAGCTCTTCGTTACAAAGTCCGCGAGGAGAAACCAAGCCAAAGTAATTCCAAAGAAAATTCTAGGGGCATGGCTACCAGTGCTGTGAAATTTCATAGTGAAAGACTATACAGCATGGCAAAACCCTGAAAATTACACTCCATTTTAAGCCTGTTCCAGAAAGCAGATTTAACTACTCAACGCTGCTGTAACAGACTACTCATAAAAAGCCACGCTACCTCTTCACCCACTGAGTACATACAAGTAGTATTAGTTCTTAATTCCTCAGTTATTTGCATGTACCACAAGTTTCCTCAAGCTGTTCGAGATGTCTTACCTTCTAGATGCACAACACTGTTCCACAAACACCATCTCATTGCACGTGGCCATGCACTCCCTGAGGTTAATTCCAGAAGTTAATAAAAATGCTGGACTCGAGCTGGCAATGCACCCCAATCACCCATGTCCACCTGTTTTTATTCTCTATTCCTGCCTTGATCTCGGGAATGAGATCAATAAACCCACTCAACTTCAAAATGAAACTGAAAAACTATCCAAAAAAAAACAAAAAACAAAATGACAGCTTTATCTAACATGCAAACACACCTTCAGAGCTGCATTCTACATACATCGTATTGTGTTAACATACTTGAAAACTTAAGATCCGATTGACAAAAAAGAGCCTGGAGGAGGGAGTCATATAACTGTGTATTCAAAATTCTCCCAGAGATTTAAAAAGCTACATCATTGGTTTTGCTATAAACCCTCTGTTTACAAGGCTCTGTATATTGCTATACAGCAATAAATGATTTGCCTCCAAGTATTTTCTTTATTTCCCGTCTACAATTTTCTCCACCTTTCACTGAAGATGTCCAAAGCGAATAGTGTTAATCTCCCATCTATCCCACTTTAATCCTTGCTTTTATCAAAAAAAAAAAAAAAAAGCAACTGCACTTCACATGTGGAAGAAGCAGTAACTGGCAGGTATGGATTCAGGAAGAGTCGATTAAATGTGTATGTTCTACTAAAGATTATACGGAACGATTAAGAGTATAAGAGCTTTAAATCAAACTAAAGGCTGTTAAAGTGGACAGAGCTCAAAAACTCCAGTGTAGGAGTCATTTTCAGTAGTTCTGCCTACTAAGCTAATAAGAAACGTCTCTTTCAGAGCCACCCTCGGATCAGAAGCTGGGCAAGGAGGACGAAGAAAACAGCAGCCACGTAATCGTGACCTTATACATGCACTCTCCTAATGACACAGCAGGTCTTCACTAGAGCAGTAGTTAAACTGTTAGAAAACGGAGCTCAAAAGTGAAAAATTCAGGTGACAAAGGAGAACTATACTCTGAGTTTTTATGCACCCAGAAGAAGTTTTCCACACACCCATGCTTCAATGGTGACTACAAACAAGTAGCTCGAACAAGGCAAATGGGTTCTGCCTTATTCCCACCATGAGCTGCTCTAAGCGTTTGCAACGGACAGAGATTAGAGTGTGCTGTATCAACGTGGGTACTGACACCAAGCCCCTGAGCTTCCTGCCAAATCACACTGCTCCCGGCAGGGATCTCTGCTCCTCTCCTCCACCCGCACCGAGCTCGCGCATCCCCTTCTGTTCCACCGTCCATATCCAGAAGCACAATCACTTCCCTCATGTAACACACAGTATTAGTTTGCAGAAGAGCTAAGGAAATACCAGCTCGCTCAGCAGGATGCCCTATTACAACTGAACTACACCCACTGCTCAACTGCAAATCAAAATGTTTCCGCACATCAATTTAATTTGACCCCCTGTTGGTTAATATGTGCTAAGGAACTGGGCGTAGTTTCTATGGACTCTGCACAGCATGGTAAAAAAAAACTGGGGTGGTAAAAAAAATTAATCTGCCTAGAGAACCGGAGCTGCTGTTAAGTTAACCTAGATTCTCACTGTCACCACGAAAGCATTTTGTGACAAGCAGGGGTTTTGCTTTGTTTTGTTCCTGCTGCACCCATCCTGAAAAAGCACACTTACTCCAAACAGTCTCAACTAACCCAAGCAATCCTCCACACACTCTAGTTTGACAAAGCTGACTATCACTGATGACAAGAATTAACTGTTTTGATGTTTGTCGACCAGCTATCTACCTGGGAACGATAACAAGCACAGCATCACTCAGTATCTCCACACGAAGCAAAACAATGAAGTTACCCAGAAGTCTTCCCCCAATTACAGCAGGAAGAGGGACCTAGGCACAACTGTTTCTGAAGAGCGACTGACACCTAAAACAACGCAGCATACCTTCTCGTTAAAGGATCTCACAGGGCACACGGCAGTGCCATCCCCAATTCAGCTAGAACGAGCACCTACTTTTGTACAGACTGGGCAAAGCAGTAGGAAGGGCAGCTCACAAGAGCTGCTCTGCTTCTGTTGAAGTCATTTCTTTCCAACTGCATAACCTAAGGCCATGTAAGCTAATGTGGATAAAGATATCAGAGGCAAGTAATGGGAGCACAAATGGATAGCCCACATCATGTTTACAAGCAAAATAACTTAGAATGCAACTTAAAAAAAAAATCATGCTACAGCAACAGGTCTCTAAATGAGAATATTTTAGGTCTTCATTACAATGAAACTAGTCAGAATTAGATGACCAATGACATCACCTAACTCCACAAAGCAATACAGGGTTTTCACATCTGTCCTGGTTTATGAAACAACAATTTTGCTTAGGTTTGCCCAACATAACTGCACCACATCATTGGATTACCTGTGGCATAACAAAAAACCTTACTGCAAGCAATGTTTTAAAAGAACCGATTATTATCTTTTAGAGCAGTACTCCTGAAAGCAAGCCATCTTATCTGCAATGTCCAGCAAGAAGCTGAGAATCACCTTCTGCTTTAGGAAAGTTGAAAGAAAAAAAAACATACTTGCCATTCTTCTACAAACCTCAACCGATTGAACTAATCCATACATAATGCCTGAGCAAACACAATTGTGTAACCAAAGGCAATTATAGCTTTACAACTGTATGGTAAGAGACTGTTTTGATGTTACGGAGCTCAGCAAACATTAGGAACTGGGATGGACGTCCATGTGCTTCCAGCAGGCACAGCAGAAGGCGTGAGAGACAATTGCGTCTGAAGAAGAAAAACCTTTGCAGTTAAGCCATAAGCAAGAGCCAGCAGCTTTTCTCCCCGATTTCACCCAGCCACACAATTTCAACACCTTTTAATGGACAAAGAGCAGCTGTTGCCCAAAAGTTATCCCATGGACCACTGTGGCAGCGGGGTGGGGAGGGAATGGCTTTCAAGAAAGCCACATACCTTTTCAAGGTCACAGATATATCAGTGTCACAGAACACATTTCGGAAAAGCATTACTGCAATAAAACGCATGAAGTGAAAGTGCTGTCTCTGCAATTAGAGTTGAGGATGAATGTTCCTCTTCTCAGACACAAAATAAGGGCTGGGAGGGTGTGACGCTCCTTTATTTTAGTGTATTAGCCCAGAGTTTACGTATAACGCTCAGACCACACAAAGAAAGTTTTCTTTCTAGCCTAATTTTAGCGGAGCCCAACTTAGCCATAACCCCAGCTCTAAAGCTTAACATCAGTAATATTTAGAAGTGTTCTGAGAGGGAAGCTGCCAGGCAGCCTCATTTAAAAACAGAAAAGCAGTAACAAGCAGTTTCTCATGCTTGATCCGATTACTCTGATCTCTCCTTTGATGCTCCAGACTCAGACTCGTATTTCTATTACTGAATGGGGGGAGCAGGGGAGGGAGGAGAATGTCACTTTGCTGCCTGATATTTCTTTCTTCCTTGTCACGCTCCCACAGAAGAATACACACCGCAGGTAACTGGCACGAAGCGCATGCGGGATCCAGGATGCATCCATCTCTGCATCTCCCATCGGAGATGTAATGCAGGCTAGTCCGTCTAGGAGCCACGGCGGCCTCAGACCTCTCTTGCTACAGCTTGCCAAGTCCTGTTTTGGTCTCATGCTGTCCATGAGAAGATTGTATCTATAACTGGCATTACTGCTTTAACAAAAAGGTGTGCTTCCACATCAAATTTTGAGATATCTTAGGTCCAAGCTCACAAAAGTTGTCACGTTTTGGATTAGCAATCGAGTACATCTTTGTGAATGGAAGAAAACGACTCCAGTCCACCTCAGAGAAGATCAACTTGTGACACTTTGGGGAACATGGTAACACTTCCATTCTGGAGGCAGACCTTTGAAGAGATTATAAATCAGATTTGGTTGCTTACAAACACTGCTAAAAAAAGGACAAAACAAGATCAAAGAGGTTCATTCACAGCCGTAACCTGAATCCAATGTTTTATATACCCAGCGCTTGTCAAGAGCCAGTGTAATCTCAGGAGGCGACGTGCCAGGCTCACAGGTATCCTTGGCTCCCACAGCTACATTCGCATCTCCACTGCTCCTCGGGTGCTCCGCAGACCACCGCTCCCCAGCGCCAGCACGCCTCCCCTCCCGCCATTCCCCTGCCTGCGGGGACTGAGCAGCCCACGCTTCAACTTCTCACCCTGGATAAGTGCCTGCATTTGCACGTAACTAGTGCGGAGCTTGCGTTACGTTTCGTGTTCCCTTGGATTTTATAGCAATACCAACTACCTCCATCCAGATGAGAGTTAACGCACCGGAATTGCCCTGAGCTCTGTAAATGGAACGCCAGCCTCTTCTCCGCCACCGCCTGAGAGCTGGCTACAGGAGCTGATGTCCAGTGCCTGCTGACCAGCAGCAGATCGCCGTCCTGCAGGAAACCCAGAGAAGAGAGAACAAACCGCACAGCCCCACACGCTTCCCTAAAAGCTAGCGAGGGCTTGCCTGTGCCCTCTGGCAGCTTAATCTGGTACGCAGGACCAGACAGCGTGAATGTAATTGGCAAACGCGTTTGACAAGGAGTCCCCTCATCTTCAAGATGCTGTACATACGAGAGAGAAGAGCAGTTCACTGTCATGTAAGCTAATCAGTACCTGAATGTTTTCAGAGAAAACCATTTGAGCAAGGTGTCCCGTTACAATTTCTTGCTATTAAGCTTCCATTGCTTAGCCAAGGAGTCTGGAAGATGTAATCCCAGCTACGGACTTCTGCTGTCCTAGAGAAGAATCCGGCCACTAATATAAATTGTTTAGGGCAAACACTTCACAGCTGGTGTTGGCAGGGAAAATAAGTTTCTAACACAACTATTTCCAAACACTGCCAAACATACATGTGCATTTTTAAAAAGTGCTTGTCACTGTGTACAGCTCAGAGCCCATTTTCTCTTCAACAATTAAATCTGACTCGTATTGCCACTAACAGCAGGGAAGAGAACGACATTGACCTCACTGTTTAGGCAGAGCCCAGAAAAACACTTACTGCTGCTTTAGAAGTTACAAAAACAAGTCAAGCCCTGGCCACAAACACTGCTTCCATCTACCCTGTGGAGAGAGCCCTGTGAACCAGGAGAGCAGCTTATGCAACTCCCGCTCGCAGCACTGCAACACCCAGAGGCTGAAGCTAGCCACACATGCCCTGAAAAGGTAGACACAAAAACCAGGAAAGACAGAACACAGCACCTCCAGATGCAAACGTCAGCAAACAGACACCAAGAAGTTGCAAGCATTTCCAGTGACAAAAAAAAAAAAACAAAAAACTGAAATATCAAAACTAAAGAGATTTTTCAGTTAAGCTACAGCCCTGAAAAGTTTTATACTTCTGAGCAGAGATGTGCCTAAATGTAATTTTGATCCTATATTAACAGTGTCTCAATTGTTATAATAGCTCCACCTTGAGAACTCAGTAGGGTCAGATGTTATTACTTAAGTTTTTAAACTACGGAGGAATGTAATCAATTCGAACTGAACTGTAGGGTAGCAATACCATGCCAGCCCAACCCTAACAAAGGGACATCATTGATTTCAATTACCTACATGTGCAGGCCAATAAAAGTTCCTAGCACAGTCTAGTCAAGTGTTTTAAATAAAACAGAAAGGCCACCCAGCACATGGAGCAGGTGAGCACATGATAAGAACACCAGTTACGAAAACCACTGCCACTCAGGTGTTAGCGCTGATGATAATACACGCCAAACAGGTGAATGAGATCAACCTGAAAGTCAAACTTCCAGAAGTCCCATACAGCACACTACAGCACACTTAGCACAGCTCCCTAATAACTTACTTGTTTGCCATACAAAAACTTAAGACACAACCTGATGTGCAACATAACAGGAAAACCAACAAGTTCAACATGTAATAAATACATGAGGAAAGAGGGAGAAAAAACTTATTATTC
>VXAL01014931.1:103830-127335 GCA_013399475.1 Chauna torquata | reverse complement strand
CATTTTGAAGAAACAACTGAAACAGACTCCTCACACGTACTAACAGGGTTATTAGAATAAGAAGTTGGGCTCTTTCAGCTGTAAATTAAATAATACAACATTTGCTCAAGAAGCAGATAGAAAGCTGTGGAAAATCAGTTACATTAACTGTCTTCTGCCTTTAAGTAAATGAGAAGGAAACAAATATATCAAGATTAAGAACAAGTCATGGAAAGCAAGTGTACTGAAAAAATGCTGCTCCTGAAATGATCGATCACTTGTCTGGATTTCTGGATAGATAGATGTTGGAATACACATTAGTGTAACAGGCTTTGACCTAATCAGCTGCAGTGAAAACTAGGCTTACAGTAAGAAATACGTGTATTACACTTTTTAACATTTTCCATGGACTATCGCAGCTCCTTATGTATTACACTAGAATTTCTTGGGCCATCTGTTATTTCCCCGAGGCTTGATTCTGTATATATGACAGCATTGGGTACCTTGCCCTTGACTTCAAGTTGAGACTGACTAAGTTCTGAACTTTATTTACCTAAAGTCTGAAAACAGCCTCGGGTCTATCACATATGTAAGGGTTGGCTAACATTATATTGTTATTCTTGCTAACTCTTGACCTTATTCACAACGTAACTGTAGCTAGAGACACAGAGACACAAGCCCAGAATTTGTTCTTAATAGCAGCAATGAAAATTCAGCCTACCTCCACTAGGCCAGGGAACAGGAGTAGATCTGCACCTGCATCCTGTGTAAGTCAATGTGTCACTGCAGACAGGAGGAAATATCCTGAAGAATGCGATTTGAGATTGTCCCTCACCTCAAGTTAGCTATCGGCCTAGATACCCTCTTAGCATCCTGCCTTTACAAATATCTCACTTCAAACGCCCTGTTGAGGGAGTGTAATAAGACTGGGTTCTGAAGTCTAATCCAGGGGTTAAAAAGTGCCTAAAAAGTCAAATATCATGGTGTTAAACTTCACTGAATCTGGCCCTTAATTTCTTTCTCTTGTTACCAAAAAGAAAAAAAATCTAAGGCAAATTACAGAAATATTGTCAGCATGGAAATAAAGCAGTATTAATTATTCCTTAAATCAGCAAGTGCAGACTCAGATACACTCTCTCTCTTATGGTGAGTCTTGATTTCTTTAAACAAAAGAAACATAT
Organism: Chauna torquata; assembly: GCA_013399475.1. Taxonomy (NCBI): domain Eukaryota; kingdom Metazoa; phylum Chordata; class Aves; order Anseriformes; family Anhimidae; genus Chauna; species Chauna torquata. Next base: position 126,175 of record VXAL01014931.1, on the reverse strand, counting down.
AAGATGAACAAAATATTTTGGGGGGTGGGGGTGGGAAGATTTTTTGGATTAAAAAACATGTAAAATAAGATAGAATTCCAGCAATTGAAAAGATTTGACCATGAAAATTCTGTGGCTGCTCCACCCTGTCCTACATTGAATGAACAGAAAAAATGAACAGTAAAAACAGTTAAAATGAACAGTAGCAGGAAGGCATGTGTGCTCTTAAAACAATTTCTTCTTGTTTACAATTGCAATAGGATAAAATGACTCATCGCTCTGTACAAAATGAGAACTGTATGCTCACAAAAGATGTTTTGGTACTATCTGAAAAGTTTCAGTAAATTAGAATGTCCAAGTAATATATGCAAATTCTTTGACTATAAATTTGAAAAAATCATGGTGCCTACAAGAATGTGAAAAGGTACGTAATTTCTTAGAATTCTCCATTCCATGCTGATAAGCTAGGGGACATCTGTTTTACTTTATAACTTTTCAAAGGCAGGTGTTATAAAACTAAATTAAGAACACTGCAATACTTGTCCCTCAGGACTTTCTAAAATAGAACATTTTCCAGTGTTATAAAAATTCTATGTAGCACTTCGGAAAACTCTTTTCGTCATAAGTTCCTCCTTATACACATAATAAATACAGAGAGTTTTTATGAAAGGCTCCTATATTAAAACTTAAATTGTAAAGATATCATTTTCATAAGTTTCTTGTACTAACCTTGTGAGTGACACTTTTAGTGATAATTTCAAAAGCAGCAGAATGAGACAAATGCTTCATGCTTAAAAATGACTCCAAAAATAAATTCTAAAGTGTAAGTCTGTACAAATTATATTTTGGCAGCTATTATAATGTCTACATAAAGAATTCCTATTTTCGTAATTTAATAAAAAAGTTTTTCTTTTCTCTTCCCTTTAAAAACCACCATATATTTCAGTAAGTTATGAAATCAGTCAGAAAATAATATGTACAATACATAAATACAAATTCCTGTATGTACTACAAAAGACGTACATACACCATGAAGGATTTAATCTATTCAACAGCCTGAACACCAACACATAAGCTGACTTCACCTGCAAAAAAAACATGTAAAGGAGTCTTAGGTAAAGAATGAACCTCTCTACTTGTCTGAAAATGAAGTAGATACAGAGGCTAAAATTTTTGCTTCATGAATGAAAATCAAATGAAGAGTTGCTCCTTCCTGAAAATATTCTACATAAAAAGCAAGCTCTTAGAAAAGAAAGAAAAAGTCTACCCCTCTCAGATACTTAGAAGGAAATATTCCAGGAAAGAATATTTGTGTTTGTGGTGGAGGGGACTGCAAAGAAGGCTTTTGACTTTCTTTGAAGGTCACAAAAGGGGGCAGAGCAACAAGGATTTTTAAAGAACACTAGCCTTTTACAAAAAATCAAGTACAAAACAGACCACAAGATATACAAACTAAAATGTTCATAGCAACTTTACTGGTGTTTTCTGTATTGACCCAATATTTCCACATAAATGAAGACCTAAATGAACTACCATATCAGGCTTATCATGAAAGCCATTCAGAGTGAATGAAAAATGTTATCTAGATCTGTGTGCAAGCCCTCTGATGATGTTAAAGGTGCTTCTCTTTTGCTATGTTTCACACAACAGGAAGAAAATATTCAGTGAAGGAAAACAGTCCTTACTTTTGTAAAATTCAAAATTCAGTGTTCTCAGGAGCTGTGAAACAGTACCTTTATTCCTCGCTCTGTACAGGTTTTCATACAGGTACAAGTTAGAGAAATGAAAATTATAGGGGAAAGACTGGACAGATAGTCATCACAGCCTCCTATTTTCACCAAGAGTTATTTAATGAGTAGAAAGGCAAATATCCCCCCAAAATTTGTGTGGAATATCAATTTTAAGAAATTGAATGGGGTCAGAAGTGTTGGCTCCTTTCCTGTGTTTGCTGTCTTTTCCCTATGGGTTTGGCAGGGAAGTTCATTAAGTTCATAACAGAAATTTTTGCTACTTGAAAACACACCTCATTATGAAAGGGATTTATAAAACCCATGCTGATTATAGCCATGGGGGTTTTTTTTACAGAAAAAGCAATAGCTGGACAGGTAACATTCCTAGAATTTCAGGCAGAGCATAAATGAGAGCAGAATGGGAAAAGACTTGTTAACTTCTCAGAAGAAAGTCCCCCTTTGTCACTTTGACCTGTCACTGCTTGAAAAATCACTTACATCAAAGAGTATTTCAGGGGTTTTGCTACAATTTTAGCCTTAAAAGAGGTGCTCAAAATTTCCTGGGCAAGTCACTAGAATTTATTTGAACTACAAAACATCATTTAGAATAGCCGGCTACTCAATAGACAAAACAAACCTATAACCAGCTTGCATTTTAATTAAAACAAAACTATTTTGGCCACATGGAATCCAAATGAAATCCCAAGTGAATTAATGTGTTAAAATAGCCAAGTTTTAAAATGGTGTTTATGACTTTATTTCCAAAGAAAATGTTATCAAAAAAAGACTTACCCTTGCTTTGATTTCTGTTTTTCACAGAAATTTTTCTTAAGGATTTTACAGAGGTAAAAATGAGAAAAGTAACAGAATTTAAACAAATTTTACAGTGTTGTGTGCACTTAATTGTATCACAAATATGCATTCTACTTTGCAGAAACAATAGATCAAGTTATAAGGGGAGGGATTATAAGTTATAAGTGTTATAAGGATTATAAGTTATAGGTGCAATTGCTTGGCCAAATGTCCCAAGAATCCAACTATTAATAGCTGATAATTTAAAGTCAAGCTAGAACAAAGTCAGCACACAAGAAACAAAAGAGAAGCAATGCAGAAAGAAGAGAGAAAGAGAAGAACTAGAAATCCTTAAAAATCAGAGAAATGTAAATATATCTTTAGGAAAAGCCTTCAGAAAATCCTCTGAAATTATTTACTGAGCTTTTTATATATTATTCTTAAGATTTAGTTATAGAGTTCATTTTGCTATGAAACTTTAATTTTAATTGGTCATCTTCAGTTCCATCATACGCACTCCTTATATTACAAGAGTAGGTAAAGGGAACATTATGGTGTGACCATTAATTACAGATGCAGACGCCAGAGCTATCTCCAAAAGTAAGATATCTGAAGCCCTTCTTCCAAAGTGCACTGCAGCCTGGTAAATATGTTATTGCCAATGCTACCAACAGGCCACATGGCTTGTATTAACTTCACAAGGCTTCAGGAATGGCATTTGTCAGACTGTCCTAAACTGTCATGGCCAGCCAGAAGCTTTGTTTAAGCTTGTTTACTGTAACAGCAGTTTTTCTAATGACCAGTAGCCTACATCTGATTCGTTTTACTTTTGCTTATCTTTGCATGGTATAATCATAGTTCTTATGTAAGTAGGGTTTTTTTTCTAAATTTTATCTATTTTTTTATTTAAATAGGTAGTAATAATAATTAACTTTCTGTGTTGAATGAAACATTTATGACTCTAAAATAATGATGTAGTGTAGAGGAATACAGGCATGGTATGATAGCAATGACACAGAATGCTATGTAAAAAAGCTGCATGAGTTGATAAGGGGCGTCAGGGCCACAATGAAGGTCCCTGGGCTATAACCAACTCACCAATGGTGAGTTAAAGAAATGCAGACCTGGAGCTGGACACAAACAGTTTTAGGGGTAATGTAGAATGAAGAAAAAGTGTCCAATATACACAATACACTCCCTATATAGCAGATTTACACATGTGGATTTGCAGACCTGTAAAGAAAGATCAAGGTATGAAAGTGCGTCAGGAAATATATAAAAATCATCCCACGTTGACCCTACAGTAAGGAAGAATAGAAACCGTCAACATAAACATCATGCTTTTTCTGGCAAATGACTTGGAAAACTGATGACCTGCTGTAACCTGCCCCTCTAGACTGAAGCTGAAGACCTTAAGACTCAGACGAGCAGTGTAGCATCAGAGAAAAGGGATAGATGTTATGCATTATGTAGATATCAGTTTAACGGTGTTATTTTTGAGATTTTATCTGTAAAATTATGCTTAATTTTCTTTTTTCCCCTTCCGTAATGCTTAAATCTGGAACTAGTAACAACTTACATGATTAGACTGTTAAGGTCTCATTTAGAGTAATAGTGAATGATTTTACATATAAGGTGTATTTCCTTTTGCTCGTAACAAGACTTTGAGTGTAACAGATGCCCATATTTTTTTCTTTTATTTTTTAACAGCAAACAGAAGAGGAGATATATCTTCCACAGGAGGTAGCAGTTACGATGATGCTTATCTTTCATATAATAATGCAGATTCAGTTTGTTTTATCCAATGTCTGTTTAGTGTATAGCCCATGAATGGTTCTCTTTATAGCAACTTGAAAAAATCAGTAATCCTTCAGCTCCCGTGGTGCCTTCAGCATTCTCTGCTTGAACATGGTGACTCATACTGAGGAATTCTTGCATATGTGCAGAGTCCAAATTATAGAATTTATGTCACTCAGGGAGGAGCCTTTGAGATTTAAGGGTCTCCACCTAGACAGCAAATAACTGTATATAAAAAAATCCATAATACTAATAAAACTGTAATACTAATAAAACATTTTATTTTTGTCTTCTTAAAGAACCAATACTACTATAAACAGAAAACTCCAGTGAGGAGTTGGAGAACATCTGTCCTATTGAAAAAGTAAATGTAATTTCTTCTTTGATAAAGTTCATTAGATGCACATGATACATAAAATTCTCCTCAGAAATTTTCATTCCTAACCAAGCATTCAAATAAACCAATTGATTGTTGATACTTTAATGTTAGTAGGTATTTATAAAAGGAAAACACTAATTAAAACCTTACTCCAAAGAGCCAACTGTGTAAGATGTCATGTTATGCTGAGAGGCTGTACAGGCTGAAACCACAGTATCTTCTTTGTAAAATCAAACGGTTACAAAACTTCATCTCTCTATACTGTAAACCATATTATTTCTTGAGAACGTGCATACGTATTGGGAGATGGGGAAGGAAAGGTACAGATTTAAGCCCACAGGAATACTACTTCTCTTTAAAAAGCTCCATGCTGCTTCTTAAATTTTTCCAATACAATATAGTTTATATTTTTATTAACAGTTTGTATTTTTAAGTTCTTGCAATACCACATTACACAGATGCCTATTGTTATTCAAAAAGGTTCATATAGATTATACAGGTAATCTACAAACCACTAATTATAAGGAAATGTCAAACTGAAGACAAGCATTTCAGGAGTCCTGGGAATTTTCCAACCAACTAAAAAGAAAAGGAAAAAGCAGTAGACCAGAGAAATCATTGCTTTGTGGCTTTTTAGGTTGTTTGAGCAATCTTTCATATCTAATAATCATTAGGGATGCTTATTCATCCTATACCTCAGGATTTTCTGCTTTCTTACCACTAGCAGAAAGCTAAATGAATGGAGGATGGAAGTAGTGTAGATGTAATGATCAGTCTCAAGTTTCTGTTACTATTGGACATGTCACTGAGCATAAGAAATTCTGTTTTCCTTTTAGTCATGTATTGATGCCAGTGTTCTAAGAAAATGGCATCTAGTCAACTGGTTACATCGCTACCAAGAAAAAATAAATATCAATACATAAGTTTTGTAAAAGTCTCAAATGTAGAAGTGCTACTGTAATTAAAGGAACTGGATAAGATTGGATTAGTGAAAATAAGGATGAGACTAGTAAATATAACATTGGATAAGTAAAGATAATTGCATTAGTAAATGTGATTGCATAAATAAAGGAATTGTTAAAATCAAGAATTTTTTATATATACCTATTGTTTGGATTTATTTTTTTATTATCTGGCAGATATACTTCATTCTGGTGTGCACATATGACTCAAGGCAAGCCAAGAAGAGTTTCTGCTTTACCATATCTCACTGTAGCAGAACTGATGTGGGTCATTTGGCCAAGAAGGCCAACAGCACCCTGGCTTGTATCAGAAATAGTGTGGCCAGCAGGACTAGGGAAGTGATTGTCCCTCTGTACTCAGCTGTGGTGAGGCCGCACCTCGAATACTGTGTTCAGTTTTGGGCCCCTCACTACAGGAAGGACATCGAGGTGCTGGAGTGTGTCCAAAGAAAGGCAGCGAAGCTGGTGAAGGGTCTGGAGAACAAATCTTAAGAGGAGCAGCTGAGGGAGCTGGGGTTGCTTAGCCTGGAGAAAAGGAGGCTGAGGGGAGACCTTACCACTTTATACAATTACCTTAAAGAAGGCTGTAGCGAGGTGGGGGTCAGTCTCTTCTCCCAAGCAACAAGCAACAGGACAAGAGGAAATGGCCTCAAGTTGTGCCAGGGGAGGTTCAGGTTGGATATTAAGAAAAACTTCGTCACTGAAAGGGTTGTGAAGCATTCGAACAGGCTGCCCAGGGAAGTAGCAGAGCCACCATCCCTGGAGGTATTCAAAAGATGTGTAGATGCGGTGCTTAGGGACATGGTTTAGTGGTAGACTTGGCAGCGTTAGGTTAACAGTTGGACTAGACGATCTTGGAGGTCTTTTCCAACCTAAATGATTCTATGATTCTATGATTTTTCTCTGTTCTCCAATAAGTTTTCACAATTCTTGGAAAACATTTGGTATCCTTAAGACTTCTATGCCTGTGGGAAACCTTCCTAAAATTTACTAATGGGTTCAAAAGTTACTTGGAAAAATACAGCAAAAAGGGACTGATAAAGGTACTTTTTCTAGTTTTCTACAAAATAAATTCTGGTAATTCGGAAGAATTAGATGTGCAATTTCTTAAGAAAACAGCTATATCTTTGCATTTTAATTTATGTAAGGCTGATTGTGCTACCGTTGAGATTAATTAACACTTCCGATTTTTAGAAACATGTTTACTTAAAGTTTTGCTAAACTTTGGACACTTAAGCTAAAATTTTCCATGTTGATTTTCTTTATACTTCAACTATTGCATTTCATTAGTTCTCAGAAAAAGATAAGAAGGAATGCATGACTTTGAATTTTAAATTCAGTCACCTTTATTCTCCTGTGCTTTATAGATAGGAAAGAAGCGAAAAACTGACCTTTCTGTCAGGAAGATAACTTCACCATTCTGAGAAAATTCACTTAAATTTTGCCACTCTTCTAAGAATATGTGGGTTTGAGAATATCAAACAAAATTGTCTGTGTCCACGAGAAGAATACTTTCCTAAGAACTTGGAATTAGATAGAAGTGCCTAAATATTTCTATGCCTCTCTTATAAGGATCTATGAAACCCACTGGCTACATAGCTCATCCTTCTCCTTCTCCAGTGTTACCGCATAGAGAAAACTTTCTACTGCTGTTGATTATTCTTTTAGCACAAGACATTTGTGTAGCAGCTTTCAGGCTTCTGTTATTTGAATCTGTGCTTCACTGTGATGCTGCACTAGCATATTTCTGGGGCTTTTGAGCTTTAGTTCTTAACCTCTCAGCTTTTCTTAAGCTAAGAAATTATCCACACAAAAATACATTACGAAGATATTTTTTGAGTGTAGAATCAATCACTTAAAGTTAGTAAATGCTTAATTTGTCATTGTTTCTGACTGCCTTATGGTAATGTTTTCAATTTTAGAGTCTTTTTGCCACTGCTCTTCCTGCTCCTCCTCCTCCAATCTCACATTTGTTATGTATTCCTGTGCAATGCTGGTATATCATTTAAATTAAACTTCTCACAGAATGCCAGTAGAGCATGCTTCTAGATGACAAGCTTATTACCTTCAGTCTGGTGTGCAAAAATATCGAACAAACGTACCTAAAATACACTGGAAGTCATGGCTGAACACATGAAATGTTCAATGCTAAGTTTAGTGAAGAAATCACACCATAAATGTCCAAAGCTAGATTCTAAAAATTTATGTTTTTACTTGACTTTGCTGAAGAGTATTCAAACTCCTTAATACAGTGTAAGTTCACAAGACTGCTGTGAAATTCATAACACCAAATAGATATTCTTAGCTTCCCTTTGCTGGCAAAATTGGCAGACAGGGTGCAGCAGCCCTGAAGAGTGACTGGTTTAAATCACTACTTGTTACCTTGAATTGAGATCACAGTAGATGGTGTGAACACAGCCCTTTAAACCTTTGTTTCCCCTTTGTTAAATGAGGTTAATAAGGCATCCTTCTTTTGCAGAGTTGTGATGAAAAGGAGTAACAACTGTACACTTCTGAGATATTACTGATGGATGCAATAAAAAGGTGGATGGGGGAATTAATCGCTCTCTGATAAGCAGAATTTGAATAATGTGAAACATATGTGGTGCTGGAGTGTCTTATTCTCACTGAATGGGAATTTTTTTTTATTGGGGACTATGAAGAAGTGGGCACTATTTTCCACTGCGCTGCACAAGAAATTGTCTTTTGTGAAAATTCTTTTCAAAATTGACCACGTTTGCAATTTACTAAAATGTAAATTGACAACTATGGTAACCGTCACTCTAGTCGGACAGAATTTGGGATTTGGTTTCACTTTCTTTCTGATATTGTTAAAGTGGATCTTTTTTTTTTATGCAAGCTCCTAGCAGGATTTAAGATCTTGATGGACAAAATTTGCCATGAGTTTATTCCACAAGTACCTGGAGAAAAGAAAGCATGGGAAAGAATCTTGCATGACCGTAGGTGCTAAACTGTCAATAGAAAATAGAAAACCCTATTTTTGATCTTCACCTTAATTTCTTACTATAAAAAATAAATTAAAAAAAAAGTCACTACCAAAAATAAAGCATCTTCAACACACACATCCTGCAAATTTTACGAGACACTGGAAAAGGACAAAAATAGTATCCCTCAGGTGTCATTTTTACAGAAGCACTTTAAAAGAATATAACTGCAAGTTTAAAAATATATATGACACTTTCCGTTTCTCAAATACAGTACTCAGTTTGAATATCTTGAATATCATCAGTAATAATCTCTTTTTTTCTAACAATCTCTATACTCTTCAATGAAAAGCACACTCAGCCATTGCTAGATTCAGTAAAGTATTCACTGACTCACCGCAGGGAAGCACCTGATTTCAGTAGGAACTCATGTGCTTGACCTGAACATTTCCTAGTGTCTACAGATACACTTTTCTGTATGTCCAATACTCTGATCTGAGCAGTTAGGATCACCAGCTAGGATCATCAACAAAGGTATTTTAAACCTAGCTATGGTCCAGAAACTGGATAAAGATGCACCACAGCCTACATCCTAAAGACAGAATCCAGGATTCAAGCTCAGGTGCAATCCCAGACTCTGTCCTAAATCTATGCTGGGTAAGAGCCAAATGTCCTTCATCCTTCCTTGAGTCCTGGTTTCTGTGGGAAGGAAATGCAAGTGTGTAAAGTAAAAAAGGAAGCAGAACATACTATTGTCAGATCACTATGCTGCACAATCAGGAGGTGAGGACCATTCATGTCCTATGGTATACATTTGTTCATAATTTTAACATAGTCTAGAAGACATTGTCAGATATTGTCATAATCTAAACAATATCTAAAGACATTTCAGGCTTCAGAAGGACCAAAACGAGTAATGAAGCTGTAAGCAGACCTAACACACAAAATGCAGCTGTAAGCATTCCTTTTCTAATGTAGTTGGAGGAGGTGTCTATATTCTACATATGAGAGTAGATAGGTATCTTCACCCTGAAAATGAAAAAGACAGCATAATGTTCTCTTCTCCTGAAGGAGCTGAAATATACACCCATATTTCCAAAGGGGAAGGCTGGGCTGGAAAATACTTCTCTTTAAATAATCCCTAAAGAAACTGGAACATTTTCATTGCAAGGAGAGAGAACTCTCTCCCTCTTTAAAAGCTGCTCTCATGTATAAGTTAATTTATGCTTTATTATAATAGGACTCATCTAATTTACGAGCTTTGACTCAGAGTTCCACCTCCTCTGCTAAACACTACCACGTCCTCCCTTCTTGTCGGAGCTGTGGCACAAATCCACGCATGAATGAATATAAGATTTACAGGGTTAGAAAACTATCACGAAAGTGGGAGTTCACTTCGGTGGGGGGGTGATTCTATGCTTTGCTCCCAAGTCCTTTTATTTGCATTTCAAATGTCAACATATGCTTAATACAGAAAGCAGAAACATTGATGTAAACAGGGAATGAAATCTTGTGAGTGCCAGGATGCTCCCTAGATAATCATATTTCCTTCCGGCTTTCTTGCTCTACGATAGAGTCTGGAATTTCTTTTTTTTTCTTTATGGTGGGCCAGATTCAGAGGAGCAGAAGAGTGCCCTCCAGCCACCGTAGCCAATAATCTGGTGGCTAAGACTTTTTCCAGGAAAGCAGTAAAGTGGGTTTCAACTCCATCCGGTTAAGAAGTGCATCAAATCTACACTTTCTGGGTGAAAAAATGCTCTGATCATTAATTCATCAGCTTTCTGAAAGTAATTTTTGATTTGTCTCCTTAAAGACAGATTATTTCAGTCCTTTGGGAAAAGATCTGATTTTATACAACCTTCTTCTGCCCAACTGTAAGACTAATGTGATCCAAGCTAAATCCTTAAGGTAATGCACCTACTAAACAGCCAGGTCTTTTGAAAAAGGAAGAAATGCTTTTTTTTCCTTTTTAATCTAATATTTTCTATCAGTTGTTGTCACAGGAAAAAAAAAAAACAGCTTTTAGTTATTATTGCACCTTCATGTTCTTTACTTTGGGGTGCTGAGTAAGCCAAACAGGATGTTACTTTTCTAATACACAGCTGTGATCTTTCATTGCATGAGACACTATCAACACTTTCATGATTCCTGATGTGAAAACACAGGATGACTTGAGGACCCCATGTAAATTTAATGAATTAAGAAGGTTCGGGTCCTAAAGAATTCACAAGCTAGGTAACAAGAAGAACCCTACAGTCATAGAAGAGTCCAGGTTGAAAAGTGGTGCTGGAAACCATCTGAATATGTATTCTGGAAATTAGGTTATTCAGGGCTCTGCCAAGCCAAGTCTTGAATAATTCCCATGAGGGAGATCACACCACTTCTCTGAGCAACCTATTCCAGGCTTGAACGGTTCTCAAGGTGAAGAGAGTCTTTCTTATCTACAGGTGGAGTTTCCCCTGAAGCAACTTGTGCCCATTGCCTCCTGTCCCGTCATTGTGCCCCCAAGAGAAGACTACCTCCACCTTCCCTAGAGCTACCCTTTCAGATATTGGAAGACTGTGATTAGATCACCCCAAGCCTACTCCTCTCTAGGCTGAACAACCTCCCTTCCTCTCATCTTTCTTCTACGGGAACCCTTCACATGTTCCCTTTCACCAACTTATTCAGGAAGCTTACCTATAGTAGCATATTGAATAACACTGTTTCTGAATGTACATACTTGGAAAGTAAAGAGCCTTCAAAAGAAAAAAGAGCCTTTTCAAAGCCTTCAAAAATAAAATCAGCTTTTTTAACAGTCTTAACTCCCAAAAGTAATTTAAAACTATTCTTTCACTAGGTCACCTTCCTTCAGAAAAAAAAAAATCTAGCTTTCAAAGTAAATGACTTTCAATCTTGTGAAGTGCACAAGTGGGACAGACACGAGCTCTGTGTGAATAAGTGTGTGCACAGGAGAAAGGAAAGAAGGTAAGGTTGGATTCTAAGTGAACTGGCTGCTGAATTATGTTTAATGATTTACAGTCCGTGAAGACACCATGTGGAGTGATGCAGAATAGCAGGCTTGTATGAAAAGTAAGAACAAAACTAGAATTATGACCAGATACTTTTTGATATGTCTGAGAGCATTTGGGCCCAGAACACAACTTTCTATACTTTGGAGGAAGGCAGAAACAAACAGGCAGTGCAGGCAGAGGACAGCAGAGAGTCATAAGATGACGTTGTTGGGTTATGGTGCTGCAGTATTGCAGTAAAAAAGAAATTTCCTCACATTGTTCTTTCTTTGCAGGCCTGGATACGCAGTAGTAACCTAACAGCTGCACATTATATTTGCTCAGTGTTGGATGGGGACTGTCCCAACAGCAGAATTTTAGGTTGAATTTCACATTTTAATTCCACTGGAACTTAAAAACAGCTTATTTAGTATATTTGAATTTGATTTTGAGAACAGCTTTTTTACTTAATTTATGACAAATAATCTCTTTCAGAGGTGATTTCTATATTTTTAGGAAAAAAATGCAGAAACTATCTATCTTGAATCCTTATTGTTTTTAAATAAACCAGCTAATAACAGAAATAGTTCTAGAAGTCTCCAAAAAGATCCTCATTCAATAAAAATCTATAGAGTTTTTATGTTTTAAAACTGTAAGAATGACACCATTGCAAAATATAATTAAAAATAAAAATGGAGATGTTGTTTGAGATCCATTAATTTGACAGTGTGGGAATGCCATTGCCATTAAATACACCACAAAACACATTAAAATGTGAATGAGGAGGCAACTCCTCATTAAGTGCAGAGAGGTGCAATGAATTCCATGGCAGCAAACCAAAACAGATCAACTCTACAAGATGCAGATCATGTCTGGGGGCTCCCACACAGCCCCTTTGCAGCTCTCACTCCCCTTTTCGTGGGCACAATCTGGATGGAAGATAGGTATGAGCAGGTTCACAGCATGAAAAGACAATAAAAGAGACAGGAAGAAGAATCACTTTATTTATGGATCTTCCAACTCTGTCTCCTGGAAGTGAACCACATAAATATCAGAAAACGTAGCCTACAGTGTGAAACTTCTAAATCAGATTGCTTAAAGATTTTTTCTCTTAAATCTCAGTCTGCAAGTTATCCATACAATTTTTTTTTAATCCAGATTGGAAAATCTGTAACCAAACAAGGAAATATTCTAGCATTAGCCACGAAATATGGATGCAGAAGAGTAAACAGCCACAGAAAAAAACATAAAACCTAGTATTTCCTTACCACTTAGAAAACAAATAGATAGGCAGAATGTCCATCATGTCACAGCCAACATTTGCAGAAATCAAGCAAAAGTTTAAAAACTAGTCCAATCAAAACTCCTGAACGAATTACTTTCTTTTTTTTTTTTTCCCTTGACAGGCTTCAACAAAGACAAGCAGAAAATGATAACTAAACCACAAGAAAGAAGTATAAAGACAGCGTTAGGATCTGTTCAACATTAAGCCATAGAATAGACACAGAGGATTTTGTATGTTAAGGTGTTGTGACTAACATTTAGTGAAAAGAGGAAAATATTCCAGAACTTGTTGCTCACTTAGCAAGTTCCTCCTGATTAACAGCAAAGAGCAGGACTAGAATGAATAAACCAGGATGCTTCTCTGCTGTTATAAAGGTAGATTTCTGATGCTCATTATGCGTAACGCGTATTATGATTATTACTAAAAAGGCTGCAGGGATTCAATACTACTCATTGCAAACAAGTATGGCTGGTCCTTAAATTGATTTAATTCACTTATAGCTTCTATTCACAGCTGTAATAATTTCATGCAATAGCAAGCTCAAATATATTGCAGTCACTGTGAGTTCTCTTAAACAGTCAAGCAGTGTAGTAGCCTAGGATATTGACAATAAATCCAGGGTATTTTTGTCAGCAGTGACAAATGCTAAAGGAAAGAGGAAAATAATTGATCTGGCAGAAGTATTAAAATGGAACCATTTTTTATTGTCCCTACCCAATTACAAGCTTATCCCTTAAATTATCAGTGTTTGCAACATTCTAACTTTAGTCTAACTGAAATCCTGTTCTCATTTATATTATATCATATTGTACTGTGCTGTGTGTCTAAGTAGCATCCTGCAGAGATGAACTCGACTGCTAGTTAATCTATGCTGATGCACAGTTTGCTTGCTTGGTGCAGATGCGCAAAAGTTGTGTGTGCCCCAAAATGTCTCATTTCTTCCAATAGTTCCAATAGGCTTGGTCCAATAAATTTTATTATCTCTACCTACATATTTTGCCACAGCATCTGTATTTTAACTGCTGCTTTATAGTTTCTTTAATCTTCTCTTTTCATGTTTTAGGAATATGAAAAATGTATGTTGGTTAATATGTTTTTCTCAATGCTCATCGCTGTTTAGTAAGCTTTTTCATTAGCCAGTTCTGCTCTCATTGACTTCACTGGGAGAAAGCACATCTCCTCTCCAGGCTGTATGTTGCAAGTCTTTGTAATGTTTCTTCCCTGGAAATGCTTTTTCTCCCACATCCTCTCTCTTATCACATTTGTTCCCCCTTCTAGTACCTGTAATTATGTCCTTTTTAAGATGGGATGACAAAGTGAATTTAGGAGACTGTTTGGTTAGTCTAAATACACAAAAGGAAAGCAGAAAAAAAGGAACAGATGGTTTACAAATCTTTCATTTTCATTAGCTTGGGCTCAGTTATGTTAGAGCAGAAAAAATATTCTCCCAAGAAATCTTACTGAGAAAATTGTTCCAGGCATTCTTTGTTTCCAGCTCAGCTTAGTGTGCCTTATAAGGAAAACTCATCTTTTCTTAGGAAAAACCTCCCTGAAACACATGTTGGAAAAGGTAACAAGCCATAAATCTGTGTCAAGTACAGATGTGGAAGACTCTGGTGCCCAAAAGTCATCCCAGCTTATTTTTCTAAATGCTTCCATGGTTCATTTAGGCAGTTTAAATTAATGCGTTTACATGAGAGGAAAATTATTTACATTTGGTAAATATGCAATGTATAAACTGTACATAAAAGGCACAGAGTTGAGGAACTGAAGCTGTGGTTCAAACATTTGTTAGAGAATTTTGCTCACAGGTCAAAATACAACAAAAGCACACTCTCCTGCTGTGTGAGCTTATGGGATTCAAGCTATCTATGTACATCTCTGTATAACCACGTGTATGTACCCTCCATAGCAGCTTCTGAACAGCTGCACACAGAATACAGATGCAGATTTCACTACTTTTCTGTTTATTATTACCCCCAAAAGAAATATATTTTACACTATGCAAGATATGCAGAAGAGTTTTTCCTTAGCATAAATGCTTAATGTTGAACATAGGATTTTTTTTTCAGTTAAAATCACAAAACTTAATACAGTATTTTCAACTACATACGAAATTTATAGACACACACACACTTCATCTGTTCCTTCAAGCCAATTTGTTTCTCTTTCTCACATTCCATGTAATTGTTTTCCTATACTTTCACATGTTTAATTTGATGTCCCTCTTCTTGATATCTCTCTGATATCGTTCCAGATTTTTTTCTCTCTACTCCATATTCTTTTCCCGTTTACACATTTTATACATTATTATCAGTTCCTTAAATCATTACTATTTGTTTTCAACATTATTAACAACTAATTTTTTCCAATACTATGTCATTAGAGTTCGTAATTTTTTTGTAAAATTCCTGCCTTATCTTTACTTCCTTTTTCCCCTTAATAACATTATACAAAATTGTTTTTCATCATTTTTTAAATATCTCTCCTGTTAACAAAACCATTGACTGATTTCAGTCAGAGGCTGGCCTAGTCATTACCCTCTTTCGAAAAATAAAATAAAATAAAATAAAATAAAATAAAAAGCAGGTTTGACTTCTTCCTTACAAATACATTTTACATGAAAAATTGTATGTACCATTAACCAGTGTCCCCATCCTAATGTTGAGAATTTCCTAAGGGAAATTAACACAATATGTTTATGAAGTGTTTAGAAAAATATTCAAACCAACATGGTGTCATAAAGTGCTATCATTCTTAGATGCCGAAATTAAACTAGTTATATGCGTTATACAGTACACAAAAAAATACTTGTTGGAGAGACATAAAGAACTTGGGAATAGTTATTTGAAAACAAAATCTAGGCTTTTGACTACTATTATTTGGGATTGCAAGAAGGTCAACAAACCTGACTAAAAGAAGGAATGGTTCTAATAGTAGGAAGCAGCCTCTACAATTTCTACAATGCTCATAGTAAGACTGTGACAATGAGCCCTACTATGATGAGAGATATGTGGCATTAAATTTTCCATGAGTATCCTAGGAAAGAAAATGCAGCAGTAAACATCGTTAGTCAAGCAAGACCTACACGTCATAAGCAATAGGCAAGAGTCCAGGAAGGCCACAAGGTCAAAATGCTTTGTTTGAGTAATTACAGGATTTGAAGGATTAGGGTGAACTGAAAGATTTAAGGACATGGAAGGATTAAAGGGAGAAATAAATAAATTCAATTGAAGAAAAGGAAGGCATAGAAGGCAGTACAAAAAAAATGCATTAAATTCAGTAAAGAAGTTTTTGAAACAACTGAAGAATTATTAAATAATATATTTGTAGTTAGAGTCAACACTGTTTTGTGGAATTTGGTTGCTATTCAGTAACTGAATCTGCAGAGACAAAATATTAAAAATAATAATAATAATAATCAGTACGTTTGAGATTAAAGACCTAACAAAGCAAGCACACATTTCAGGTGAAATGCCTTAGCCAACTTTTTCGTATCCCAGAATGGAAAGTCATTATATACTCTGTAGCTTCCATAAAAGTGAAATGCCAGTATACAAAATGTAGGTGAAATTATACCCGCCGTAGCCTGTTACTGAAATCTGAAGATGCTCGCTGTACACAAGAAAAATTCTAGTCTCTACCTTATGCCACCCTGCATTACGACATTTTATAAAGCTCACAAAGCTTGTTTCTTTTAAAAGTCTGCTGCTGTTGTAAACAATTAACAGTAAGAATTAACTCCCAAATTTGTTCCAAAGAAAATCTACAGGCTCTGCATGTAGAACATTGTGGATGGGAAAAAATATTCAAGGAATTTAACACTGGATGATCTATATGTCGTGACATAGAAAGTTACCAGAAGATAAAACAACCACAAGATAACCACAGGTATATAACAGTAAACTTAAATGAATAGAGGGTTGTTTTTTGTTGTGTTTTTGTTTGTTTGTTTGTTTTCTGAAGCAGTCACTCACAGTTGCAAGCAAATATCAACTTCAGCAAAGCTATGCAAAGAGAGTAAGGTTTGAAAAATAGATTCCAGCTTTTATTTGGAGCTACTTCAGCATATCTTCATGAAACCTCTCTATTCTTCTTTTGATCATCTTCAGGATCTGGACAGCATCTGGACATCTCAGGTGTCTGAGAGAAGTTCAAGAGAAGGGATGAAACAATAAGGGGGAGGAGCCAGAAGAAAGACAAGATTCTCGTTTCTCAGTTACTGAGAAAGAATAGAATGAAGCAAGAAGAAAGCATTGTTGTGTGGACACACACACACAAAAAAAAAAAAAGAAAAGAAAAAGAAAACAGATAGAGGATTCAAACCATAATGCTAAGAAAGTGAACAAAATACTTATTTTCTAAATGTGTATTTCTTGCTGCTCTGTCTTTCCTAAAGACATGCACTGGTATGTCTGTCAGCCTCAGCTAAAACAGCGTTACTGCCCCTGCCCGGATTGTGATTAGCAGGCTGAAGGGCTGCTGAAGCTTACGTGGTGGTCAGGTTTCAGATTTACCGATTCCCTTCTGTTTCAGCCCAGGCGGGGTGCCAGCGAGGCCATGGGGTGCTGGTGAGACCACAGGGTGCTGGCGAGCGGTTGGGAAGCAGGCAGGCATGGGGCAGCCAGCAGCAGCATGCTGTAGAAGTGCGCCTGAAGACTGAGCCAGCTGCTCCTTGGCTCTGCCAAAACCTTACCTAGGGAAGAAGGTGATGGCAAAACGGGGTTTCATCGAGCTGTCGCTATCAGCACAGAATGTTTTTTTTTTCCAACAGCAAATTTTTGAAGTTGGCAGAGTTCATTTCTGAATGGGTCTGTTCAGAGTCGTTTCTAGGAACAAGTCCAATCTTCCCCAGAGTAAATTTAACTCATAAATTGTAACTTCCTATTCCTGGGCAGCCGAGTGAAAAGCACAACATAAAAACAAAACAATAAATTTTCAAAAATTCTAGTCAATCATACACAACTAGGTTTATAATATTTTCAAGCAAAACTATTTTTTCTTTCACTTTTACTGGACATGGTGTGTAACAGTATAAATTCTTGGAGGAAGATGAATGTACACTTTATCATTATTTCATTGTATTATTAATTGTGGGCCTGAAACTGTGATAATTCAGAATCTGACTTCAAACAAAAACAAACACAGTTAGCAACACGCAAAAACAGATCCTAAATTCTTCATGCATTTTCTCTTTATTGAGGTCTATCTGTTTTGTTTCTCTCAAAATGATCACCTTGAAAGAGTATTTTTGATTCAGGAAAATTAAATATAGACCTAAAGAGGTTACTATTGGTTTATGATTCCCATATTAAAATAAAAAATTATACTTACATGGAATAATTTTCAAGATAACCTTTTCTGAATATAGCGGGGTGGGGGTGGGGGTCTTCCTATTTAGAGTGGCTATTTAACTCAGTTGTTTCATTCAGGTAGCAAACTGCTTCAGAAGATGAAAGAAACTCAGACACTAGCCCAATTCATAGATTCTGTAGTTACATCTGACTTTATTTCTAAAATATGAAATTGATGCAGTGTTCAGAAGTGCTGCGTTACACAGAATTCCAATTTGGCAAACTCATTTATAATTTATTATTCATTAAGTCTCAGATTGTAAAAAAAACTTTATACAATTGAATAGAACATCTCTTTCAGATGAATTGTGTCCTGTTCAATTATTGCTATCATATGCCTACCAGAAATACTATTGATTATAATTGCATTTTGAAGAATGTAGGATTCTGGGGAACGTTGATATCTGCATCACAGAAAATGCAAATCACTTTTCTCATAAGATGTTGTGGTTTTCAGCTACAAATTATCAGCTATTTGCTTCAAATAAATAAATAAATAAATAAATAAATTTAAAAAAAATCAAAACAAAAACCCCTAGAGTTCTATAAACCGAATATTCCCAGTGAAAGAGCATCTCCTGACAGCTCACACTGCCAAAATTTTTCAGTGCTCGCTTCAGCATGCTGAGGCCTGACCATTAGGTTTCTATTAGCATTTTTAGCCCTTGTGTTCACTTGGTGCTGTTTACTGTGAAACCATTCTCACAAAACGTTTTTTTGTGCGTGTGATTTGGAAACCTGTTCACCAGCAGCAGAGATGACAACTGATTTCTCTCATATGGGTCACAGACCAGACACCAGATGGTGTTCCTTCTAATCTGGCCCAGAGCTGGCAATTCAGAGGTGCAAAGCTTTATCCCATTACCAATAGCCTGAGCCATCCTGTCTCCAACCTGAAAACTACAGATTAAACAGTTAATATTCTTGACATTACTACCACCCCCACAAGTATCTAATACATATCACAGACAGAAAATCGTATTACTATTACAGAATTTGACCCCTATGTAGACTTGCAGAACAGCTTCTTTTCAGAAGAGGTGCTTAAAAGCCAGACTCGGCAACAAAAAAATTATTCTGTTTGGCAACCTTGACTGAACAAACCAGTTGCTCTGCCCTTTAAAAGCATAAGCAGAAGATCACACGACATTCCTCAAGATTTTGCATAAAAATAATGGTTGCTGCAAATCTCTGATTATGCCATACAGAAAATTTAGTGCTAAATTCTTGTCTTTTTTCATTTTTTTATGAAATACACTTTCCCTATAATGATAATTTTCATTTTGGCATGTTATTTTTCATGATATTATCATTATAAATAAAATTAGACTTTATATTGTATATTTTTAACTTTTGGTATTTTGTATTATTTTTTATATGTGTATGTTAATACGTACATAACTGATTATATCCTTTTTATTGAATATAACCTGGGGGGAAAATAGTTTGTAGAATCAAGTACCCAATGTCTCTGGTATTTCTCCGCAACAGCAATTTTATTAATCTGAAGTTAGTGTACAGTTATTTAATTTCAGCACAAAAAAAAATCCATTGTGTTACTTGTAGCACTGACAAAACTGTAGAAATTATAAGTACTGAAACAGTAAGGTAGTTCCTCAAGATTTAAAATGTCAAGCATAGTTTATGTTCCTAACCATATAAAACTGTCAAAACATAGCTAACATAGTATTTGACATCTGTTTTCTAGGAGAAGTATTACATTTATGAAGGAGTGTTGTTACCAGTGGCAGCACAGGTTTAGGACCTCTTGAGGGTGCCATCAGCACTGTTTTTGGATCACTGATAAATGTGCAAAAGTAAACAAACAAACAAACAAACAAAAACAGGAAAGAAACTAGATTCACAAAGGTAGGTAAACGTGTCTTGATCAGTTTTGTTTCCCTTCCTATTCTCTGTATTCTCTCTCTCAATGTTAAGATTTTGTGACAGAGATTCCCTCTTACTGTGAATTTCTGTAGCATCAAGTCTATGGTGGTATTAGTTACATTTATGAAATTTCTACACAAAAGAGAAACACAACTACAAGAAAAACAAACACAGGACCACTATGTATCAAACACCATGGAACCACTCAACGTTTCAGAAGTCCCTCCAGGTTCTCCATGTGGTAAGTACAATTTTGTCTTTAGGTTTTGATTCATTAACCATTATCTTTGGATCCAACTACTGTTCTACAAAAAAGGAACATTCAGGACATAACAGTACTTTTTTATGTCTTCTCCCATTTCCTAAAATATAAAAGGAAACGCTTCTGTTATTTCTGCCAGTGTCTAGCGTCAGCATCCAACTTAGTCACTTTCAGCTGGTAATCTTCTAAAATCCACTTGGTATCTA
This sequence comes from Chauna torquata, assembly GCA_013399475.1. NCBI lineage: Eukaryota > Metazoa > Chordata > Aves > Anseriformes > Anhimidae > Chauna > Chauna torquata. Next base: position 105,607 of record VXAL01014931.1, on the reverse strand, counting down.
GCTCCTGATAAAATCCAGAACAAAGGTCTGTTTTGGAAAGCCCAAGCATTTTTAGGCATGCATCATCTCATAATTGTCACATTCTCTAAAACAACACATCATTTGTTTCCTTTGATAATGTTTTTCATCAGTATGGTACCAGGTACAAGCATAAAGTAAATTATTTAAAAAAAAACGCTTACTGATCATATGTGCCTGGGCATCCATGGTTGAAGAGGAGTAAGAGAAGCATGTATATTTTAAACAGTATACATCAGGACAGTTTGAGCTGAAACTGTAACATCTGCAAAAATGAATATAAAAGTGACATTAGGATGATTAAGCAAATAGAAAGGCTATCCTGCAGTAGGAGACTAAGATAGTTTCGTTTATTTAAGCTAGCAAAATGAAATTGCTAAGAAGTTAAAACTATTCTCTTATGGCAAATAGACATGATAGGAAGTGAGAGTTCTTTAAACTATAGAATAATATGGCACTAGAAGAATAAACAGGACATCAGTAAATTTAGACTGAAAATTAGAATGGATTCCTAAGTTCCAGGGCATTTGGGGTCAAAAGGAGAATCACGAAGGTGCAAGAACCTGGCAGCTTTTAAGATCAGTATGGTTATGAAACTTTCAAGTAGAAACACTGCCTGAACTAAGGACTTGAATATACATTTGCAGCTCATTTTCAATGCTAACAAATGCCTTCTTCAAACAGCAATTTAGTGTCATAAGCTGGTATCTTATGGATCAACTTATTTTAAAGCCTGCTGATATCACAAGCTGAAAAACATGTCAGAAAAAAAGAGGTAATGTAGTTGTCGATTAAGTCCAGATAGTCTTGGAGTTGTTCAGACACTGAAGAAATACTTTAATAACCAAGTTACTATTTAAATTCTCATTACCTGTTAATTTAATGAAGGAAGGATATAACTCGTCAAAGCCCACCTCTTCTACCCCAAAATTCAGAGTAAGGTACACTAGGTACAAAAATTTCAGCCAATCCAGAACTTATGCGCCTATATTAGGGACAGATGCAGTAAAATCCCCAATTTTACAGGGATGTTATGCGGTCACATAACAAAACACCACACTTCAGGGCAGACTTTATGATAGAAAGGAATGAAGTGAGGGGAGTCGTGGAATAAATCTCACCTTTCCCTCCATTTATCACTCAAACTGTCCATCTTGCTCAACAGTTTTATTTCACAGGTATGTTATACCAGATCAAAGAGAGGATCATAATAACACCCAAGCCTCAGGAGCAGTGAAGTTATTCATATTCGGCTATAATCTGCAGTCAGCATGGACTTCAGTTTTAGCATCACATGCTCATAACTGTGCTGTGTCACTAGTAGCCTGCGGATGTGGTAGTGAGAGAGGGTTGCGAGGTTCCTGATTCTATATAAATACTTGAGGACCATTACACATCAAAAAGCTTTCTCCACGCCGAGCAGAGGAATGCCAGAACGCAATGCTGCACCCAACAGCAGTGAGAGCAATGTCAGCGGTGGATGATGCCTGTTGAACCAGCTTGCTTACTCAGAGGGCCTTTGCCTTTGGGTCTTTTCAGTAGGTGCTGCTGCACAGAGCGAAGCTGTGCCCAGTGAGGCTGGGGAAGAGGCGGGCAGCGAAGAGCTGACACCGCCGCGGGCCTGAGGAGACGCGGCAAGGGCGGGGAGGTTGGGGACCATGAGGGACCAGAGCGCCTCCTGCCCGGGAGACGGCCCCTCTGCCGCGGAGGGCGCCCCCTGCCGGCGGGCGGTGGCGGCGCGGCGCGGCCGCCAGAGGGC
>VXAL01014931.1:87123-103595 GCA_013399475.1 Chauna torquata | reverse complement strand
GGGGCGCCCCGCTCGGCCTGGGAGCCGTGGGTGGGCCGCCGGGGCCCGCAGGTGGGGAGCGGGGCTGCCTCTGCCCGGCTTCTCCTGCCTGGCGGCCTTGCTCCGCCGGTCTCTGCTGTGTCAGCGCGGGGTCCCCCCTCGCCCGCCGGCTGGCCCGCGGCACTGCTGGCTTCAGGTACTTCGAGGCCCCAGCGAGCGAGTTTCGGTAGTTTTGTCTTTCTCTGAAATGACGACGTCAGCCTAAATTCAAAACCAGCGTGTGCGACAGTAGGCAAATAGAAGCGGCGCAGGAAAGGTTGCAGTTCTAACGAAGGAGCATAATAAGCTGGGCGTGAGGCCTGCTGACTGAATTTTATTCCCTGGGTGTGACAGATGCCTTATTCTATTGGGGGAAAAAAAGGAAGGAAAAAAAAAATCTTCCTTGAAGATCCTGTAGTAATTGTTTTGTTAAAAGGACTTCAAATCTTTTTTACTGCTGTGCTGGAATACTTTAGCATGTTGTTGAATGTAGATCTAACAAAGAAATTCTGAACAGTGAAACCTGCTAAGGAGAGAAATTGTGTGGTAGTTCTGTAACTTTTGTGTGTTTGTTCCTGTAACATGCTGTGCTTTGGAGCAAGGCTAAGTCAGTTTGCTTAAAAACAACTCTATCTTGTCTTGGAATGTGAATGTTGCCTTTCCCACCTCCCTGGTTTTTTGTTCCTGCCATTGTATAGCTGCAAATAGGGAAGGACAAAAAGGTTGGTTAACCTTGCTCAGTAGAATTAAAGCATAACAGATGGCAGGTTAGTGGCTTTTGGGCCTTGTTGGGTGGAAAGAACAAATTGTGCTAGTCTAAAGCTGTTCCTGTAATTTATTATTAATCAGTGCATCTAATTTGGACTAAAATGTCTGTAATATTATTTCATTGAATTCAAGCTACCATTGGTTTCAATTCATGAACTTCATAAGTGAGAACACTATTAAGATATCTTAGAAATAATAGTATTGATGTATATTTATAACAGTATATTCATATACATTCCTATTTGTAGTATTATAGGAGTATATATATGTACTGTATCCATAAACTCTTTTGCAACTTCTCTCTATGATATATTTCCATTGGAATCATTTAAATAAGTGCTTTTTAATAGCTTTGTGTGTTGGTCCCAGATTAAGGACCTTGAGTATGAATTAAGAAAGCTTTTTAGATACTGTCAACATTCAGTAATAGAAAGATGTGTATTTAAGGGTGATGTAAAAAGTTGTGTGATCACAAGCTATGAAAGGTAGTCACAGGCTGTGTTCAGCCTTCAGGGGATGAGGAAGGTGCCTGTTTGGAGGGGGAAGGGTTTTCCAATGCATCATTCTCCGAGTTTGAATTTAAAATTCTTCTAATGGATTTTTGAAGCTCTTTGGGTTGAGTAGCAAGTAGGAAAAAAAAATGCAGTATTTAATTTTTATGAGTACTTTCTTAAAGCTTATTTACAATATTAATGTGGGAGCTTCAATGTATTAGAACTTTATTTTCTATGTAACAACTCTCAGATAGTGCTAGCAATAGAAATTTTCCAAACTTATTCCTGGAGTGTTAGTAAGTGAAAATCAACAGGTAAAAAGCATCTTTTTCTGAGTGAAGGACTACTTTTCAGTGTTTTAGGCCTTCATAAAATCATGTTACTTCATGGCAGTTTAACATGCCTGTAAATTTTAATTCCAAATGCAGAAAACTGGGTACTTGCTTGACTTTTTCCGGAAAACGTTTTGTTCAGAAACAAAACAAGGTTTGGTTACTAGACTCTTAGGCAGACTGTGCAGGGAGCACTTAACTGATACCTGGATTCATCCTCAGTAAACTTAACTGAAATCTGGCTTGTGGTCATTTTCGGAGGTTCAGTATGACTCCTTGGGCCAGCAGGCCCCATACAAGTTCCATGTGTAAGTAATAGGAAACTGAGCTTAAAAAGTTGTAGCAAGAAGTTAACTTGTTATTCATAAAGTATTTGTCTTTACTGCAAATTTAGTTCCTGTTACTTTTGTCCAATTATGAAACTTTAAACTTGAAAAAATGGCCTGACAGGTATAGCTGGCTAAAATTTGTGTCCTGCTGGTATATATACGGCACTTCCTGTAGTGTTGCACAAAACATTGTATTAACATATTCCTTAAAATCTTGAATTCCACTTTTTTTTAAATAATTCAGTATGTAACACCCAGTGAACTGCCAGGACATAAATTTAAGTACTTTTTTTTAAAAAAAAAAAGCTGTTTCATACTCAAAGGATGTGGAAGTCATCTAAAATTAAGAGACAGATGGATTCTGTCATGTTTATCAGTCAGACTTAAACTTGGAATTATTTCCTTTCAATTTATGGAATCTCTTCTGCATCATAAGATACTGCTAACTTATTTTTCTAGACAAATTACCCTTTTGGAAGTAAATTTGGAGTAACCATTCTTGGAAATTTCTCATAAGCTTTTTAAATCTGACAAAGATTAGTAAAATTAGTTGTCTTTTACTGGTTCCCTGATGTATGCCAGTTTCAAATGCCTTCAAAACATGAACTCCCCTCCTTGGAGAGTAACGATTAATTAACTTTTTCAGCTGAGTCGAATAAAGATCAGTGTTGTCATCCCTGAGAATATGCACTTGATATAATGTTGGGGGTGGGGGAGAATCACAAGAACATCTGTGATGGCTAATATGTATGGAATGCTACAGGAAAAAAAGCTGCTAAGAATTGGGCAAAGAGTAGGATAGGAGGAATGTTTCTTTTAAAGGATATTGCAGATGACTCTAGTGTAACCGTTTTACATTTACTTTGCTGTCATGCGAAGTGCTGACGTCGGTATTCTGTAAGAAGTTAATGCTATGTTAATACATGTGAAGATTACATAACATGCGAAGAAAAGTTTGTCCCTATGTGGGGGCCATACCCAGAACATATGCCGCCACTCCCTCCCCTCGTCCTTTGTTAATACTTGCTGCTGTCAGTTATGCTCTTGAAAGCCACTTAATGCTGTCTCTGAAAGTTGTTTAGTGCTGTCTTTCTTTGCCTGCCTCTGGTATGACTTTAAAGGGGTATTGAGTCTGGGAGAGATCCATTTTTAAAAAAATGGTGATAATACCATTAGAGCCATCAGGAAAACTTTGTCAAGGTAACATCTGTGACTAGGTATGAATAAGCTGACTTACCAGCATATATGGCTGCTGTTACTTTAGTCTTTCTGTTTCCTGAAAATTGAGGAGAGTGAAAGAAAGAGGAGGAAGGATTGACATCTGCTTAGATAAGTCAACTGTGGAAGGGAGAAAATTGATGGAATGGGAGTCTATCACCTTAGTAAACTTGTGCATCTCTTGTTGTTCGGGTTTGCAGTCTACCTTCTGTCACAATTGTAAAACAGGGTTTAAGCTTGTATGATAAAGGGCTAAGGCAGAGCTGAGGAGACTTACGTTCTACCCTTAGTTTATTTTTAGAATTATATAAAGGAGTTATATTGGCTGTAATGAGACAATATAAGACTGTTCCGAACACATACAGCTAGCTGTACTTGTCATAAGGGAATCAATAAAATTTGAGAAGGCATAAGTTGTTTGATCTGGTATAAAATAACATGTAATGCCAGTTTAAAAACCCTCCACATACATCCCAAAATAGCAGTGGGTGGTAGTGTCTAACTATTTCTAGGGAGTATCTGATTGTGGATAGGAAATTGAAGTGGTAAGGAGCACTGTAAAGTGCCTCTCATTTTCTAGCATACCTGTCTAATTGCTGATCAAGAAGCATTTTATCATGTGTTACTAAATCTTTGGTAGCAGGTTTCTTGATGTGGACTAAGTTTATTATATCAGTATTAGGTTTGGACATACCAGATTCTTCTGCTTGTTTTCTGTTCGTCTCTTGGCTACCTGGATTGTGTTTCTGTATTTAATAATTTTCAGTGTATTTTTTTTATGAATTTGTAGTCTATCCTGGAACATATGTAAACATTTAGGTCCACAGCATCCTGTGACAAGTTCAGCTTTATTATTGTTTGCACAATGAAGCGCCTTCTTTCATTAAGTTTTGAATCTAAGTCCATCTTTAGCTAGTATCTTTTGCCCCTTTAATTCTCATACTGGGCAAGACAGTGAACAATCTCTGTGCAACTTTTCCAAGCTATTTGTTTTGTAGCCTTTGTCTTATTTCCCTTCTTTGCTATAAGTAACCTCCTTTCCAGACTGGAAAGTCTCCATCTATTCAGCTTTTCATTGTATGGAAGGTATTCCATACTGTTTATTTACTTGCATTTGAGGTTTTTTCATCATAAGTTATGTGAGGTGAGGTGTGGGGTTTTTTTTCCTCCTTGAGGAGAAGGGGACTAAAACTGCATTCAGTATTTGAAATACAAGCACAAATTAGTTCTACGCACTGTTACAACAGTGCTGTGTTTGCTTTTCAAACTGTTTATTGATCCAAGTGGAGTGTGAGCAATCCAAATGATCTAAAGTAAACTGTCATATATTAAGATACTGTTGTGGGTGGTTATTAGCTCAGAGCTTGTAATTCTGTGTATGAACCCAAAATTTCCTCATGCCTATGGACATGCATGCTTTTGCTTTACATTCATCTATAATCTTTGTTTCTGGTTATTGTTCATCATTCCTTCTTTAATTCTGCAGTTGGCCCTCATCTTTAGTGTCTGGTATAACTTGGTGTTGTCTACAGTCTTCATTTATGCCCTTTGTGAGGCAGTGTATGAATATATTAAGCAACACAGTGTTTCTGCGGGATTCCAGTGGTGATCTTCGCTGTGGAACTGCTTAGAACACTTATTACTGTTTCTTAGCTATTTCTCCATGTAAAAACTTTCCCTTTTATCACTTGGTTGCTTAGCTTCCTTGAGAGACTTAAGTGAAGGACTTCTGGAAGCTTTTTTGGAATCTCAGGTGCAACATTATCATTGAGATTGTGAAGTGGTACAATATGGATAAAGGGGATCTCAAAGAATTCCATTAATTTTTCAAGGCAGGACTTGTCTTCAACAGCCAGGTTGACTCTTTCCCAATATGTTATTTATGTCTACTAATTCTATTCTTAATTGCATTGTTTACCAATTTGCACAACAGATGTTGGTCTGGATCTTCTTTGAGGCCATCTTTAAATACTGACTGTATTTTCCATACGTGATTTCTTTAACTGCACTGGCAGCTGTAAGGGAGAGGTTCTGTACCTTGGTTAATAACACAGCTATTTCTTACTGGGTTCTTACAACTTTCGGATGAATACCATCCGATTCTAGGGGGCTGATACTGTTTATTTAGCTTGTATGTTCACTGCTGCTTCTGCATCTTTAGAGACCCTCACAAAACAAGTTAACTATGGAAACCTGTCTAAACTGTAGGACAGTGAGCACAGATGTAAGGATTTTACTTCAGTTCACCAGGTTTTCTTTATATCTGATCACCCATTGGCCTTCTGGGGTCTCTGTTCCTGGCCTCTAAAGAAAGAATTGATAGTTTTGTTGTCTTTTCCTGTTTCAGCTGGAAGGCTAGAGAGCATTATGTTCTTTCATCAAATTTGTTAGTGTGTAATCTTTTTCACTTTTCTCTTCTGGTCGCATTCAGCTTGAAGTAGGAAACCTTCTTTTCAATTCAGAATATTTTGGCTCTAAAGAGCTTAAGAAAATGAGTCAGATGTTGAACCCTGATATACTGATCAAGTTTTCTTGTTAAGACATTTTCTTCTTCCTTTTACGTTATTTTTCACTTTTAATTAAAATGCATTCCAGTTTAACAGTGCTGTATTATAGGTTAGGAATCAGATTCTTGCTCACTGCTTTGCATGAAAGAGGAGGGTAGTTTGAGATCACTTACTAAACAGGCAAGTAAGTCTACATCCTACACAAAGAGTTGTAAGCTGTTGCATCACAGGAATAGTAGCAAAAATGATTCTTTAGGAACCGAGGTTATGGAACATTTAGCATCTGACAGGTTGATTCTATGGGATTTAGCTCTGGTCATTGCAGGTTGTCTTCCCTGTTCTTCTGGCGTTTACTGACTTCCCCTTACCAATGCTCTGAAATGGGATGCAAAAAATCAAAAGATTTTCCAAGTCTTCCTAGCCTTCTGCATTCTTTATTAGGCTGAATATAAGACTGGATTTGTTTGGATTTTAGGGTTGTTGGGTTGTTTGTTCTTCAAAAGTTCAGTTGTTTGCCTTTGTGTTGTGCTCCAAGAAAAAATTAGAGCAGGTGGTCCCTCCTTTAAAGTAAGGTAGGGTTGTCTTGCTAAAGCATTTTGTTAAGAGTAGTGCTCCATGACAAATGTAGTTTGTGAATCCAGTCTTAAGCAATGGATTTTACTCGATCACTTAGTTGTACATGCTTGTTTTGCATTTTGTTAATCTGTCTCAATACTGTGCTTGGTTCTTATAGAAATATTTGCATACTTGAAGACAAGTACTTCGGACGTTTTCGTACTGGTTAACTGTGGAATAAAGTTTTTTGTGTTTGTTTTTTTGTTTTGTTTTTTAAACACAAGCAATAGCCAGGTTATGTGCTGAGGAAAAGCTGGGGGGGAAATTTCCAACAAGTTAAGGGGAGACCTTTCGCTTTATTTTTTTTTAACCTTTGTTATTCTGATGCTTTCCTTATTCCTGAAGAACAAGGATTATTTTTATTTAGCTGTCTTTCTTCACTTGGAAACAATTGATAGGCCTAACATTTTTCTTTAGATAGCAGATGAAATAGATTTGGAGGAAGGAGTCTCATAAATAACTTGTATTCTTAAATTCTTGTCTTTATGGCATTCCACAGTGCAGGTATACTAAGCTGGTTGGAAAATAGCTGGTCTGTTTCTTGGGGTTGGAGGAGAGGGGAGTTTTTTCCTTTTTGTGGAAAACTAAGTGGGAATTTAAGTGCTTATCAACATGTTACTAATGATAAGGCCTCCAGCTAACGTTATCTAAACAGCGATGTCTCGGTTTATATGATGGAACATCTTGCAAATACTTGAACTGTTTTATCTGGTTTTGCTAGCTGCATTTGAAGAAAGTTGACTGAATGTTTTTACAAAACATGACTAAAGATAATCTTTTCCTTGAAAATAGGGATTTGAGAGATTATGGCATCTGAAGCCCACAATGTTAGAAAACAGAAAGTATTGCATATCGAAGGTTGTCCTGTTGATCTCCCCAGAAAAAGAATCTCTTCTTCCACTAAAAAGATCATGAAGGAGGTAAGGTTTTTATCATGTCCTGTGATGAAACTGAAGTAAATGTTCAAACAGAAGTTCATAGCTCTGAGCAGTCTAAAACTGGAAACGTAGCACTGTTGGACATGTTCCATGTTTACATGTGCAATAGAACTTTAGCTTGAACAGTGATTATGTTAGGAAAAACATGCATTATACCAGGCACATGCAGCGATTACACAGGTACGTATATTGTCCACGTGAGCAGTGGGTACTGATGTGGTTCTACTCATGCCTTCTTTTCTGCAATCTAGCCAAGAACTGTTTCAGAGGAAGAGTTCTATTATCAAAAAGTTCTCTCTTGCTAAGAGCTACATGGCAAAAGTGAGAGGTGGGACAGGTGAAATGGCTGCATTGAAATGGACCTGCCATCCCGTTAGCCTACAGGTCGATCTACCACATTGTCTAATAACGCAGGTACTTTCACTGGATTTTTGCCAGCCGCAAACACTCATAACCTCTTACTTTTGTTACTGGCTGAAGGAATCTGCTAATGCAGGCTGATGGAGTACAGAGGAAGTAGTAGGGAGGTAAGTTTATCATTGTTTCAAGTGGTCTTACAGTAAAGATAACAATATCCTCTGTGGAATTACTGAGATATATTAAAATCCAGTTTTATGACTGTTACCATAAAAGATTTTGGCATTGTTTTGCAGATGTGTACAACTTAAATGTTATCAGTAGTATAAATTTTCAAGTTGAAATGCCTGCAGTTTGTAATTGTAGTAGCTGTTTATATGAAAACACACAACTTTAACTTTAGCATCTTAATGTTTTTAAAAAGAAAAATGTGTACTAACTTAAAAAAAAAAATTAGACTGGAATGTCACAATTCAACTCATTAAATGAAGCTTTAAAACATTGATGATTAGTGTAAGGAAAAAAGTCTTTAGAAAATTCATCTTCAAGTTGTTGCTTAAAAAATTAAAATTCTATGGCACTTTGAATTTTTTTATTCCTTTAGGATATTACTGTTCTATGCAGCCTAATTGGTATCTTTTGGTGTTTATATGTTTCGTATGAATGAATTCGGGATAATCAAGGTGGTGCTATATACATCAGTCTTGATTTTTGTTGTGCTTTGCTGGAGGAATATTCTTCTGCTGTCATCTTTCCTAACATTTGCTAGTATGCTGTATTATTGGCCTTTAAATGTATATGAGAGACAGGAAATGCAATTTTGATATCAAATTCCAGAAGGCTTTTTATATTAGTCACAGTTTTTAGTTTGCTAGTAAATAAAGAATCTCTCTCTGATGTCACAATTCTGCCTCTTGCCAAAGATACCACAAGCCTGCAGTTGACTGTGATGTTTAAAGAACAGCTGTGGCAGAGTTAGTCCATCTATATGTAACTGAAATACTTGAAAATTACAGGGATGGTAATATAGCTGTGCTTCAGTTGCAGAATAGGAAGAGTGAGTGGGAGGGAATCCATGGTAAAGATTCATGATAAAGCAGGACTTTCTTTTTTTACATAAACTGTGGAATTGTTTGAGCTTTTTTAGTAATAGTTTGTTCTTCCCTATTCCCTTTCTCCCAGGGTAAGAAATCTCCAAAACAGCTGGCTTCATACACAAACAGGTAGGAGGGCCGTGCTGTTTAGAGTCTGACTTTCAGGAGAGACGGAGGCAGGGAGGAAGAACCAGTTTAAATTTATTGCAACACCCAAACAGATGCAATGGAAGATCTTAATTTTACTGACAGTACTTGTTTTTTGTGTCCATTTTCATAATAATAAGTCCTCTCCATTTAAAAAGGTAGGGGAGCAGTATTGGTGGTAGCTCTTATTTCTGAAAACACAAATGTCATAAAGGTATAAGCTGGGGGTAGAATGTCTAAGTAACCTGTAAGTTTACTACTGAATTCATAATGATATATTTTAACTTAACCCAAAGTGTTGGACTTTGGTTTAGAGTGGCCTTTACTAAAATACTGCTTTGTTTTTGCAGAATAACAGTTGGAAAAACAGTGACCAGTCCCCTGTCTGTCTTCAAAGTAGTATATTATAAAAGAAAAGTTCATTGTTATACTCCAAAGTCTTCGTATAAAAAGAAACAGTTCCCTAAATCAAGGGGCTGTGACATGGCAAATAAAGAAAATGAACTGGCTTGTGCAGGGAATCTGCCAGCAAAACTGCATGACAGTCGTACACACTTGCTGAATTCTAGTGACTCTGGCTCATCTCAAACAGAAGGCCCCTCATCCAAATATAGTGGATTTTTTTCAGAGGTAAGATGAGTTTAAAGAAACTAAAGTTTAACATAAAAGTGTTTCTGGTAGTTTCTGTGTAGTTATGTGTGGAAGTTTTCAAATAGATTAATTTTCTTAACATATAGATTAGCTCAGGGCTTGTGATTTACAGTTTATATTAGTTAGTTTACTGTGAATCAGTTGCCAACAGTAGTAGTCCTGCCACTTTGTCAGCACAGAAACTTAAATCCAACAGCCTAGTCTGGGTTAAAATCATACCAGCAGCAAAGAAAAAATACTGTTTTGACCAGGTTAGGTTTCATGATCCGGTATGATGCAATGCCATACATGTTTATGGAAGTGTGAAAGTGTTAGTGTATGGATGGGAATAAGCTGGTGAAGTAGGATGGGACCACTTTCAATAGCAGTGTCAGCTTGGTGTCCATGAAAGCAACTTAAATGATTGTATAAGAACGTTCTTGGTGAGATTAATTAATGAAACTCTGTAAATGCTTGCAGAGCTTCTGAAACTGGCTAAAAGGTCAGATATTGAAATGAAATAAATGTCTAAGGACTGTTTAAGTCCCTTAATGCTGAGGTTTCCCTTTCTCTCAGCATGGGTATTTGTTACCCAGTGAGGCCTGCAAGTGTTTAAAGTGAGGCACAGCAGGGAGCATGAGATGTAAAGCTATCACCATGCTGTCTCTTCATGGTACTAAGTGTGGGCTGCCATAAAGAGAGAGCACTGAGAGTCCAGTGGGCTGGTGTTTGCAAGTCTGTGGTACCCTTACACTCTATCGAATTTGACTTCAAGGAGAGAACGGCAGAATAGCTAGAGTGGAGGGGTTGCAGGAAGGAGAAGGGTGAAGAAATCGTAGAATCACAGAATGGTTTGAGTTGGAAGAGACTTTAAAGACCTTCTATTCCAACCTGCTGTCCAAGGGCAGGGATACATTCCACTAGCCCAGGTTGCTCAAAGCCCCATCCAACCTGCTCTTGAACACTTCCAGAGATGGGGCATCCACAGCTTCTCTGTGCAACCTGCTCCAGTGCCTCACCACCCTCATAGTAAAGAATTTCTTCCTTATATCTAATCTAAACCTACCCTCTTCTGGTTTAAAGCCATTACCCCATGTCCTGTCGCTGTACTCTCTGATAAAGAGTCTCTCCCCATCTTTCTTGTAAGCCCTCTTTTAAGTACTGGAAACCCACTACAAAGTTTCCCTGGAGCCTTCTCTTCTGTAGGCTGAACCACCCCAACTCTCTGTACTTGCTTGAACAGGTCCATGTTCCTCTTACAGTGGGGGCCCCAGAGCTGAGCACAGTACTGTAGGGGCGGGGTCTCACAACAGTGGAGTAGAAGGGTAGAATCACCTCCCTTGACCTGCTGGCCATGCTTCTTTTGATGCAGCCCAGGATACAGTTGGTTTTCTGGGCTGGAAGCACACATTGCTGGCTCATGTCAAGCTTTCAATCTACCAACACTTCCAAGTCCTTCTCCTCAGGGCTGTTCTCAATCTGCTCATCACCCAGCCTGTGTTCATGTTTGGGATTGCCCCAGTCAAGATGCAGGACCTTGCACTTGGCTTTTTTGAACTTCATGAGGTTTGCACAGGACTACCTCTTGAGCCTGTCAGGGTCTGTCTGGATGGCATCCCTTTCCTCCAGCCTGTCGACCATACTACTCAGCTTGGTGTTGTTGGCAAACTCGCTGAGGGTGCACTCAATCCCACTGCCCATGTCACTGATAAAGATGTTAAATAGTGCTGGTCCCAGCACTGACGCCTGAGGAATGCCACTTGTCACTGGTCTCCAACCAGACATTGAGCTATTGACTGCAACTCTTTGAATGTGACCATCCAGCCAATTCTTAACCACTGAGTGGTCCATCCATCAAATCCACGTCTCTGATTTAGAGATAAGGATGCTAACACATGAAGACAGAGGCAAGATTCCTTTGAGAAGCTTAAGAACTGATCACTGGCCACAGATGGCTGTTTAACTGGCTTTGAGAGATGTGGGTGGCTGGGCAGTGTTCATTCCAATCCAAGATATATTTTAATAAGATACATAAACTTCAGTTTGAGAACAAGCTTTTTCAGAAATTGACCTTTTCTGTCAGACAAGTAATTACATTTATTATTCCAAACTAAATTATTAAAGTTCTCAAAATTAATAGTAATATAAGTAAACACTTCTCAAAGCTGATGAGAGCTGTAGGTCAATGCTTGTGAGTGCTCTATTTAATTACCTCTATTTAGGTGTCTACAGACCTTATTCTTGTAACTTCAGAGTGAAGTCGTCTTAATCTATTTGTGCCCCCTTCTAAGGGAAACTTGCATTTTAAGGCCCTTATTAGGTAAATTTCTAAAACTACTTATATAGGTAGGAAAATCTATTTTCATAGACTATATTACCATATTAGAGCAGTTTATTGTGTCATTGCTGGATACTTATCTTGCAGTAAACTTTTGTATTCTTATAAACATTATACAGGTTTCTCAGGACCATGAAACTATGGCTCAAGTTCTTTTCAGCAGGAATCTGAGGCTGAATGTAGCTTTAACGTTTTGGAGAAGGAGAAGTATAAGTGAACTGGTAGCCTACCTAGTGAGGTAAATTGAGTCTCTCTTCCTTTATATTCTTAAAGTGGTAGCAATCCCAAATATGCTGCAGTCTTTTAGGGTTTCTTTAAATCTTGTAACTTAGCTATAATTACATATTAAATCATAATGGAAATGCAGGTTGAACTATTCTCTACTAGTAACGCTTATTTTATCCTCAATGTTTCTAGGATACAGGATCTTGGAGTAGTAGTAGACTGCCTTCCTGTGCTTACAAACAGGTACAAACAAAAGTGGGGGATGAGAACCTACTATACCTGCACTGAAGTTCTGGCACTTCTGAAACATCTTGTTTTTTAAGTTTACAGGAAGAAAAACCATATATTTCAGTTGGCTGCTGTGTAGATCTTTTGCCTTTAGTAAAATCACTACTTAAAAGCAAATATGAGGAGTAAGTATCAGTTTTGGATGTCTTCTAAATACTGTTCCTTCCTGGCCATACAGTTCCTTTAGGTCTAAAGATGTTTAGTCCCAGGACTCTTCTTCCCTCCCCCAACCCTGCCTATTTTGGGAAACACCTACTTAAAGGAGCTTGCCTGTGAACCCTCGTTCCTCCTTTAATAAACATTCAGTGGTGCAAAAACTTTTCTGCAAGGTTAAGGACCAGGGGGAACTAGGTTTGCACTCATGTAAATTTACTCATCCTCAACAGTACAGCAGAATGGCACCAAGGTTTTAGCAAGTTCTATAATATGAAATCCAGAAAGCTTTCAGGCAAAACATTTGAAGAATCTCTACTTCTTTTTAACAAGAGCTTCAGTTTACTACTTTGAAAGTGAAAGCATAGGCAAGTGTCTGAAATTGAGAATTCATCCAGATTTTTTTCTTCCAGAATAGAAAATGTGTTGCTTTCCTATTTGTATTAATGCATTAGCTGACCTGTGGATATTTCAATTGTGTAAAATGTGTTACAGATATGTAATAGTTGGTTTAAACTGGCTTCAGGCTGTCATTAAAAGATGGTGGTCAGAACTATCTTCACATACAGAGAGGGCAGATGATGGGTGAGTATAGTACTGGAAAATATTTAAATGTTTCTGTAGATTATTCCATCTCAAAATTTATATCAACTTGATCAGTAGGAACATATCTATAAAATAAGATGATACTCATAATTTGCAAGTAATAGCTTGAAAGTACTTAAAATAAGTTCTTAGTTCTCAAGCCACAGATGTTGTTTGGTAACAACCATCCTTGTTTTAAGGATTGTCGTTCTTGATTTTTTATTTGTTTGATTTTTGGTTGGTTGGTTTTTTGTTTTTAACTGGAGTTCTAACAAATATAAAGTCATATCAGGAATAACACAAATGGTATAGAAATCAAAATTTTTTATCTGACTTTGTGGCAACGTTAAGACTAAAGCTATATACAGTATTAAATGTCTGTTTCAGTCAAAGTCTGCCAAACTATAGTGCATATGTTACAAACTGTTATTTGTTATTTTTCAGAAATATTCATATTTTAAAACAACAATTAAGTGGATTATGGGAACAAGAGAATCATCTCACTCTGGTTCCAGGATATACTGGTAATATAGCTAAGGTAATCCAGTTGCAGTTGTATTTAGTAATCATTATAGCTGTATCATTTGCAGTATTTCTCTCATTGGGTGTTATTTACTCTAAACTATTCAAGGACAGAAATACATCTACTAGTAGAATATTTTTCACTAATGCTTAAGTATATTGCACAGTTTTTGCAGAAATCTGGAATTAATTCCCCATGCTGATAGTAGTATAGTTTAGAATGCTAACAATGAATTTTTATCCTTTTTTCTTCCTTTATAGAGAAAGTATCTCCTTAATAATAAAATAATTAATAGTAGTAAGACTTAAAAATGATGTTTAAAAAAAAAAAGGGGGGGTTCAGATGAGTTAGGTAGACTGTGAAAGGACAGATATTTTCTCTGAAATCTGCTGTACCAATCTGCAAGTGTGATGCAACAGAGAATCTCAGCCCAGCAGTGGTGTTGGTATTTGCATGTCAGGTGACCATGGCAAGTGACAACATGCTAAATGTTAAAGCTTTTGCGGGCTTAATGCTTAGAAAATGGTGACTTTGTGGAGAGCAGAAGAGTGGCTCTACCTGAAGTGAAACGCCCCTCTTTGCCTTTCCTGGCAGACTGTGGTATCAATACTATGCTTAAGGGTGTCTGGTAAATGCATGACTTGCTGCTGGTGGTACTCTTATCTCTAAAGATGGTTTTCTGAGGCTGGGCATCAAAGGTTATGCTGAGTGAGAAACCTCCCTCTCTCTGTCATGACCTGATGAAGGTAGGGAATGAGCCAGGATGTAAAGCAGCCATTTGGCTAGAGATAGGATTTGAGTGAATTTGAAAAGAAATTGGAGATTGCCTGCTTTATTTATATCTCTAGGAGCTTTGTGAGATCTACAGTTCTATGGCTATAGAATTTGTCACTTTGATGTATCAAGCAAATAAGTTATTTCTTGTCCTTCTGGGACTGCTGCGCTTCTCTGACTGGAATTTTGACATCTCTACAAGGATAATTCCCAGCTGTCTGAAACTCTGCAAGAAGTATGCAGAAGAACAGAGTTCTAACTCGCAACTGGTAGAGCAATGGGAGCTTTTGATATAGATTGCCCTGTTCTTCTGGTAGATCAGCATAGCAGTTATAGCTAGTGCCGGTTTGTTTCTCTAAGATTCAGATTCCCCTTCTGTTCGTTTGCCTCCTTAAGGTACAGCAGGATAGATTTGACCAAGGCCACCTGAACAAGTAGGGAACAAAAGGAATAGTACAAGAAGAATGGAGGGTTTGGGGGCAGTTGTGAAGAATAAACAAGTTTCATATATATAATCTCACTAGATGATGATAGTTTTCTTCTGATCTCTGCATATGCACCAATGGCAGGAAAGAAAACTAAGTTGATGGCTTTGGAAACTAATTCCACTGTGCGTGTAGGCTTTCTAGCATAAAGAAATGTTTTTGAAAGCATTAATTAGAATAATTCTGAACTTGTGGATAACCTGTTCTGAAATTTGGCCTAAACATAATTATTCTTGTATTATGGTCCTGATTAATTACCCTGCCTCAGACATACTGTCAATGTTGCAGAAATAAATAATGTGACAAACACTTTTTCCTTTTTTTCCTTCTAGGATGTAAATGCTTATTTATTACAACTACACTGACATGATTGAGAAATGTGTGCTTATGTGGTGAAACAATCCCCTAAAATATCCCTGAAATATGTACTATTTCTGAAAGCCTGTTGAGAAATATTGGCGGAAGAGAACTGAACTGTCAAGCTGTTTAATGAAACCACTAACAAAATCCTAACAATCTACTTCACATTGAAGTGGAAAAATGTCTAGTAGGAGCAACTTTTACTTCAGTGAGGTGAAAGTGCGCTATGAAAACTGTATGCCTTTGCATTTGGGATTCATTCAGTTATTCATTTAAATGCTACTGTGTTTTACTACAAGATCGCATAAAAAGTTGAATTATACTGTCATGAAGACAAGACAGCAGAACCAGTTATAAGGAACCAACAAGAATAATCAGCATTAAGAGTTTTTAAGTGTTTCTTTCACAAGAACTCCAAAATACACAACTATCTTCCAATTATGTTAAAGAAAACTTTGAAATATTCAATTACTTCTATGTTTTAATCAAAATTAAAGTTTTTGTTTGCACTATTGAGAAACTATACAGCAAAGATGCCTTAATTACTAGTGTTTCAAAAAGCCAATGTGTTAAGATGCAAATAGCTATTATATTCAGATTGTAATGAAAAACTGCTACAGAAATCAGGGTTTCACATTGTGTAGTTGTTTATGAAACATTGCACATTTACAAAAATTTGTGTATGACAAATATTATAAATACCTGAAGTTAAGCTTGGATAAACAGTTACTACAAATGTGAGCAGAATGGTGAATTTGTCTAACAAATGTTTTTATATTGTATGTGGATTTCTAACACAGTAATCTTGTTCTGTATCATTTAAACTACCTGCAAATAAGTAAATATATTAAATATATCTACTGTTTTTTCTTTTCAAGTTCATAAAATAATTTCTAGAATTTCTACCACAGTACTTTTTATTGTAGATATAAATATCTATTGTTTGTGAAATGTTTACAGCCAGATGAGGCCATGTTATTCAAGTCACGCCCTTTATGTGCTACCTCCTTTAAGAAACTGACAACTTCGCAAAATTAGTCGTGCTAACCTGATTTAATGGTGGTAAATTCATACTACTTTAATCTGAAAACAACAAAAGCATTGAAAATACAGCTATAAACTTTTACTCTCCTATTGCTATCCTGTGCTATTTTAATTTAAAAGCTATAGATTAGCTCTGAGGGACTTTTGATTTTAGGTTTGCTACTGCCTTTTTAATTTTGTGATTAGGAAGCATGCTTTTCCAGTTAAGTCATATGAAGAGCCAGCTGTTCACTTAAAAACAAATACACAT
>VXAL01014931.1:70235-81558 GCA_013399475.1 Chauna torquata | reverse complement strand
ATGCTGACTTTCTTTAATCAACTGAAGTGAGTAATTATTGTCAGAGTTATTTCTGTAGTAATTCTATGCCAACAGCAAGTATTAGCATAAGAGTAAGCCGGGTAGTTGGTCATGCCCACTNAACTGCCTGAGAAGGGTGCCTCTGTAGCTGAAGATTCAGGTTTGATGGTCCAGGAAGTGTTTCTAGTCCTGTATGCCTAATTCCACAACAGTGAGGCACTTGAAGGAAGACTGGTGGAGACTCGGTGCTTGCAGAGCAGTCACATTTCTTCCCCATTGCTGTTCTTCCACCCTTCTGACGGGTTTGAGCACATCTGCTTGGCAAAGTTCCCAGCTCCACATCAACCTTGTCACTTACCCAAGTGAGAACAAAATGCCTTCATATTTGGCACACCTTGTTTCCCAACTGATGTCNTTGGATGACGATGGGGTAGTGCTGCAAGGGGTTCCTCTAAAACATTTACTGCCCTTAGAGTGGTGGCATAAGGAATTGTAAAAAGGGGGTTGAGGGCTTGAACACAGGCAAAATTTCATCAGGACCTATGGCTGATGTGTGCCTCCCTAGCTGTCTGTTCATGTAGGAAACTGTCTTGTACAAGNAACCTTGTCACTTACCCAAGTGAGAACAAAATGCCTTCATATTTGGCACACCTTGTTTCCCAACTGATGTCTTGTATCTCAAGCCTTCCTCCTCACTACAAATCAAATCATCAGCTTAGAACCATTGAGATGTGAAAACGTAGCTGCCTATACTTCTGATGAAGAATGTGTGGGTGCCACCACTTTGTTTACCCCTTACATTAAGACTAGAGAAGCAGAATGGTGCACATTAATGTAATGGCTGTTTCAGCTACCAGATTTAAGATGATACTGTTGTAGTAGGAGTGTTTGTGTATGTATATAAATGGCTTTCAAACATAAATATTCTATCAAGTAGTAATTCAAAATGCCCATAGTTCTGAACACTCAACAGTTGGCGAGCTGGTGACTAGTTAGGGAGCAAATGCTGCACAGAGGTGGGTGGTTTCGTTGTTTTTTTGGTTTGTTTTTTTTTTTGCTTTTCACTCACTTTGTCTCTCCCTCTGAGTACTAGTCATTAAATTCTTTGGTATCTTGAATTATCATTTTTGTGATCTTACACCTTTCAAGGTTGTTTTCTGACTCCATGAAAAAGATCAGAGTTGGGCATAGTCGAAGACATGTTTAGTATTCTTTTTCACAGTGTGCTGTGTAAGCACGCGTATGGACTCATTACTGTGTAGAAGTCTCTTACATATTTCTGCAGTGCATTTATGGTTCTTTTAGCAGCACGTCCCTTAATATCTGTGAAGGGATTCTTTCCATCTCTTAACTCTTGGTTTAAAAAGCAGCATGAGTTGCTTCCCAGATGAACGCAGAAGCTTGTTATGAAAAATTAAAAACTTAAAAACTAAACCAAAAACTAGAACTCGCTCATCTCCAGCATACAGTAATGCTGGGGTCAGATGACAACAAATGCTGCCACCCTCTTTTAACTTAGGAAGGAGACATAAGAATGCGCATCTGAGGATTCCCTGAGGTTATGGATCTTTAGTGTTAGTGCACTGTGTTTTAGCAGTCAGCTTTCTAGATTGCCTGAATATTTGCTGTGTGACCTCAGCCAAATTATTCTGCAGGGCTGTAAAAAGGAGAACGCCCTTGGAGCTGTCTTCAGAACTGGCAGCTTGCTAACATCAGCCTTTGCCTTGGGGACCAACAAGGAGTATTCCTGTATTTCTGTATGCAGCCTTTGGTGTACATAGTTCTGATCCCTTGGTCAGCCTGCCTGATGCATGCTTTCTCACCTAATAATTTTCTGTAGGCTCTGGAAAATGAGTGTTTAGCCTCTGGTCACTCAAGTCTGGTTTGGATGAAATGTGTCTCAAATCAAGAATTCTGCATATGAAACAAAGGGCAAGACCTTCTCTCTGTTTCTCCATAAAATCAGCGAATCTTAACTGTGATCTGAATAGGCTTCTGTATGTAGAAATCTGTTTATCCACAGTTCTTGGTATCATTAACATTTTTTCTGACAAAACGGGTTGGCCTGTTGTTCCTTTGTAGTATTATCATTAACCTCGTGCTATTTTTCATACCTTATAGTAGAGCAGGTTCTTTCCACTAGCACTGAGGTGTATCAAAGATATTGTTGCCCACCATGTGTCTTGCTGTCCAGCGTAACTGTCAGATTTGTTACTTACCTGAAGCTGTCTTTTGGCCAGGAAACTTATTCAGAACTTGACTTGATTTTAATGGTCTGAAATAGTGTCTTTCCAGCTGTTTAGGAGCATTGCAGAGACCCTTTTGATGAACCCTGAGTAGGACTCCTTCCTAACAGAACTTCCCTTAGAAGATGTTCCAAACTTGTGTCTAACACTGCCTCTGTCATCCAGTACCTGTTTTTCCTCTCCTGTATGTGCCCCTCTTAGGTCAAGATGCCACTGTGTGCTTTGTACGCCAGGAGAATCTGCTTATTTTGAATGCAAAAGCTCAGACTTCTTAGTCTCCCCATCTTTTCCCTGTCACAGAGACTATCCAGCCAGATAATCAGCTGTGTAAAAACCTGCAATGGGGTGTGCTGGTCGTCCACCTGAGCTCGAGCTATCTGTGGCCTCACTGAAGAATGCTTCTACTCCAGATACCTACACTGCAGCCATGAAAAGGTCCAATTGCATTTTCATTGCCTGTCACTCTATTTTATGGAGAAAGGGATATCATGTATAATAAAATCATGAGTTTCAGGGATGAGCAGGTCAGTGTGGTTTTTGGTTTTTTTCTTTTTTTTTAGTTTGTTGTGTCCTCCCCACACACGCACCTGCTTTCCTAAAAAGGTGTGACCTGGGCCTGCAGTTTGCTTATGTACATTTTTGTTAAGAGTTTATGCACTTAATTTCTTCCCTCCTTCCCTGCCATAACTCTTGCATGAATACAAAGTAGTCCTGGTAATTATTTACTTTTGCTTCCCCTTTTTAGTACTTACTATTTTGACATGTCAATATTTAAAACAGCTTCTTTACGCTTGCAAAATGTAAATCTAAACTAGAAACTAGATTCTGTCACCTGGAGTGAATGCCACTTTTAAGATGCATTGCTGAATTCTTCAGGCTCAGGAGAGAGGAAAACCTTATAGATTAAATCCCACAGCATTTTTTTCTGTAGTTCATTGTTGTTTTATTTGCGTAAAATAAGAAGCTCTTAAAGTGAAATACAAAGTTAAATTAATGACTCCTGCTATCTCTGCCAGGGCTTCAGTGGGCCCTGCATTGTACAGAGCATCCCAGAGGAGCCTGCTATCAAATAGATTTACAAATAATGAAAGCAAGTAGCTAGAGGGGGGAAGAGGCATTTGGAAGTGACTTATGCTACTTACTTTTTCCCAAAAATTAACAACCTGTTATATGAGAAATACAAAAAACAACCAGATCTTACACAACTCAAAAAATTGAGGAAAAAAAAAAAAAAACTTAAGAACAAGAATTTATACTGCAGTTGGAAGGCTCTTATATAAGGCTTGTATTATGAATCCAAAAAAATACTTAATTTAGCTCACACTGCTGATCCAAGAAATGGCAAATCCTGTTTCAGGTTGAGCTATTGGAGAAAAAAAAAAGTTTAAATATAATATAAAAAGATCACTGAAGTCCCCTAGGCCTGTTATTTACCCCTCATCTGAGGTTGGCATAGATGTATTTAAATCACACAGGAAATATTACAACTTGCAAAACTGCCAGTCATACTGTTTTAATGAAGCTGTTGTTTAACAAATTGAATAGCAATGTAACAACACATAGAAAATTAGCTTGTTTGCCGTTGATTAATGATAGATAATGCCTCTAATTCACCACAGTGGTTCATTTGAGCAGTTTTGATGTATTAACCCATACTTGTCACAGCAAGGCTTTACTGGCTGTCTCATGACTCAGCGTAACAGCCCATACAAATAGGAATGCACCTGAAACATAAATGGGATTCTTATTTAGCTTTCTTACAGTGCAATAGAAGTGTAATGTGCCTCCAAGTTACTTCCTTCAGCTAAACAGGTCAAAGATGTAAGGGTAGAAGACCAAAAGTCACATATTTCAATAACAGCTTTAAAATAGTTACAGAAGAATCACAGGCCAATACAATGAAACACAACAACAAGAAAAAGCTATCAGAAGCTCTTCTTGTAAGTGCTGGATTTCAAAGAAGCAGCAGCTGGTAAGATCCCTCAGGTATCAGCTGTGCAAGAACAGCCAGAACATGGTTTTATATGTATATAAAGTGTTTCTTCAGCTACTCTTACTGCTTGTCATCTTCATCAGTACCTAATGCTTCAGGAAAAACAGGGCACTGCAGAATCATTTCTCCATTTCTGAGATCAAGTAGACAAGTGAATTCAGAGCCACTAATTTTTCTATTATTTTTGCTGAAGAATAAGTTGAAGACTAAGCTTTGTTTCTATTGCTTTGTCAGATAATATGAATGTGCAGGTTTTGTGTCTTTTGTAGTTAGTTTGAATCCAGATTTACTAACAGTAGATACTGCAGCAGTTTTTGTAACATATTTAATACACCAAAGAGAATGTATGTCATCTGGAAAATGCTAATCCACTTCCAACTGCATTGTTACACTTTTAATTCCCACTATAAAAGTGCAAAATAAATGAATAAAACTTAAGGAAAGGTGGGCTTAGAAATAGTGCAAATCAATCTTTAGTGGCCTTTGGTCAACCACGCCCAGAAATGCACTAATTTGATGCCACTTCTGGCCTTTCTTTCCTCAGTTTCTCCTAGCACAGGAGCAACTGTAGCATAATTTAGGCAACTGTTTAAGGCTGTGTGAATTACAGCAGCCCTTTGCTTGTTGGACAGAGGATTTCTCAGGGCAGAGACCTTGCAGATCAGACTGAGAACATTTTACTTGGTTATTGAACACAGTTCTCTTCAGGTAGAACATGCCACCAAAGTGCTTATAGCCTCCCTGGGTCACACCTTCCACATGATGTGAACCAAATCTACAAAGCACATGAAAATCTTCAGCTTGAAATACAAAGGAAGGAATGATATTTTGTGGTGTTCAATTGCCAATAGTGCAGCAAAGGGGGGAAAAAAAAAAAAAACCTTTCATGTGATTCTGCAAGGGATGTGATAATGCTGTGTTATGTAGTGGCCATCTTGTGGCATTATATAAGTAGAAATGAGATGGAAGAAACAGCACAGTGTTTAGAATGCATACCAAGCAATAAGGATTTTACACTGTTTATATTTTTGGAAACCAAATGTCACAGCGATGTGTCATTCAAGCAGTAGGTGAATGATTACAGGTGGTGTCCATACAAGCCACAACATAGGAATCTGAGCACGTGCATAGCACTGCTCTGTGTGGCATTGCTTCTTCCATAGTTAGTTTAATGGATGTTTCAGTTCTTAAACATGCTGCTTGCATGGCTTATGCACTAGTACTGCTTGACAGAGATATAGGGATAAATTTTGTAGTAAACAACAGCAGATGAGGAATTCAAAGCACTGTAAAAAACTTCCAGGTTACCGTTGTGTTACACTCATATTTCTTCTGCTTACAAGAGGGTGTGGAACTTTTTACAGCATGAAAATTACGCTCCTTTTCCTACCAAAAAAAAAAAAAAAAACCTGTCCAAAGTCTTTTCTTCTTACTTAAACTAATGATTAAATTTCCACCCCCAAGGAATTAGGTCTGAGTTCAGTCAACTGCATCCAGAGAAAACTGGCTATCATCTGGCAATCAATCTCTATGTCAGCATTTGCTAATCATGCTTATAAGGAGCGTACTAAACCATTATCCTGTTTATGCTTTCAGATATATATTACCAAATGGATGGAAACAATTCCTGAATATGTAAGTCCTGAAGTTGGGTGTGGAAAATGGAGGTAAGGTGAATGTGAAAGAGAAGTATCAAGAACGCTCCCTGCTAGGAAAGCAAAGTAAGGTAATCGTGAGTATTGGAGCACTGGATCATTCTCCCCGTGCTTATCCACACACTAAAGTCGTTAAGAAAAGGAGAAAAAGGCTTCTTCACTAAGTTGTACAGTGTGGAAATTAGTAACGCAGGGTGTCAGGGTACAAGAAACTTGTTTCATGACTTAGCTTTTGTTGGATGATCTTCAGCATACAGCAAAACCCTGGGGAAGGCACCTGGATCTCAACAGTTCCTGGTGAAGTTTGTCTGGTCAACTTGAGGTGAAAGTGAAGAAGGAGCAGATGAAGGTTAGCTCTTTAGACAGAAAATCCTTCACTTGTACATGCTGGCTCCGCACTGTGGGGATGGATGCATTAGAGGTGCAGAGATTATTCAGACAGCTACCAAGTTTACAGGGCACTAAGAGCTCTTCTGCCCCATCGTGCAACGGTCTGTCAGAGGCGTAGGATACAACCCAGAGCACACACAGGCAGTCTTTTTGAAGCGGGCTGGTATTCTAGAGGAAGTAAAGACGTGGCCTGCGTGCCTTTCTGCCCCAAGCCAGAAGTAGGACCCCCTCAGGGGATCTTATATTCAGGAGAGTGCGAGAACTGTCACTGAGTGCAGACTGCAATACTCGTTCTGCACCTTCCGGAGGTTTACACTGGAGTTCTGGTGTAGTACTGTAAATCGCCAGTAGAAGGCGGAATGATTCCACTTTATATGTATGTATGACCTTTTAAAAAGTAATACTGAAGGAAATATGCTGCACAATTCTTGTTAATTCTGCATTAGTTATGGTAAAGCTGCTGGTGAAGGAGAGAGCTCAGTGAATGAGTTAGCTGGCTGTGGCCTTTCACTGGGCCCTATCGCTGAATTCTTCCACCTACTTCCAGTTTGTGTAGTCTCATAGAACTGCTTGCTTGGGTGGGCAACATGATTTCTTCTTACCTCTGATAATTTTCTCTGAAAAATACACTCGGGAGGAAAAAAACTCTCCAACACAAGTATTTTATTGGAGTGTACAGTACTAAATCTCTAAATATGCAGTGTTTGGTTCTATTATTATACTATAAATACGAAATAAAGACCTCTTTCTTCCTGCTAGTCACAGGATTTTTCACCAACACAATACTTCTGATGCTTTTTTTTGTTTTTCTTGTTTGTTTGAAATGAAAAAAAAAATGAAGTGTTGTGTATGCTGCTTTCTGTAAAATTCTGTCTGCATTTGGGAGGGCCACTGTGTAAAGAGATCTGCCTCAGTGAAGAAGTTTGTACCTACTGCTGATAAGAACTTTGAGAGTCTCCCAGAGACGTGCAGCTATACAATGAGATACAGAACCCTTCCCAGAGGTTAACGAGGATGACCACTGCTTTCTGTGCTAGCAGGTGACGGTCATTGTGGGCAGTTGTAAGTGATAAGACCATATTCAAAACTACAACAGATACTATATATAATTTCATACTGCGTATGTATTTTATATAATCTGATCAGAAACCATTTCCTAAGAAAGCCTCAACTGCACCAATACTTAAGTGGCTTAAAGAACTTTCCAACTTTTCTGGTCGTCTGTAACACCACCAACACAGAACTGATACTGAAATTAAATTTTTCAAAGGATCCAAATTACCTCATATTATCTTTCTCAGTGGACAGAAACTTAGATAATTGCCTTAATACACATCGGTTATGAATCCTACCTTAAAATGAAGGCAATAAGGTGTTGGAAGCCTAATAATGCAAGTGCGTGCAGGCACTGGTTCCTGGTTCCACTCAGGAGATTTGGTAGAGCAGAAGTACAGATAAATGTATATGCATGTATCTTCTACTACCATCAGAAATTTTGAGAAAATGTAAGATGACAAAGACTCATATTTACTTGAGCTGTTAGTACTTTACAGAAACTTAAAGCTCTCATATGCTTTAAGCAGTTTATAAATATGAATACAGGTAATGACTGCCACCTTTACTTCAACTCACAATCAGGGTTGTTTTGGTTTTTTTTTCCTGACTCTTTCTAGGATGTTGGTATGCATATTGTGATGCATATCTAGTTCTTATTTGTTCTTAGATCAGTCAGGTCCATGTCCTTGGTTCCATAGAACATTTGTGAACCAGCATTGCTTATCTGGCATGCCGTGTATTACCTCAATACCTGTATAGCAGTTACGAGACTGACTCAAAGAATATGGTTAAGACTATAGTCAGATGGCTGAAGCTGATCCCTGCTTGTTGAAAGTCAACAGCTCTGCATATGGCTGGCTGAATCACACAGGAACCAGATTGTGGGCTGCTGCTGTTCATGTTCCAGTGGAGTCCAGTGTATTAAAGTAAACCAGTGTCAATTACAGGATCTTGTTCATTTCCAAAAGTGAATTATTTAAATAATAACCAAAATGCTATCAGCTTTATAAAAAGAAAAGCGTTCAGAGCAACTGCACTGAAATGTTCCAAGGTGAACTGAAGTTTATGAAAATACTTTGCTAATTGTGAACTATAAGCAAAATTGCATATAGCAAGTTTTTCTAGTGTTCAGACTGAAAAAGATTCAGCACAAAAATAAGTTCTCAGTGCTACATTTTTGTAAAATTATTTTCCTCTTGGGAGAACAAGCTTTCTTGCTACGTAAAATTATTCACCAGTATCCCAGAATACACAATTCTTTGTAAACAGCTATGATACTCATGGATTTTGACGTTGCAGTTAGAGAGTTCAGAGGAATTTCATGCATCTCCTCTGCTTTTCAATTTGTACATGAAGCCAAAAGTGACAAGAATCTGGAGATATGGATTTCAGTGTTATCCATGTAATGACGTTACATTAGTCTAGACCTTCTCTTTGTTCAGCCCATTAGGGACTGTCAGCACTCATCCATCTGGCTGACAGGTCTACAGAATTAACGACGGTTGAAGTAACCCAACCAGACAAAAGTGAGAATGTGCTTGTGAGCAGGGCAGAACTTAACCAGGAACTTGCCATTTTCTAGGTAGCTCTTACTCAGGGAGCAAATCAGTGAAGAGACAGCTATAAAAAACAAGGAGGTCATTCTGGATTGCACTTTCAGGAGGCTGATGAAATGGTTCAGTTGTTTCAAAGTGAACTGAAACTGTTGCTTGGCAGTTTTATCTGTCTTCTGATCAGGCACTCACTTGCCATCAAGCTGCAGACAGAACTTCGCTAACAGTGAAATTCCTTCCAGAAAAAAAATAGAATCTCCCAGATAAAGCACTAAGAAAAGCAGTAGGTGGTTTTATTTTGAAAAATTTATACCTCTACATTTTTATTTATTTGTTTCCATTTGTACTACTTTGTTCTGGGTTTTGTTCGTTTTACCTAGAAGGCAAACATCTACAACATCATGGTATCAAAGCTCACAACTATCATTGTGCAATCCACTCAAATTATATGCTAATTATAGCTACTGTTAATCAAAAAGGCAGTAATCAACCAAATGAATTATTTTCTTAGGTGCGTACACTTCAAAATGTGGTAACCAATGTATCTGTATGAAATACAACTTCCATTATGTAAAGAAGTTGCACAGTGAGAGCAGAAGGACTGTTTAACATTAAAAAGATTGCATGCCACTATAGCTATTAGAAACTTTGCATAAATAAAAAGATTGCATCTGAAAGCTGAGCCCACAGTGAGAATTCCTACACGAGGATAGGATCCTAGACAAGAGGTTAAGTAACGTGTCAGTTTGTTAGCTGTATGATACAGAGAGAAACTTCTTGGACTACATGTAGAGTGTGAAAGAACAAATGTGGTTTTCTTTTATTTGGGTTCATCAGGCTTTAAACCTAATTAACTGTATTATCTAGATTATAAAAATAAATTCTTTGGCTCTTTATGTTTGGTACTTACAAATCTATGATTGAGGAACTCTTTAAAACTGAGGGGCAGGACCACTCTATGTGGTCTGAGAACATCCCAATACAGCTCCTCAAGGATATTTAAGAAAGTATTTCTACAGTAACTGCATATAAAAACAATATCACTATAATATAATGTCTTACTGTGGTGTTATACTGGAAATAGCATTGTGTCTCTGGCTTTTTTTAACATAAATCCTACTGTTCAGTGATTTTAAGTACATATTTCATGAACAAAAAATTTTAAAAGTTACACTGAAAGTTGTGCAATTCAGAGAAGCTACTTTCTAACATCGATAACTTCTAGAATTCTTACGTTTCCACCTCCAAAACTGCTGGTGCTTCTAGCCTTTGTGACTTTATGTGACAGAAGAACCTCATTAATCCTCCTGGTCATCCAAAACAGAAATACACAGCTCAGAAATAGCACTGGAGAAATAGTTCACATTATTCCACTCACATGGAGTGACATATGATTTCAGAATCATGTCTGGTGTAATAGTGTTTTCATTGAGTGTCAGCTGAGGGCCAAATTCATAATCTCCAAAGACACTCGTGCTTAATAATTAATATTTCTAATGTGTTCAGTAATTAACTCTGACATTAAGTAACGCAGGTAGAGAGGCAGGTGTAGGCACAGCATGACAGTAAGTATGACATAACAGGACATGCTATGTAAAGGCGAAACGGGGGCAGGGAAGGTATTACAGCCTTCTTGGTTTCTCCGCTGAATCTGTGCTTACTGAGAAACAGCATTTCATACTGTTGTATTGTCAGCAAGTTCTAGCTGGGCATCAGAAACAAACGGTGTTGATACAAGTTGGGTTGAAAGAAGACACTTTAAGCCTTGATTTAATGACACATTTTAATCTTCTTTTGATCGTGTAAACTTTTATGTAACTTTTTACGTAGGGGGGGAAAAAAAAAAAAAAAGCTTGATTCAAGTGCTAACAATTAAAATTTAACTTAAAACTGTCTTAATTCCAAATAGATCCATCTGTTACTGAAGATGCATCCACATAACTATACATTTACTTATGTTCTTTTATTTCACATCTCTGTCCTGCCACATTTTCAGCAGCAAATGGTCTTACCCTTTGCTTTACTCATAAACCGAAGGGAGAAAAAAAAAAATCAACACCCACTCCATTTCGCATCGCAGAATAAGCGAATTGCCGCACAACTGCGTAAGCGGACAAACCACCAGGGCTGCAGGGCCACCTGTGCCACAGAGTCGGAGACAGCTCTGCAAGGCGTTTTTGGCAGGATCTGAGAGGGCTCCGTGCAGAGCCAGCCCTGGAGGCGGCTGTGACCGGAGGGTGCCCGCCATCCTGCGGGGCCTCCGCCCGCTCACGGCGAGGCAGGCCGCTCGCTCCGATTGGTCAACGCTCCAGACGCCGCGTGCCGGCGCCTCGCTCCCCCGTGTGCGCAAGCGCGCGGCACCCGCCCCCTTTCCCCGCGGTCCGTTGCGCACGCGCAGAGAGCTGGTGGCTCGGCTCCCGGCGCCGGCCG
>VXAL01014931.1:36680-50278 GCA_013399475.1 Chauna torquata | reverse complement strand
CAAATGAGATCTGATAGTTTTCACTTCCAGGAGACACTGACTCCACAGTCACGTGCATAGATACACATTAGTGTGGCAGGATATATATGTGTATCTTTTTTTCTTTTTTTTTTTTTTTCCCCCTGGGCTCTTTCTTGGCTATGCTACTTCAGTTGCAAGGTTGCTATAGAGCAGCAGAATCCAGAGAATCTCTCTTTAGAAATGAGATGGTTGCCATGACAATGCTCCCAGCTGCTTCTTGTCCCAGATGAGAAAATCATTTTTAGATTCCTGTAGTACAAGGTTAGGCTACAATGTTTTAAACTAAACACTATAGCTAATTGATTCAAATCAAAGATCAACACATTGATTGCTAAAAATCTTTGGGCTGATATTCAGCTAAAAATGTAGAATAAAATATTTGTTCTGTTACCAAATAATTTAACTGTTTTGTTGTTGTTGTTGTTTGCTATTTGTTTTTGATCAGATACCTGAGGTAAAACTGGTGCCTTTACATCAAGATTTTCATCTTACAGAATTTACTAAATGTCTTCTTTTGTAGTAGAAATTATCCCAAACAAAAGCTGACTGATACTTAGATAAGTAGAGTTTGAATCGTATTTTGTAATACGCCAAATCTGGATCAAACCTGAAATTCTAGATACTTCTAAGATTTATTATCTCTGAAGTCCAGACAATTGATCGCGTAAAATATTGGTTGCAGAGAACTTCTGATGGTCTCTAGTCAACTTCACTTTGAGTGGGATCATCACCAACACTAGTTTAGGTTAGTCATGCTGTGTCCAGCCAATCTTAAAAACCTCCAAGCTTGGTGATTTCATAACCTGTCTGGGAAAGCTGTTCCCATGCAGCGCTGATGATCAAGCTTTTCTAAATGTCCAATATGAAGCTCCTAAGTCACAGTTTGTGAACCAGTTGTAGTCTACTACTGGGTCATTCCTGAACATCCTCATTGTCTGACTAAACAAGCCCAGCTCTTTCAACCTCTTGTAATAGGTTATGTGGTGTTGGCCCTTGACCATCTTGATACCTTCCACTGGATCCTCTCCAGTTTCCAAGCATTCCTCGTGAACTGATAGGCCCTAAAGTGGACGCAGTATTCCAGGTGTGGACTTGCTATTCCAGAGAGGGATAATAACTCCTCTTGATCTTTTATGCTGCTTCTGCTGTAACTCAGTATATGACTTGCCTTATTCAGGATGAGGGCACGCTGTTGGTTCACAGTCAGCTTGGCACTGTATGTAGCTCCCTGGTCTTACCTGCAGTGTTGCTACTCAAGCAGTAATTTATCAGTCCATACTGATACTTGGGCTTGCACCACTCTGCATAGAACTTTGCTCTTCCTGGGGTTTCTGTTGGTTTCTTTTTAAGTCTTTCAGGGTTCCTCTGCACTGAAGTTCTACCATTCACTATGTCAGCCTCCCACCAAATTTAGCATCATCCACAAATTTGCTTAGACTATGTGCTGTCAGATCATCTAGTTCATTCATGAAGATAATGAACAGTATGAGCCTCACTATCAACCCCTTAGATGATACACTTTTTATCATCTTGTTCATGATTAACTTGTTCATTACTAGAGAAGCATTCTGTCCCTCATTTAACAAAATTCGTGAACTCATAGAAATCACTAGGAATTAAGAGTTTTCAATTTATCATCTAGTCTTTTCACCCCTGCTTTCAGGAAGGAGTTTATCTATTTATCCATATCATCTTTCTCAAATGTATATCTAGCCTTAAAAATTCCAGAGCAATGGGATTTGTTCTTGTGTGTTAAAAGTCTTATTAATGTCCAACTACATTATACTTAATGCTCATTTGTTGTCCAGCAGGACATTTGACAGTTATCCTGTCAAACAGAAAAAACTGAATCATTTGGTGTGATTTCTTTCTTGATAAGTGTATGCTGGATGCTTTTCACTACTACTATTATTTTTTGAGTTTAAAAAAAATTTTTTTATTATTTTTTTCCGGTCCTCTGGAACCTCCATGAATTCTCAAAGGTAATTGTAAATGGTTCAAAGAGGACTTTTGCTAGTTCATAAAATGCTTGAGAGTTTCATCTCTCCTTGCCACCTTGAAAATACCTAACTTCATTATCTTCAAGATGTTTTTCACCTAATCCGGCCTCCAGTCCTACTCCTTAAAATTATTTTTTTAGGTATCCAATCACTATTACGAGGTTTGCAGCAAAAGAGAGTTCAAATCTGTGCCATTTGCACTTCTCCCTCAATAAATAATGCATTTTTGGTTTTGACTTATTTTTATTTCCACTGCATTTACAGATCTTTTTTATGTCCCTTGCTAATTGTAATTCTTTTCATGTTAATCCCTAATTTCATCCTAGTCTGTTATTGTGTTATTGCTATATACTTATTCATAGGAATTTTTCCTTTTATTCCGCTTGTTTACACAGCTCTATTTTGATTTTCGAATTTTTAAAGAACTCTTCTACCAGACCTTTTGAGCTTTTAGTACTGTTCCTGCCTTTCTTCATTGTCATTTCAGCCTCATTATAGTATCTTTTATTAATTGCCAGCACCCTTAAAGCATTTCTCTCACAGACTGGCTTATCAACAGAGAATAGCAAATAGTTCCCTAAGCATCTTGGTCTGCTTTTTTTTTTTTTTTTTTTTTTTTTATTTTTTTTTTTTTTTTTTTTTTTAATGTATTGTCTTTGTAACGCTGCACACACTTTTCCCTTCCTCAGAATCAGGAATTCTACCATGTTAAGAGGTGTCACCTAAATTGCTTTCTACATTAATATTCTCCAACAGTTTTCAACTGCAAGAATTGTATTTGTTTATAATACCTTTAGAATAAAAAAGTCATTTACAAGATGTGTCCTATTATATTCTTTTTCCAACACTACCTGAGTAACTGCAGTTTTTCATTACAGCTAGTCTGTGTCAGCTGATTTGTAATCAAACAATTATTTTCCATTGTCCTCAGTCATGATGGATTTGGATGTATTCTTCAAGTTAGATCCTAATTCAATGTTTTTGTTGAAAATGAATCCTTTTAAATTCAGGTAAATTTCTGTTCCTTTAGAATTTAGTCTATGGTTCAACAGAAGGACATGAAAAATATGTTTTTTACTTAAGATCTTGGAATATTTTCATAAAGAAGTCTGAAAAAAAATTGTTTCCAAACATTTGAAAAGTCACATGTTTCTAAGAGGGAAATATTTTTGGTTTGTTTTTTCTTGTTTTGCTCTACATTCAGTCAAGGAATAGATACCTTGGTTCATTTCCCAAGTAATGGTTCTTCTCACAAATAACGAATATGTAAAAACAGATTTAGAAGCTGTATTGAAAATAGTCTTAAATGCAATGTGTCTCAGCAGTTTAATAACCTGTTCTTGCTTTGCTGGTCAAAACACATGTTTCACCTGCCGTTGCCAGCTGGGAAGTTCAAGAATAAGTGAAAATTGTTGCAAAAATTTTTTTGTTACTGTTCCTATCTGAAGATACAAAAGTGCATTTAGCCAAGGTTGCAAAGCAATTCAGAGTCAAAGCTGTTCAAAGGCACAGAAATATTTCTATGGACTGTTGTTTTTTTTTTTTCTTTTTTTTTTTTTTCTTTTCCCCCAAAGCAATCCTTGTGCACCTATCAAACTGTTTGCTGGGAAGAGATACTCAATGAGACCTTTTTTATATTTTATATGTGGTTTGCATTGTTAGAACTTGAGTTCTTTGTTATGCCAAATGGATTATTGTACAAAAGTTAGCATATTTACATGCTTCTGGCAACAATACTGAGCCATAAATCACCCATTTGAAGACCCTGGGTACACAAGTTGCTAGCTTGTGCCAAAGTCTTTGCCATAATATTTACTGGCACCTACTGATTTTGTTAGCCAGACTACTAAGGTAAACTAAACTAACTTATGAAAGGAACAGTACTTTGCCCTTGCTAAAATTTCTTTATGTGGGTTAGATATGGATGTTTTTCCTATCCCTTACAAAAACAGTCTGATTAGTTGCACTATGGCAGCCAGGTTGTCCTTGCAACTAACTTCAGAGCTTGATGAAGAAATAAGTTGATCAATCTCAGTCAAATTCTCCCTTTGCAAGGGTAAGTAATGATTTGTTAAAACAAAGAGAACTATTAAAAGATACTTTAAACATGGGAAAGGCTGCACTGGAAAATTTCCAATAAATGTCTGCCAGTTAAAGCTGAGCAGACTCAGAGGAATAATTAAAACCTCAGCATGTTATGGAGAAGGAATATGCAGTCACTGGGTTGAGATGTTAAATATCTTAATTAACATGGCTAACAAGTCATTACAGTAATGCATTATTTTAAAACCTGTGTACGACAAAACCATATCAGTGTAAAGTAGTCCTGCCTTAAGATGATTACATCATTTTTTCAGGGCTCGAAAATGGTTCTCAAAACACATAATCAAGAACAGAGAGAAATAGGTAATGATTTTTGTTGTAGTTGTTGTTGTTCCAGGTTTTCATCTACATAAATAGCTGCCTTTCTGAGCACAAGTGAACGACTGTGTTACCCTTTCTTCACTTTTGTAATTAAATGCTTCCCACTTCACTTATGCTCTGCCAGCTCAGATGAAAGTGAGGAAATCAAAGAGAAGCAAGGAGGAAGACAGTAAAGAAAAATAGAAAGATGGGGGAGGAGATATACAGTGATGGAAAATGTAGGAATCAAAGGCACAAAACAAAGATGTACCCCAATTTATACCTGGGTGATGTGAGACCTGTCACCACTAAAGTCAATGGTGTTTTCTAGAGTGTATCTGAAATGGACAGAGTGGGAGGTACCTTCTTCTGCCCTTCCTTAGCATATGATTTCAGCAAGATCTGTATCCTTCCAAGTATTATTATTTAATAAGCTACAGTACAGTACTTTCACGCCATAGCCAAGGTACATAAAACCTCCTGATACTAACCAGAAGTTAGATATGTCAAATGTACAGATATCAGAAATTCCTTGAGCTGCATAATACTAGAAGTGGCGAAAATGCATTCTTCGACTTTTCCCTGTAAGTCTGATAGTGACCAGTGCCAGAGAAAAGATACTTCTCTGTGTTGCTTGTACTTTAAGAATGAAGAGAAATATCACTGAGTTTAAAAGTTACAAATAAATCTTCCCTAAACCATTTTAAGTGTATTTATTTAATTGCATATGAAATATGAATCCTCGTATGTTGTGCTTTAACTGAGAATGAATTATTGAAGAACAGAAATTTTGCATAGAACAAATCCTCAAGCAGAGCTTGCACAGGACTTAAATCTCCCTAAGTTTTGGTTGTGGCTTTTTTCAGGGATAGGAAGTGCTCAAACTGGGTTGCAGGCTGGATCAAGAAGCACAAAAAAGCATTGGCTCATCTTGAAAAGGGTAAATGCTAGATTAGACATCATCTAGAAGTCATCCAGATAGACAATGCAACTTTCAGGTACAAGAATATATAGCAACAATTAATTAATCTAGTTCATTAAAGTTTTGATCTGAATGAACGTTAATTAACTCTTGTCAATCCAAATAAAATAAAAACCTATTGACCAGCCTGTTCTGCTTTCCCCCCTTTCNATCCTTTTTTCTCAGTTTCTTAAAATTTGTGGAATTAGTGTCTGGTTTTATCTTCAAATACATCATGACAAAGAGTAGCTTTTTCGGTAAGGCATGTAGAGGGCTTTATGGATTTATTAATCTCCTCTCCCCTCCTCTCCTCTCCTCTCCTCTTATAGCTCTGAGACACTACTTCATGTTTTAATATGAATAAGCCTGAAGCAACAACATGGTTTAGGGTTGGTTTGTTCCTAATACTTAAAGTTGTCTTTATGTGATTTTAAATGTGACTAGCAGTATAGCATCTGGTTAATTTACCTGTGTAAAATGACATAGTAAATTTCAGCATTGACCTGTATATGTATAAGCAACATAAGTAACTTTTTGAACTAAAACCTCTTCTCCATTGCTATGTCTATTTATTAATCAGGGAAACTAATTTAGTCTATTAATCAGGGACATTAATTTAGTTGTGGTGTTACTTTAATCCTTATGGAAGAACTTTGTACTTTATGGTTCATATATACTTACTTGCAAATGTAATATGTCAGAGCAAAGTCCACCAGAGTAAGCACAGTGTGAAATAATGAAGATGCAATTTTGCTGCCCTCCTACATTAGAGATAGTGTGTTGGAGCTGATTTATTCTCCTGGACTTGAGTAGCAGGCAAAGTACAACTGTAGAGAGTGAGCTCGTGCATTTGTGCGTGGTTGTTTCTTTGCTGAGCCTGAAAAGAGGTAAGGTGCCTGCCTACTGCTGTTTTCCTCAGCTGCTTTCTTAATAACTTATAATACCAAGCTCTATTCTAGAACTGAATGGATCTGTAAATCACTTCAATGTGTAGTATAAATATGAGGGAAGAAAAAAGACTGACCCACTCAAAAATGCTAAAAGAAAAAAAAAAACAGCTAAAAAAGAAACTCCAGATCAAATACAGATTTCCTAAAGTTAAGTGATGCTTGTGGGTTAGGATTTGATTTGCAGTCATTTCCAATTATAATAATAATCTTTTTTTATAAATATAATAACAGAAGCTTTCAGTGAAAGGGAAATATGGCAGTGGGAAATGCAAGCACAGCAGACCTTAAGTGCTGTAGGGGAATCCGTGTGCTGAATTTTATGGAAAGTAATTTCCCAGTTTATTACAATCCCAATGTCAAATGACCAGCTTTGGACGTAATAGCAAATTGTATGTTAATAGTAAATCAGAATTATTACTGAATAGCTTTAGGTAGACTAGAAAATTCTGTTTTGCTGGTTTTCTATATGGTAGGTATAAAAATTAATTCTCAAGCCTGACTTTTATTACAATGATTTACCTCAGACATTAAAAAAAAAAAAATGTGCTTAATACTTTTTCATTCTGGAAAACTGTTTGCTAGATCTGCTGCTGAATCGTTACTTTAATAAGGAATGTGGCTCTGTTGCAATGTAAACCACTGTGGAAAAGGGAACTGGCCTCTGTAGGCTCTGTGCTGACGCTGGCAGGAAATAAGCTCTGACCAAAGAGCTGCTTGCTAGAGATATACTCTGCCTTCGTCAAAAGGGTTTGACTACGTTCTAAGTAAATGTGTCCTTTGAGAGTATGGGAAATATATGTTACCCTGATTCAGCCTGAGCTGTTATTGATACAGAGATTCCTCTACAGTCGGACTGGGACTTGCCTAGATGAGGACCCCAGGATTTAATACAGTAATAGCCTAAGCCTTCTTTCTATGTTGGAAGGAGAGTTACTAGACATGTAACCCTAAAAGGAGGACAAAATGAGGCTCAAAACTGTTTTGATTCTATATATTGAACCCCTGTGGGTTTTGAGGAGGCTGAAGAAAAGTTCTTTTTGCTTTGCTTATTGAGCCTTTTTTTTTTTTTTTTCCTCCCTTCAGTCTGGGCTAAGCCTGTGACCTATTATTTAAAGCTATGGATGGAAATTCATCCAAAGCAAAGTGCAGAATTGCTGAAGTGAGTTCTCCGGTGCATGGAAATATTCACAGTACTAGGAAGTCATGGTTTTGAGTGCTTTTTGAACTATAGACAGTCAGCAGAGACAGTGCTCCTGTTCGTGCCAGCTCATCCATTGGTGTCTCTGTTTCAATACAGTTTGGAGTGGGGGAATAAGCAAACTTTAATTCTGATAAATACAAGATATTCTTTTAAGTTTTGTCATTACATTATTTTCTATTACCTTTTGTAACACAAAATTAGGTTGTGTTTCACTGCTCATCATGGCACATGGTAACAGAGGTGAGTTACAGCCTAAGTGACACAGCACAGGGCTCCATGTCAGAATAACCACCGGCTGGAAGCAGAGTGTGAAACATCAGGAGGGGGAGATGTTCTTCAAAGACGGGAGAAGCCAATTTTGACAGAGGCTCACTACATTGAAACCAGGTGTTTCAATACCTTTCTCCTTTAGGACTTTCACACTAAAAGTAATAAATCTTTCAAGTTTCAGTTCCAGTCTGTGCTATAGTTCTGCATTGCTGCGGGAGGACTAACTCAGAAGGAAGATGCTGTTGAAGAGTCCAGCAGGATTTGTTTTGTTCTTGCTCTCTCATTGCACTGTGTCAGCAACCACCAAAGAGGCAGTGGTCTTGGCTAATGCCCACCTTCTCCCTCAAAGAGGCTATGAGAGACTGGCTAACATCAATGAAAAAGGTACTCATGAAGAGAGTGAGTGATTTGGATGCATGCTGTTTTACTTTATTGCTTTGCTGGAACATTTTCAACATATTTGAAAGTTTGCCCTGCAACAATACTTTGAAATATGAACGTGTCCTGCCCCAAAGTCCAAAATCTTTGAAGCCCTTGCACAGCTGCCACCTAATTCAAAAGAAATTGACAATTAAAAGCATTTGTCTAAAAATATTTTGTGGCACTTAAAGACTTATTCTTTTGACAGTCATATCTTGATTGCATCTAACACCTCAGGACCTAAATCTCATTAATATTTATAACTGAGACATTGTTCTGCCTATCTAGCTTGCAAGGTCCAACTTGGTAGGTTTTCTAATACATTTTCCAGAATAGATCCCACATAAAATACAGAGAAAAGGAGTAGTGAGGTTGGTTAATTTTCCTCCTCTGACTGATGGCACTTGACGGTCTATAAAATTCACTTTTCAAGTGAATTCTGTAAACAACCAGCCTAAATGGTTTTCTCAATATGTTAATAGAAGCTGTTCTATTTTGCATGAATAATATTCACAGGGCAAATACAAGTGTCACTCTATATTACTGGCTTGAACACCACTACATACTTAAATAATCATTCTATAAACTCACGGGATCAGGTCAGACTATGTTTACCAGGTGAATGCTCTAAAAACTGGGGTTCAGAGTCATGTGCGAAGTTCTTCTCTTTCAGGATATTTGATAATTTCTTGCAGAAAGTATTGAGACAAAGTATTTTATTCATGGCTGGAGATTCTTTTAGGCAATGAAAGGCCTAAAAGTAAGACCTTGAAAAGCCTATATACTTCTGTGAATCTGCCCTGAGTGGCTTAGAAGCATTGGCAGACTTCTGAATATCAAATATAAAAGGCTATATTTAACACAATGCCGATACTATGAATAATAGTATCCAGCCGGACTTTTACAAAGCCTATGATACAAAACTTCATACAATAATACTAAATCAGAGAAGGCAGTGGTACATTGTAATTTCAGTAGAAGCTGAAAAGAAAAGTGCAATGACTTGGGTAGAAAAGTAAACAGTAAAATCAAAGGGAGACTGGAAGTGTTTGCTTGGAAGTGAACTTCTTAGTATTCTTATTAAGTATACTGAAGCAAAAATAGGAATATGCTGATAAAATGTAATAATATGATGTACAGAAATGTCAATACAAAGAGTCAATATTACACAGAAAAAAAATAAAGTAAAATCAGATGTTCTTTAGTCATACCAATGGGATGAAAAATAAAGTACAAAATTCCAGGTTTTACTGCAAGGTAAGGACTTACCAGTTACAAAGATCCAAAGACAGAAGTCTAGATTAAAGGAAACTGAGCGCTATAAGTTCAATCCTAGAATACAACAACAGAGATGTTTCTAAAAAGATTTGGGATGAATCANTGGAAAATCGCTTTCACCTATATTCCTGATATTGGTGTTCAGCACTGCACGGCACTGTGGATCTACCTGCAAATCAGTGCTAGGATTTAGTTGTGGAGTTTATGAGTGATGAGAACTGTTTCTAAAATTTCCAGATGCTCATAAGTTTTGTATTAGCAAGAAATGTGCTTTAATATCCTCCCTTTTATCAATGCATGGCCTATTGATTGGAATTTAATGCAAAGATGTTACCGATGCCTGAAGTATAAATTGGTTAAGGAGAAACCAGATTTGTTGAGGATAAGGCTATC
The DNA here is from genome assembly GCA_013399475.1 of Chauna torquata. NCBI lineage: Eukaryota > Metazoa > Chordata > Aves > Anseriformes > Anhimidae > Chauna > Chauna torquata. Next base: position 40,381 of record VXAL01014931.1, on the reverse strand, counting down.
TCTAGTTATTAAACACAATGGTCCAACACATGGCACAGGGAGTTAGTAACTTGCTGACTATTCAAACTAGAGGAACATAGGAAGAAAAGGAACAGTCTGTACATACCTTTTGTTTTTTTCAGCCCTATTTCTATCATGAATGCGACATCACACTTTCGTATTACAACAGGATAGCAAAACCTGATTTGAATTTTGGAAACTTTCCTGCCTGCTCTGCCCTCAGATTATCCACCTTTAGCCAAGTAGATGCCCCCTAGCTGGGCTGAAGTCAGCCTGAGTCAGTTTCCAGCCAGATCAAGGCAATCATGCACTCACTCTAGAGGACAGAGTTCAATATCTAAAATTTACTATTTGAACAGAAATCTACTTTAAAACTATTTTTTTTTCTACTTAGACTATCCAAGGGATTGTTTTGAGATTTTTCAGCTCTCCAAAGGAAATTCCAGAGATGGTCTTTACATCATCCAACCAAAGGAAGACCCAATTGTTGTCTCTTGCAATATGCAGGATGGTGGCTGGACGGTAATCCAGCACATTACAGCCAATAGTACTGTCGACTTTGATAGGACCTGGCAGGATTACAAATACGGATTTGGCTCCGTTCATGACAACCACTGGTTAGGAAATGAATATATGCATCAGTTAACTGGCAGCTCAGTGCGATATGTACTTGGAGTTAAACTTGTAGACCTAAATGCTGAAATCAAATGGGGAGAGTATGAACCATTCCTTATTGAAGATGAAAAGTCTCAATACCGAATCAGGGTCGGCCTATACAAAGGCAATGCCACTGACGCTCTGACCCTGGACACAGAAGCTTACCTCCATGACAATCAGAAGTTCACCACCAAGGACAGAGACAATGACAATTACTTTCAGAATTGTGCCAAATTAGAACACAATGGCATTCCCGGGGGAGGCTGGTGGTATGACGCATGTGCTGGCGCGAATCTAAACCGTAGGAATGTGATATACTGGCAAAAGGACTGCAACAAGAAGCATTTGTGCAAATTTTCATGGATGATGGTCAAACCCATTGACCACAGCCTGTCATACGCAACCAAGTCTTGTCCATGTCAGAAGGAGGAACTGTAGGTGAGCCATGGGTCCTTTGAAAGGAACATAGATGCTTTGTCAAGTGACTGAAGTAAGATCACACTAATTCAGTAAGTAATCATGACTGAAAAATTAGTTTGGGTCTCTGCAAGGGTTTTATGATGGCATATCATCCAGGATTGGACCTAAGACATACAGACATCTACCAACCACAAAAGTGAGAATAGAAGTCCCTGACAGAAACTGAGGCGTCTAACGAAAGATTTAAATGACCCGTTTTATAGTATTTTAGCCATAAGGGGATTTAGGGATGAAATCCAGGATATGATGTCTTGTAGCAGATATACATGCATTTCAGAAGGTTTTGCTCCAGCATGAATGTTCACCGTTAACTGCACATCTTCACAAATCATGCAGGAAGGAAATTTCAAGGGAAGTACCTACATTTACAAAATGCATATCAGAGAGTACCATGTACCACAGGACAGTATCGGGCCTTTCCTTTTTACCTTTAGTGAAAGGTATTTTAATATTTGAAATTGGAATTAGCCTTCTCTCCCATGGCTTCTTTTCCCATTCATTGACTTTTCTTTTTATCTCTAATTTTAATGATCCCATATCGAGTGAAGTATTTAGCAAGGCTTTTCTTCCTTGTTATTAGAGCACCCAGAGCTAATGGGCTCATCAGCTTTCCCACTAAAAGCTACTAATCCAAGGCTTACAATTCCTCTGAATTTTTCCTCAAGAAACACAGTGAACTCACCTTTTAAAAGATCAGGTTGATTTTGCAATTTTTTGTTTATTGCTTCATTTTTTTTCCCCTCGGTATTACTGCATTTTATTTACCATGTTTGACTGTTGTTTCTTCCTGTTCTATGATGTGCTTAAGATTTCTTTTTTTTTAATACCACTGTGAGATAAGAACAGAGTATTGGCTTTACTTCACATTTGCTAGCTTCAATTGTTTTGGCACTCAACCTTGACATTACATAAACACTGCCTTTTTTCTGATTATAGCACAAAGAGAGAGTCTTTAAATTTCATGATGAATTCATCTGTTTTAAAATCATAAATAAAAGGATTTCAGTTTTGCTAACCTTGAAGATCTTTTTTTCTTGTACAGATGCTGGGATTATTTCACACATTTCTGTATCATTGAAATAGCTGAACAACAACTGAAGAGTTTTCATTGTTGCATTAAACAAAATGTCAGGGTAATATATAGAATATCTTGTATGTTATCTTAGATATTTCAATTACAGAAACTCACGCAAAAGATACTGGCAAACTCCTGCTTTTTCATTTAAAAATGGAATCTTGTAATTTCCATTAAAATTAATTTACAGAAAATAAATTGTATTGTGTTTGGGAAGACCAAGACTGGCAGGATTACTTTGGAAGAGCAATTAATTGGGAAATGGAAAAGTCACAAAAGAAATTTTTATTTTTTACAATGCACTGCAACATTTCCAGAAAGAGATACAAATACGTTATGCAATTGAGGCCAATATAGCATACATGTCTTTTTTGCAGCAGCTGATTTTTCCCCCCTCAAACTGTGTGCAAAGAAAGAAGTATAATAGAAGAAGAAATGAGTATTAGCTGAGTTGAATTTATGTCATCAAGTCAATTTAATGTGGGTTCTGCTGTAACTCTATCAGAAAGCCTCCAAAGCTGTAATGAGGATACAAGAAAATCATGGAACTACTGATAGTCTCCCGTTCCTTTTACCCAAATTACTGGCAAGATAGCCAGATTCTCACACAGCTGCCAAAAAGATGTTGTGAATAATCTTAACATGGAAGCACACAACTGAAAGCCAGCAGGCTGTATCTGATCCTCAAAGGCAAAAAAAAACCCTGCTCGGCAGCCCACTTGTCCTGCTTGGAGGGTTTTGGAGGAAACAACTTGTGGAGATATGTCACATGAACAACTCAGGCACCAGCAGCCCAAATCCAGCTGCCCAATATTGGAGGCACTCTCTGGTGTTAACAGGAGCCCTACGGACCTCTGCTGACACTGAATTCCAGTATGGGAATTAGATTAACATGTAATAATAGCTGATAATAACAGGTCTGCAAGCAAAAGCAAGACAGACAGATTAAACATAGTTCAAACAAAGACTTTAATGGAAGTCATGGACTGTGGTATGTCCCATGCTTCTAAACAAAGTAAGGATGGAAATGACTACTTGAGCTGGATTTAGGATGAACTGGTGGATGAAAATAGTTAGGAATATTCCAATCCACTCACCAACACTTCTTTCCAGAGTTTTTCAAGAGAAGGATGAGGAGCCTTAAAAAGTGGACCAAATTCCACTCTGTAATTCCCTGGCAAAAAGCTGTCTTCACTGAGCATATTTTTTCTCCATCCTTGAACCTTAATCAGTAGATACCCAGAACAATGCTGCAAGCAGCTGGCCATCAACACTGAATCAGCAGAATCACAGCCTGGAGCACCAGTGATTCTACTCTGTCTACTCCTGTTTTCTTCTTCCTATCATATTCCTCCTATGCTCTCTCTCTCTTGGCCTTTCCTGATTCTGCTGCCTCCTGCCCAGACTTGAAGAAAGAAGGAGGGTCCTGCCAGGAATGTCTGACAGAAAAAAATTTATTTGGTCAAATATCTTTCCACAGTGAGGAGCA
>VXAL01014931.1:5130-23231 GCA_013399475.1 Chauna torquata | reverse complement strand
CGCTCCGCGGCCCGGGCGCTCCGCGCTGCGGGCCCCGGGGTGGGGGCACAACCTCCCCTCTCCTCCCCCTGCCCTGAGGTCGAGCGGGCTCCGCGAGGCGGGCTGGCAGCTGCACCCCGCGCCTGCGACCTCTCGCAGCACTTTGAAGCGATGGAGAAGGAGGTGTGGGGGCTGGTGGGCCACGAAACGCGGGTTTGGAAAGAGCTTCGTGGCGTTGGGGCTGCGAGCGTTACCAGCTTAGCGGCTGCATCAGTCCTCTGCCCATTTCATCTTCACCTGAAACAATTGCAGCTGAAACGTGCGTGCTGTGGTGGAAACCTAGATAGGGATTTTCCAGCCAAATCCATTTATAATTTCGTGCTGGAAAATGCAAGTCTCATTTAAAAAATACACCTCTATTTGCAAATAGAGATGAAGAATTGCTGAATATTTTGGAAACAGTTGATTACAAGTTGAAATGAGTATGTCTTGTCCAGCTAGTGGTACTAGCAATAAAAACGTGGGGGCATAGCTTACAAAACAGGTACCTGTTTCACTGGAACACGTATTTGTCACTAATCCCAACTGAAACCTATGCTTTGGCTAAATATAAAATGTTTTAGCAGATTAAAAGTAACACAAACGTGCCTACCTGTACCACAACTGTACCTTCAGTTTGCTGTGGAGATGTTAAAATGTTTTACACAACCCACCATGGTATGAGATCAACACTATACCTTTAAAAACAACTTCTGTTTGTAATAGTATTTTCTAATTTGGGGATTGGTGCTTTGAAAGTATGATATTAAAGTTGTCTTTCTTCCTTTAGCATTGTTGCAACATAGAAATTGTGATTGTCCCTGGATTGGCAAAAAGATTACAATCACAACCTAATACTGATTGGTGTTGTCAGCACTGGGAGTCCTAATGTGGATAGACCAGCTGCTGCCCCATTTTCAGTATCACGTTGATTAGATTCACTTTGACTTTTATGATGCCGTGGCTTCCATTGGACCCAGCCAATGTTTTAGCTGTATTAGAATACCCATGGTTGCTGATGGTTTTCAAAAACCTTAGAATATTTGTCCCTCTTGTCACTGCATTCAGATACATTTTAGCACTCATTTTTTAGGAAAAAATGCAGCTGGATTGCTACTGTTACCTAGAGCACTGGTTGGTGATTTCACTTGTATGCGATATAAATTTCTGAGTTCATACTGATGTGTACAGATAGGTTTGGATTCTGGACGTGAAACAATAGTGCTCCCTCACGAGCCACAGAGGGATAGGATAGAAGTTCAACACCTGTATTAGCTGAGAAAACTGTCCTTAGTTGATTTTCTTTGAACTGTTCTACTGTTTCTTACTAAGTTAAAACACATCTGTATATGTTCTCTCCAGTACTGTTGTCTCAGCATGACACACTTCGTAATTTAAAAGATGCGCTCAGTAAAGGAATCAAACATGACATGTTTGCTTTTTCATCTGGATTATTGTTTGAAGTATTTTAGGAAGCAGTTAAAAGATTTTCTTTTGGGGACAGTTTACAATATGTTTTGCCTGATCACTGATACTGACTTTGATATGCTCTTCATCTTAGTCTAGTGCAATGACTTTGTATGGGTTGGGAGTTCAGAAGTGAAGCAAGAGCTAAGGGTTTCCCAGAACTCCCCTGAACAATATTTAAGCATAATGCTTTTCCTGCACTGGATTCTTTTGGTATTAAGCACTGTATGCTCTCATAGCACGCCTGTCACAGACCTTGTATTTACTGACATGCTTCCAGCGATCTAGCCACAGTGTCAACAGCCGTGGCAACCTGCAGCTGGTGATGTCTAATGTTGGTCTGAGCCAATCTAAACATTTACCGTTTATGAAACAGGGAGGTCCTTCTTCTTGCTCTTCTGTTTTTCCATCTGTGCAGTCATATATTCCCTTGTAGTATCTTTGATGTATGCTAGGCTGTGTTTTCTGAATGTATTCAGCTCTTAACTGGCAGGAAATTACCCCTTTTTATTCCTAGCTCCTTAGTGTTCTGTCTGTTCAGCGAGGTCACTTGTTTTAAACAAGTGCACCAGCTCAGCGAGAAGGAGCCTCGCCCAGAGTAAGCAGTTTGTGAGAGAGGGAACCCCACTGTTTTTCAGCAACAGGGGGTCGGAGCTTCTCAAGTGGTGACGTGTAAATTATGTACCTGGGGAGCCAGGTAATAATACTGAGAATGTGGATAGTTTACCACATCACTTTTCTGATGGTGTGCTGGGAACCCAGAGTCTTCTATGAAAAATTTTTCTTTTTTTTCAAATGGGCCTTGAAATTCCCTGGAGAAGGGAGGCGAAGGACACTGGAATTTTGTAATATATAGGAATTCCTAGGGCAATTCCAGCCCTTTTGCTTTTCAGGGTAGAACTAGTGAAGGATTACACTCTGCATTTTCCCACTGTTGGTCTCAGTTTGGCATTTTGGATGACTTTTCCTACTAGATTGGGATTCTTCCAGCATTGTATAATCAGGATTTAGATGATCTGGTATTACTTCCTGAAAATAATTATAATTTAGAATTATAATTTGTATTTTTTATTATTTATAAATTTATTTGTTTATACCTCATTTGTTTATAAAATTATTGCTGCTAAGCCTGATAATGAAGTAATTTTTGATTGCTGAAGCTTTAGTTGTTATCTGAGAAGGTTTTTTTTTTTTTTAATTGTATCTTCAATTATGAAAAACTTTATGACAAAGTCTACACCAAATTGTATTAAAGTAACTGGATATGGATTTGTTGAGCCTGCTACGGACAGAGCAGTAAAATGCAAGTAAAATTATAGGTGAATGGATTTAATAAGGCATCATAAGAGCATTAATAACACCAAACTTCATTTGAAAACTTGGAAATACCTAACAGTTTTTATGGTGAGCTATAAATTGGCATTAAATTGCATAGTGTTTTGGCAGTAATATTCCTTAGCAACTTGCATTCATTTAAAACCAGTATTCATCTTCAAAATTTGTGTTTCCGATGTTTTAATTTAATGGTTGCTAAGCCTGTTTTTGAAGCTACAGGAGGTTGCTATTTCTGACCTGTACGAAAGGTAGAAGAAAGCACAGTCGTGGTGGCACGTTAGTGTCTCAGTTTTTTATGGTCCAGTGAATGCTGGACACCACTTTATATGTTTGTACACTATTGTAAGTGTGCTGTAATTCTTTTAATTTAGGAATGGGTGATCAGCTGTGCTACTTTCAAATCCAGCCAAGACCCAGTACTTGCTGAGTCAGTTCTCCCCTTCTCTGCTGGATGATAATGTAGAAGACCAGAGTGCTATTAGTTTATAAATAATAGACTTGCTGTTATGGTAGATTCAGCTGTGGATCACAATCTTAAAAGCTTTCATGATTTCTATCTGCTATTAAGGAGCTAGCTTTCTGAAGAACTCCTCAGCTCTGTTCTTTAAACAAGATTCTGCTTCTCGCAAACATGGAATAGATTTAGGAACTGGGAGGAAAAGTGCTTTTATTCCTTGTGAAGAAGAAAAAGGATCTTGGACTTGTTCAGTCTTATGACTAGCATGCATGTTAATTTAGCTGGCTTGACTGCTGAGGATTTTGCATCCTTGTTTCAAAAATAGTATTAATCTGAAGTCTGATTATGACCAGCTGGTTTACCAAATGGCAAATTTCTTTTCAGATCTGTCAGCTTGAATAATTTTCTGTTGCTTCTGTCTGTTTTAACTTATCTAATCTATGTTAAATAAATAGAATGCATTTGCAATTACTCTTTTTTAGTAATGTGAAATTATAATGCTTGAAGTTAAAGATTCCATTGAAATTGGGCCAGTATTATCTCCTTTTGTTCTAACTCCTCCAACTTGCTTAGAATTCATATTTTTATGTACTGTCAGAAATTTTGAATAGCTATATAAAACAGTCTGTTTAAAAAAAAACCCAAAAACCTACATTTGTGGATATGATGCTCGGCTTTATTTTGATGGTCCTTGACCACATCTTTCTGAGGGTGGTTTAAGGAAGCTTTCTTTTGTCCTTTAGTTCTATGTTCATTAAATTTTTAATTTACAAAATATTCTTCCTTTTCAGTTCCGAATTATACACTGAGTATGCATGTGATGCATGCTACTACTGAAGTGCAGTTGGAATTGGCAGGTCTATTTTGATGTTCCTTTTCTGACTTTGGGTATCGAAGTTGGGTATGAAGTTGAATAGATCTATTTTAGTGCATTCTTTCTAACCTTGTGCATTCATTCTTTCTTAGTTTCAAGATGAGATCATCAAATTTATTTAGTTTTTATTATCTAAAATAACATCTAATGTTATCAGCATGAGATAATTTTTTTCCTAATTAGTATGTGCTAAAACTTTACAGTCTCAGCAGTTGCAAAAAGCAATCTGTTAATAGGCAGCTACATGGTAACAAAAGCTTGGATTCGTCAAATACATACACATTTGGCTTCCTTTAGAGCTCTGTAACACATCCTGTGCATATAGGAGAAGAAATAGATATCTGGATCTTGAGCACAACACATCTTTTGGTGCTTTATGTTAATCTTCTCAAAAGCAACTAGGAAAAAAACTTATTTAGATCAATGTATATCAGTTTGTGAGCTGTACTTAATTGCTAATGAGGTGCAAAGAGCTTCCCTTCTCAGAAGTTTCTCTGCTGTGATGAGGTGTGAAGAGGCACTAACTCACTGCAACTAAAGTGTGGCTTATTTTATTTGGTGTGTATCAATTTAGATTAAGCCTCTTGATAACTGTGTGAACAAGTGTTTGGAAACATAATTATGGTTCAAGTGTCAAATTGGTGTTTGTTAAATGGGATTCTGCAAGGCTTCATTCTGTATCTGCATGTATTCAGTACTTCTATTAATAATTCTGATGAAGGAGTAAAACGCACAGCTTTAAAATCTGCAGACAGTGCGAAGCTGGAAGGGTAGGCAGGGGGGTGGAGCACAGTTCAACACCATCTCAACAAATGAGAGAGAGACTGCAGTACAGTGTAGTTTAAGATGAGATTTTACACAGCTATGTTAAAGTAGGAAAAATCTGCAGAAGTATATGGTTAATCTGCATTTTTTTTAGGAAGAAACTGGCAGGTTAATAGATGAGAAAGCATCAATCAGCAATGGAATTGCTGCAAAAAGGTAAACATTGCTCTGAAACAAAGAAATGGCTCTGCAAGTTGTGAGGAGTGTGACAGGATTGCTTTACAAGCACTGAAGAACTGCTTCTACCTCTGCAAGTTTTGGACCAGCTGGGGAATATCCGGAGGGAAGGAATAAAGAAAGCTGTAAAGTCTAGAAGATATATGGGGCTACATCTGGGCGGCAGCCAGTCAGTAGCAGTGTTCCCCGAGGCTGAATGCTAGGGCCAGGTCTGTTCAACATTTTTATCAATAATCTGGATGCAGGAGTAGAATGCATCCTTAGCGAGTTGGCTGATGATACTAAACTGGGAGGTGCTGTTGACTCCCAGGAGGGACAAGAGGCCTTGCAGAGGGATCTGGATACATTGGATACCTTGGAGTATTGGGCAGTCAATGAAATTCAACAAGGGTAAATACTGGGTTTTGCATTCCAGTTTAGATGTTTAGAACCTGGGCCAGAGTAATGCTGGATGCAGGTGCAGAATGAGAGACGAGTGGCTAGAGAGCAGCTCTGCAGAAAGGGACCTGGGGATGCTGGTCAGCAGTAGGTTCAGAGGCCGAGGACGCTGGGTTTGTCTAGTCTGGAGAAAAGAAGGCTGAGAGGCAACCTCATTGCTGTCTGCAACTTCCTGAGGAGCGGAAGTGGAGGTGGAGGCGCCAGTCTCTTCTGGCTGGTAACCTGTGATAGGACACAAGGGAATGGCACAAAGCTGCTGGGGGAGGTTCAGACTGGACATTAGGAAAAATGTCTTCACAGCGAGGGTGGTCAAACACTGGAACAGGCCTCCTAGCAAGGTGGTTGATGTCCAAGTGCCTCTTGAACACTGACAGGCATCGGGCAATGCCCTCAGTAATACGCTGTAACTTTTGGTTAGCCCTGAAGTGGTCAGGCAGTTGGACTAGAGGATCTTTGTAGGTCCCTACCAACTAAACTAAACTATTCTATTTCTATTCTATTTCTATTCTATTTGACCTCAGAAGAAAGTCAAAAGGATCTGGTTCTTTTTTTGGTCTGGAAAAGGGGGTATTTTGGGGAAGCGTGGATAGCAGTGTTGCATTAAGTAGAAAGGTCGCTGCAAACAGATTGGAAATAAAATGTTTTAGGCAGGACAAGAAGAAAGACGTATTCATAAGGAGGTTTAATTTGGACATTGGGAATAAAAATTGTGACTGAAAGGGTAGATTGTGTAGTGCATTATGTAGGAAGTATGGAGATCGGTATAGAAAAGTATTGTCAGAGGTTTTAAGAATATGGTGAAGGCTACCGAGCCTGCGTGTCACAGCCCTGTTTTTTTCTTTGATTTTTCCAGGCTGTCTGCACTGGAAAAAGGGAAGCACCTTTTATCCAACTTTTTATCCAAACTTAGTTTATTCCGTTCAGTTGCTAGCCAGTAGAGAAACCTCCTTTTCACACAGCCAGAGAATGCCCTGTTTTGTTATAATCCCTGATTGTTTAGCATGGAATGGTTTAATGAGATTTATTGTTCTTTCGTTCTACTTTGCCAACTTCCCTTTTGATTTAACTTGAAACACTTGTACTGAAAACACCTTACTACATAGATGAACATGCAGCATCACTGCTGCGTAACAGCTTCGTGTCTGACACGATCTTTTTTTGTAATTGGTCTGTGCCTTTCTGTTTTCCTTTCTCACCTATTTGGAAGTTTTTGTTCTACTTTTCTTCCTAAAGTCTCTCAGGTAATAATTTGATAACTTTCAAACAGAAGGTCCTGAAACTTTGTTAGCTTAAACAAATGACTTTATAAGCTCCATATTTTGTTAGTTATATGAAAGACAATTTTGAATACTTACATTATTTAGATTTAATTATCACATATAATAGTGTGGGTGTTATTCAGAGGAAAGGCAAAATAGTAATAGCTTGAATGTTGGAGAAGCTCTCCCGAGAGCTTACCATCATATTTAACTAAAATTTTACCCTTTAGGGAAGAAATGAAACTACGGGTTTAAGAATGTGTGTTGTCCAGCTTAAAATACCTTTTGCCGATGAAGCGATGCTAGTCGCGACCAGCAGGTGGGGCAGGCAGCCTGCCCTTCCGCGCTGCTCCGACCCGGGGCTGGGCCATGGGGCAGCCGCAGCCCCTCAGCCGCAGAAAGGAGCCGACAGTCAAAGGAGAGTAAGGATGTGCCTAAATCCTAGGGTGGGAATGTTTTTCGCACCTCAGGGAGATGTTTTTTGAATGTACAGTGGAATGGATGAAAATCATCCATATGTATGAATTATTAGTACTTGCTGCTGCATATTTGTTCCAAACAAAACTCTGAAGGAAAGTTGTTTGTGGAAAGGAAACATATTAATTCTGAGCTAAAAATGTTGTTTGTATCACTGGGGTGAGTAGATGGCCCTGGAGAACATCATGGAGGGTTTCATATGGGTACATCAAGTGGGAGATCATAGATGTATGATGAAAGAATCGACAGATTTCTAGAAGTGATGAAAATTGATTAAAAACTTATTCCATAATATTCTGTCTCAACTAACTAACAGTCTTATTTGTCACAATGGGAATTTTAAAAGAGCTGACCATACTGCTTCTGCTTTCTTACTTTTGTAACTGGATAGTTTCGGGAGCCCTTTTAGGGGTTTGCAACCAATATAATGGTGCTGCATGGCCTTTTGTAGCCATCAGAAGGTTTCGCTGTATTTTAAAGAAACAGAAAAATTACTGATGATCAATTCAGTGGTGGTTTAGTACCTTATAACAAGCACAGAGGAATGTTTCTTACTGGTTTTCGTAATCAAAGGATTTCAGGCCTGTGTGATTCTATGGTAAGGCATAGAGGGGGGTCTTTTTTCTACGGTTCTCTTTCATATAAGCCATTCCTCTATATTTTAACATGCATGTGGTTTTTCATTATTGTTATTGTTATTTATTTATTTTTTATTTTGAAGGTAGACTGAATAATACATCCTGCTAGTAAAACCAGTGAATCTGCTGGAGTGTGTGAGAGCCTTGCCTCAAGGCTCTGTTTCTATTCTTGCTTCATTTTTCCCAGAGGGTAACTCCACAGTTTCAGACCGTACAGACTCTCTCTTTAACCCTGGAATAGCCAGGAGCTTTGATGTGTAGAGAGTGGAGTGATGATTCTGGGCCACAGCATTTCCTAGGCTACTGCTCTATCACTGGTATGTAGTGATGGCTTGAACTTTTTCTGATTGCCTGGCAAACTAAGTTGTTATTTTTTCTGTATTCTCTTTCAGGGTTTATTACTCAGGTTATGCTGCTTTGCTTACTACACTGACTTACATTCCTGTTAATTTGTAACAATAGGCGGCATAGGCATGGAAGCAACAGAAGTTCAAATGATACCATACTCATTATTTCTTTTCCTTCTGTCCTGGTTTTGGCTGGAGTTTTCTTCCTGGTAGCTGGTATGGTGCTGTGTTTTGGATTTAGGATGAGAATAATGCTGATAACACACTGATATTTTAGTTGCTGCTGAGCAGTGCTCACACAGAGCCAAGGACTTCTCAGCTCTTCATACTGCCCTGCCGGCGGAGAGGCTTGGGGTGCACAAGGAGCTGGGAGGGGACACAGCCAGGACGGCTGACCCAGACTGACCAAAGGGATGCCCCATACCATGTGGCATCATGCTGAACAACAAACCTGGGGGGAGTTGGCAGGGACACGGGGGTGCTTCTCGGGGTCTGGCTGGGCATCGGTCAGCAGGTGGTGAGCAACTGCATTAAGTGTCACTTGCTCTTTATATTCTTTTATTATTATTGTTGTTATTATTGTTGTTGTTATACATTTCTTTTCTGTCCTGTTAAACTGTCTTTATTTCAACCCATGAGTTTTTATCCTTTTTTTCCCTGATTCTCTCCCCCATCCCACTCGGGGGAGTGAGGAAGGGAGAGAATGGCTGTGTGGTGCTTAGCTGCCTGCTGGGTTAAATCACACTTTCAACTTCAGTCTTTAGTTAGAAAGGATGTTGAAAGATTATTGTCCCAGAGCCATGAGTAAAATTTATTCATGGAGGTAAAATTCAAAAACAAATTGTGCTACTGAGAGAGGTTTGTTCCTTCAGTGTTTTTGACCTGGCTCTTAGTACTTTATTGTTGCTAATTAGATGCATATACATTACTGAGTTACTGTCAAGAATATATATATATATATTTGTACAAATTTGCCTTGTTGGATGCACTCAATACTGGTGGACTCTGAGTGGTTTCCCTCCTGGTGGGACCACAGTTGAAGTTGTCTACCAGTTGTCTAGGCAGTTGAGCACTTCTAGAGCTCACCACTTGCAAATTAGATGCAGTTCTCCCGCAGTTACTGTACTCTATATATGCAAATTGCACCTAGGTCTGGCAAACAGTGCAAACTGTGTTGCAGGTAGAGAAGTGATGTGCACGTAAAGTCCTGGAATCGTTGTGGATCCCAACAAGTATAACCCAATCCTTCTTTCCCTTGTTGGTAATTTGGATGTGCACTAATTTTCAGCAAGTTATAAATGATTCTTAGAGCTTCTTCACAATGGAGTTGCCTGAAGGATCACGGTGCTTTGTGCGCTAGATCTTACTTTTTAGAATTTATACTCTATAGACCAGTGGCAACATAAAATGACATTTTAACATCTTGTTTTAATGACATTAGGGCACTGAGGACCTTGGACAATGGTTCTTCACTACTTCATCTCATGTTGCACGTTGGATTTAGAGAAGCTGAAGGTTTATAGTCATGCCAGGTTATAGTGACTAATTTGTTTGAATTACCCACAAGACATTTTAAAAATTAAGGTGAGAGAAATATTTTTTTGCTGTTGAAGTCAGTAAGACAGCTTCTAGGATCATATTTTGTGAGCATTGGAGAACAGTAACAGTTTTAGGCAGAAACTTCAAAACCAAGTCTCTTTCTTGTGTGCTTCATGAAATGCTTTTTTCCTTTAAATGGAGCATCATTCCTGTTAGGTTAAACGTAAGTTTCAGAATAGGATGTGTCTCTACCATAGCTAATTCTATCTTTAGCTAACCCAAAGTGATAATTTCCAGTATCCAACATTTAAGAAGCAGTCTTTAAGATTTCATCAATCTCTCAAAAATTCTTATCCTATACAATAAAGACTAAAAGCTTTTTTCTTCATGCTACCTGTTCTCTCAGTTGCCCTTTCTGCTAATTAAGCTTCTCTCTAGCTTTGGTAGATCTCTCTAAAGGTCACCAATACAGCAAACTAGTGAAGAGGATTACTCTTTGTGGGGATATTTTTTCTCTTTTCATGAAAAAACCTCTCTCAGGGCTCTTCCTTCATTAGTCTAGAGGAAAAAAAAAAAAAGTGTTAGCTTTTTCCTTTTTTTTGTTGACAACTGTTGGAAAAAACAGTTTATAATATAAACTTGTATTTGTACTGGAATAGATATGATGGCTAGGTAAGGAAGTAAATTGTTTCAGTTAATGAGAGACAATGCCTAAAGGTCGCTGTAGGCTCACTACAAATGCCTGAATAGGTTAAAATACTAATATGAGAAGATTGTGAACAAAAAGATGTGTATGGCCTCACCCCCACTAACACTTTTGAAAAAATGTATTTTTTTAACTTACTCTGTCACGAATGTAACTAAATGGTGGAACAGATTTAATATTTGGCAATACTATTTAATCTTATTAATACTATTAAAAAATCATATGGTGCAATACACAAAAAATTAAATATAAATTTCTTTTGGTCTTTACATTTCATTGTGCAAGTCTGGAACAAAAAAGCATAAAAGCAAAAGGATCTGCAAATTCCTATACTGATTTGTCTAAGCTGTTTGCCAAGAATTGCAATGAAGTGACTTTTCCAAATGCTTGTTTTCTGTTGAATAACTGGAAGGGGAAAAAATCTTATCTAAATTATGTGCAACCCTGAAGGAGAAAGTATAATGAAAAGTGGTTTAATTATTTTCAGTGGGACAGCAAAGCAGATTGATGCACTTATCAATAATAATTGTTTATTTTCTTGCATTATTGCATCCTTTGTTAGCCACTGCAAAATGCTGTTTGAGGCAGAAAAAATGACTCTTAATGAAGTAATGCAGTATTTTCAGCTCTTCCTCAAAATATATGGCAAAATCATCCTTGTATCTGCCAGTTTACATTAGAAACAGCTTGTTCATAAGATTACAGAACTGTTACCACTGATGCTTTTTTGTAAATAGGCAGTCAGTGGACACGCAGAGTCTGTTTTAGATGCTGAGAGAGTGTGATGAAAAGGTTTGAATCTGCAACGAGTAATGAAGTGAAGGATTTAGATAATGTGGAGAAGGGGAAAAAGTTCAAATAGAAGTCTACTTTCTGCTCGGTTTCAAATACAAAATGCAGTCAAGCTTTTTCACTTCTCAGATAAGTGATCTACCATTGGACTTCAAATACTTTGAACTGAATTTCCCTTTGTTCAGTCTCTGTAATTTATGCAAAAATGTAATGCTGTCATAAAGATAGAGCAGGAATGAAAGAAAGAATGATGCAAAGTGTTTTTTTGTTCTGTTTTTGTTTTTCTTTTGTGAGTATGCGTGTGGTGTTTGGGCATCTGCAAGGCGAGTATACTACAGCTTGATTTCTACGCAGAGAGTGTTCAGTTGCTGTACAAAGTAGAGTAGGTCTGAGAAAACAGGTTAGGTCACCAGTTTCAGAGTATGTCAAGTCACTGTATTCTCATGAGATGTGGGAGATGCAACTTGAAATGCATTTGTGCACATAAGTGAATTGAATTTATTTCCACTTTCTGGGTAAAATGATGTACTTCTGCAGTAGCTGAATAAACGTGAATTGTATTTATGGACAAAATCCCTTTGGGATGCTTTGTTTTGGCACTTCCCTCTGGCCCTAGTCCCCATTTATTCTCAGGTCATAAGGGCAAACTGAACTATTTTCTAATGAGTATGTATGTGATCTGCAGAAAAAAGTATCCTGTTTCTTTCAGAAACTGTACAGTGGCGATTTACAGTTTTAGTAAATTTTTATAAATTCTTGTATTTCTGTTGCCTGCAGTGGATGACTGCTTTGAGACCAAGTGCATATGACACATTGGTGGTGTAAAATTCTGTTTCTGACTTACCTGAGTCAAGACAGTGTGGTGTGTCTATACAGTTTTTTAACCTGTCTTTTGTTGATACTTTGGTATATAGACCCCTGAACATCATTATTTCTGAAATTTTTGTATAGCAGTTGGAGGACATACTGCTCTGGGAGCTGTGCTACTAACTGAGCTATACTACTAACAGCTTGAAATGGGGTAGTATGGTGTGTTGCTGCCTTTTGTTTTGGAGGAGCATCAGAGAGAGACATTATCAGACATACAGCTATATTTTGAATTACGGTGCCTGTGGATTCAGCATGAACCTCTCTCTCTTGGAGGCAATAGTACCACAAATCAGATGTTTGGCAGTAACTTGCTGTGTTATGGGACAACATATTGCATGATGCCTGAGGGAACTCCAGCAGTTTAGTTCCTCGCTTTTGCTGAGTTTGCGCTGCGAGGGGGCCACTGACTTGCACAAGGAGAGCTGATGATGGAGGGAGTCGGTGGCTGCTTTTTGCACAGCTTGGGTACACTGTCAGTGAAATCCCGCATAGATTATGCAACCTCTAAAGTCTGGAAGTGTAACCTGATGAGTTAGTTTTTTTCTCATTTCCACTTTTCTTGCATCCCTGTATTCACTGTGCGGTTTGCAGACATCTGTGAGAATGGAGAGGAGAAAAACTGGGCTTCTTTGGTGACCAGCCCATACATTTCTCCCATCATTGAAAAGACAAGGAAGAAGAAGGGTTTTGGTGTCTGTTTATCAAGCGGGTAGTTAGTGCTGTCTGCATTTCTTCTGTTTTTAACAGTCTAAAGAAAAATTCATTTTAGTATTGGTCTCAGAAATGCTATTTAAAACCCTGGGAGTTGGGAGTAGTATCTTTTTTGATGTACCATTGCTGTAATGTGTTTTGTGTGGTGTGACTCAATTTTTTTTTTTAATCAGTGTTATTCAATACATACATCCTGCCTGTTTGTTCGGTGATCTTTTTTTTGCATTCAGCTATATAGATACACTCTTCATTAGCATGTTAGGCACTCTGCTTCTTATCTTTAGTATCTTTTATGTAATTTATTGTTCATTAATTTGCTGTGTGGCTGTGTATTGGTCCTAAAAATTACTTCTTTTTGATACCCCTTTTTGGAAATATCCCCCAGTGAAGATACTTGTAACTGAAGAACTGCTGCTTTGTTGCCACACCATAAACGTACTAATGCAACCTAACTTCAAAAATGCGTGATGACTGGGTCTGCCAGTTTGTTGACAGAAGGGTAGCAGAAATCTGAGTTTTTTCAGTAGTATGTGAAATTACAATTAGAAAATGACAGTGTATTAGTAATGAAAGATGAAAAACTTAGGGACTATGCTACTGACAATGATGCAGACATGGTAAAAGGGGGAGGAAAGCAGAATGCTTTCCTTTTGAATATCTTATGCAGTACCTTTTTAGGGTTTCAGATTACTAGAGTATGTCCTTGTACAGCTTTAATTTTTATTGTGAATATTTTTGTGTGTTTGCAACATGCTGTTATTATGTGATAGTTGATATGAAAAAGTGACAGGTGTTGGGTATTTCAATTTAAATTCAAGATACAAGAATTTCTCACTGATCCAAACATCAGTACTTGTGTATTGAACCTCTAAAATGATGCATTTCACATGCCTCACCTACTATCTTAAAGAAGCAAGTGAGAAAGTGAACTAAAAACAAGTCACAAATGTTCTAAAATTCATGTTGAAAGTTTTACCAATCAGTGTAAATATTTTTAGCAAGGACTTCTTTTTGTATTTTTATTTAAAAATATGTGAAGTCAACAAAGAACACCTGTGTGCCCACATGTATTATGTGGAGCAGGAATAATAACAGAGATTCCATAAGACTTTAATGGAAAGCAGAAAACAAAATCGGCTTTAGAAAACCAAGTTTAACATTGCAAGAAATTAAAACATAGGATGTGGCTTATCCTATCCTTACAGTTGGCCAAACTAGCAGATAAGTGCTGCCAGATAAGAAGGAAGGACCTGCTTTCCAGATCCCATGTCTTATGGCATGCTTCCAGCCTATCTGTCCATTGTTCGTGCTTGTCAAATTCTGCTGTAAACTGATACGTGGACTTAAACTGGCAGAAGGCTAGAAAAGAGAAGAAAACTATTGATTAATTTTCTGCCAGATTAGGTGTACTGTTTCAAAGACTACTGTTCTGTTTGGTGTCTTTCAGATTTTTTGTCTTTAATGCTGTGCCAATTGAAAATATAACAGTGTGGGTGAATATCACTAGTTTTTTTTTGTATTTTGAAATACATAGAAAAATAATGTCTTACTACTTTCATGCTTTTTTTTTTTTAACACAAAATAGATGCATTTAAAAGAACCCAAACATTAAGAAATCATGCTAAATATTATCCAATACTTTTGAATGTAAGGGTTGGAAATAGTTATATTGTTATTCAAATGTAATGTAAGTTTTGGAGAACTGTTTTCATTTTTAATGTAGCATGGCCGAAATCTTTCAAGAGTGTCATCTTTTCTTGTGGCAAAAATTGATCCATTGAGAAACCTTGTCATATATTTTTTCCTTACATTAGAAACCCTGAAGCTTCTTCAACATTTTGGTTTTGATCTTGGCAGAGAGTTGTTGGATTTGCATTGTTTTTGTTCTAAAATTGTGTGCATGTAGGGAGTGTTAAATAAGCTTTAGGCTTGCCTGTGTGTTCTCTAAACTTTACTCATTTGGGCAGGCTTTTGGATTAACTTTTGTTCGAGACTGAATTTTTAATTTGCTCTGCAGATGGATGCTCTTTTGAGCACACTTTTTACATAATATGTCATACTTTTTTCATCATTGATATGGTTGCAGAAATACAAAGCGTTTCAATATGTATCAGTTTATAACACAGATGTTTATTGAGAGGCTGTCTTGCTCATTGACTGATGAAGACTGCCAGAACAGCAATATCTGTCAAAAAGCCTGTTATCGAACAGCTGCGATTAATATAAACCCCCAATAAACTTTGATCCCTTGATGTTCCAGAATTCTTCATGTTCTTTACAAGTTTCTGTTGAAGCTGTTCATACGACTCCGTTTGCAGTTTTAGAAGTGCTAGAACAAAATGACACAATGAACCACTAAGAAATAGGCATGGTATTGGAGATTTTCAAGACCTGAGTGGAAAAAGCCCCAACCTGCCTGGTCTGATTTCAGTTTTGACCTTCCTTTGATCAGGAGTTTAGACAAAATGACCTCTTGCAGTCCCTTTCAGCTGGGATTATGTGATTTGTGACATCAACACATAGGAATTGACTCCATTTCTGAATACAGTCAATTTCCAATGCAGCTCAGGTTATTTTTATTTAGGAACAGCAGATTCAGTAAGAACAAATAACTTTCTGTAGAGATTTTCATTAGCCTATCCAAAATACCAAATATAATTTGGAATATGACATAAAACAGCCACAAATGTGGAGCCGTATGTATGCAACATAGAAAAGCCCTGATTTTGGCAAATACAGCCTACGTGTAGGAATAACCAGTAATCCAACTGAAAAAGCTGAAACCTTTGTGGCAATGTACTTTTTGTGAGGTTTTCTTGAAACCTGTTGTTTCTGTTAAGATTGAGTCTCTTATTTTATGTTTATGCTCATATTTTTGGCTGAATGTTTGTAAGAAAAATATTCAGCTTTTTCAAGTTACTGTCAATTCGAAAGTAATATAGCTGCCAAGTTTTGTGCAGGTCCATGTGACAGATTTGTAGAAATTGCTTGATGAGTTTATGTAGTTGCCAGTAACTTTCATATAATCCTTCCCACTTAATTTAAGAAAAAATACAGTTGATTTTTCCATTGGTGGAAATGTATGGGCTTGGCAAGTTCAGAAAATCAAAAGCCTCTTTATCTGTAGACAGCAGCTGGACAAGCTTCCTACAGGCTCTTTGCTCCCAGCACGGCTCAGCCATGGGGAAGGGAGGCGAAAGGACTACTTGTAGAGTTAATGCAACTTCTTGATTCTGTGCTGAGTTTCCCAATTAGTGCAGAATAAATGCTGCAATTATACAGTTCTTACAACATACCCCCATTAAATGTCCTTCAGTTTGGAGTTTTAACCTGTATGAGTAGAGCTAAATTTTAGCTAGTGGCTTTGTAGCCTGGAAAATCCTGCATCTAATGAGCAAAATCTTGAAACGTGGCTTCCTAAATAAATATTCACTTGATGGGCTTTACCCAAGTCTACTTCTAATGTTAAAGAATAGAGCTTTTGAGACGTTCTTGCTGTGAACATACACTGTAATAATTTTTTCATTGCATGATTATTACGTTTATTAAATCAATGAATCAACAGTTTTCAAACCACATCTTTAGAAGCTGCAGCACAGAACAGATGTGGTGTGACTTAGAGAAACCTGGAGCAGAGGTTGCTTCTTTTTTTTCCCCTGTAAGCCACCGGTTTGAAGGACCAGGCAGCTAATCGTGTGCTAATAGGTTACAGACATATTTCTGAGATAGCAGTGGAAAGTGAAAATAAGAATGTATGGGTTCTTTTCTAGTTCTTTGAAAGGGAAGATAGTCTACCATTTAAATCAGTAGTTAGAAACAAAATAACCAGGCCGTTTTCGCCTGTGGGCCTTCTTTTTTGGCTCAGTGAGCCTAAGGGAGAGATTTAGCTCATAATAGAAGCTGTTGTTCCAGTTCAGTGAGGCATAAGATTTGTTCAAAATGTGGCTATGGCCTGTGGAAATATTAATAACGATCTGTGAAAAAGATGAAGTAGGACTTGTAGCCTTCTGGCACTTGATCATGTTGTGACTTTACTGAGCGCAAAGAATATTTTTAGAGGTGTTTTCTCCAGTTAAACAGTAAGGAGAAAAGTCTCATTCATTTGAAGTTTTTAACGAGTTCAAATTATTTGCATCTTGTAGATAGTATAAGCGAGTACTTTGAAGCAAAATAACTTGGTGGATAAGATTACTGTATTTACTTTTACAGTGCTATTTTGGTTAGACTTGTGAATATGGTGCCTATTGAAAGCAACTCCATATAGATAAGTTACCTGCTCACCGTTTTTGGCAGGTGTTGCTGAGTCTTGTTGCAAAATATTCTCTTATTTCTCTGAAAGAAGCTATGGTTTAGATCATTGCATTGCAAAAAGCTTATTTTTCAGGAAAATTGTAATATTTTATCTTTCATTTACTTTTCTAAAATCTGGATTAAGATTACTAAATAAGGATAGTCTGGGGGATTGTGTCCTACTCTTAGTTCATATTGACCTTATTTTTATGTTGTTTAAAGTGGTTTCTGTCATTGTTCTAACTTGCCCGTTTTATTCTGTACAGAAATTTATCGTTAATATTCCTAGGTAGAAAAAACAATGTGGTGGCATGCTTTGTGGGATTTTCCTTTATAGTGGAGTATGTATTTAATAGACTAACATATATGTATATAAGGTTAATTATTAGGTTTTTTAAAAAAAGTTTTAAATTCCTGTTTGTCTATATCATTGTGAACTGCATTTTGAACTGTCACTGAATTTCAGCTGTCTGTCCAGGTAACTTCATAAAGCTAACATCTTGTAGGTAGGGACATCCTAACTCTAAACGCCTACAAACAGTGTTGATAAAATTGCTTTTTGTAAAATAGTTGCATCGATGTAAGGAATGTGTTTATAAATGCAGTTCTACTTTGGTTTGTCATTGTTCTGAATGTATATTCTGTTTTTCTTTAATATACTGTACAATCTGTATTTTAGAGACCCCATTAGATTTCCACCACAGTAAACCAGGTAATGTATTCCTTTGCCAACTTTAGATTTAATGTTAATAAATCTCTAATTACTTACAAGACAGAAAAGAAGGACATACATATATCTAGGGATGTAATTAGCTAAACGTGGAAAATCAGAATAACTTTCTTTGAAGATTATTATATTCTATATAACTATCATATGTTAC
>VXAL01014930.1:44510-84717 GCA_013399475.1 Chauna torquata | reverse complement strand
CAGGGCAGGAACTGAGACGAGGTTTGGCTTTTCGGGTTGTACCCTGAAAAAATAAAAATAATGAAACTCTCTGGAGGTTTTGTATTGAAGCTGGGGATGCTGCAGCCTCTCTCTGGGTGCATTTCTGCTCTGTCTCCCTGAGCTCATTTTGCCCTGGGGGGGGGTCCCGGTTCCCCTCATCAAGCTGCCGGGTGTGGAGAGGTGTATTTTGCAGCTTTTGCATATTTTTGCAATGAGATGCAAAAAAAAACCAAAACCAAAACAAACAAACAAAAAAAACACAACACAAAAAACCAGCCTCTCCGGCAAGCTGTATGGCAAGGGCTCTGCTTTCTGGGTTTTCCACCCCAGACCTCCAGGAGCATCACTTGCGGGTCTGGGAGCATCAGTGCAAACACTTGTACATGCACAGGAGCACTCGTAGCAAAATATCTGTGTTTTTGCATGCTAAGAGACATGCACAAGCTTGGCAAGGCAGGGAGGTGCACTCCTAGAGAGAGGCACGTGCAGCTATAGCCCCCCGTATGCAGAGCTCCTGATTTACACACAAACACACTCAATAACTTTCTTTTCTTCCCATTATCTCTAACCCATATACTCCAGGAAGTTTAATTTGTTCTCGCTAGTAATCACCATTAAATAGAAATTGTCTTTTTCTGTGTAAACACGTCATTAGTGAAGCTGGTTTCTGCAGGGTCCAGATTCCATTTTTATTAAAATGAAACACTTTTCGGCTCCTTACTGTGTCCAGAGATGAACAGTATAATTTTAACCCGTTGGGTTGGCCACAGATAATTGCACCGGCGTTTGATTGGGGCGATTAGGGAAATATCCTCTTTTCATGCAGAAGAATTTGCATTTTTCCCCTACTTCTCTGAAGCTAAGTCATGCTTTCGTACACAGCCGGTTTTAATGAGCATTATAAATCCTAATGAATATATTTTCATGTTCATTTTATTGGCTTGTTTTTATTACCGAAGGTCTAAAAAACAGGTCCGGTTAAAAACTGATAAAATGACTGCGCAGCTTGGGTTGCTAAAAGGCACCGTATTTCTGCTCCTCTTCCTTCCTTTTAACGAGGATAGCGGTGAATAAGGGAAATCTCCTCTTTTTGCAACCAGGAGCATCCATTACAAGGCTGAATTATTTTGGAGCACCAAAAGCTTTTGCCTTCTCAATGCAAAATCTCCCTGGAACAAAGCAGTGGGTTTGGGGCAGAAAAAAGTATGGTTTTGGGTCCAGGGTGAGGGCTTGGGAGGGCTCTCAGGGTTGCAGTGTGGCGTCAGCATCATCCTTTTGCAAGAGGGTGAAAACGTCATACAGCCCAGCACGTTTTGCCTTATGGTCCTATCCCCCCTTGGTCCCTCCGTGCGCCTTTTTTGGGTTGGGTTCTCCCCAAATCTGCTTTCTGCAGCCCTTTCCCTGTGCCAGAGCAACCTCTCGGCTCCTGTCGCACTGCCTCCATCTCTCACCAGGTACCACTTTGAAAAGACCCTTTTCCCCCAGAATGCCCTGTAAAAAGAATGAAGCTCACATGCCTATAAATACATGTATGGTATACACATAGGCAATAATGATACGCACAGAGAAGTACATATATCATATGTATTATTATACATCATAAATACCCACTGCAAAGAATGAAGCTCATGTGTATAAATACAGAAATGTACATAATAATACACGTGTATATGCATATAAGTACATATATACAAATACATATATTTGTTATTATACATTGTTATGCATACATATATATGTATAAATAATTCCCATGTATATATATAATATATATATCTGCTTATGGGAATTAGGTGACTTTGTGGCCTGTCCCTTCCCGTCCTATCTGCCACAACCAGACCTTGAATTTTTTGGCTGCGGCACGAAAAACAATGCAAATCCATTACAAAGATGCTCCAGACTGGATACAGTCCATTTGCAGTGCTCAGCTGGGCTCTGAGTACGGCGTTTCCCATTCCCATGCTACCCAGAAAACAGCATTTTCAGTTTGCGAGGGGAAACAAAACCTCGAATCCAGATCTGAGCATCCTCCAAATGCAGAATTGCTGCGTTTTTGGTGTTTTCTTTCTGCTGCCCCAGGCAGCTGCGGCTCAGCGATGCCGGTGCAGGGATCCTGGGCAAGCACAGCCTGGCTGCCCCTCGCAGGCAGCGATTTTGGGTTATTTATTTAAAATCCCAGCCCGAGGAGCGTGGCCAGAGCCGAGGCTGAGCCACCTCGTGCTGTTTGCACAAGACCACTGGGGAACGGCGAGGGATTATGGGGAAGCGTCTCGGTAAAGCTGATTTCAAGCTTTTTTTCACCAAACTGCTCCAACAAGCCTGCGTTTTTAAGATTTTTTTTTTTTTGCATGCAGCCAGGCCTCCTCTCCCCGCTGGGAATTTTGGGGGAAAAACCATCCTTTTTGTGCGCTGAGGCACTGCTGCCCTTAAGCCGCTTTTGCCTGCGTGGTCCCCGTTACAGCCGGAGCCTCTTTTTTCTCCCAAACGGGGGGACTTGGGGGATATTGCTGCAAAAGGAAAGTGTTGCCTGGGTAAGTGAATTCCCGCGGTTGCTTCTGCACCCAGCAGAGCGTCCCACTAACAGCTACAAAACAACAAACTGCCTCAAAACAGAGCTTTTCCCCCTCAAAATGCAACAAGATTGTGGCCGCTTTTCTCTAGACAAATTAAATAATGCAAAAAAACACCTTTTTTTTTTTTAAATGAAAGAGTGTAAATAGTCGTTTGTGGAAACAGTAGAGTGCTCTGTCACCTGGAGTTTTGTAACCATGACTGGGGGAGGGGCTTTAAAAAACATCATTTCGGCTCAGCCTGAATTTTGCAGGAATCTTAACCTGCGTTATGGATGGTGAAACCAATTCAGTGCTTCCAGCACAAATGCCTGTGGGGATGAGCCCATGGCCCTCCTGCGCAATGTTGCAAAGGTCCAGGCAAAATTGCAAAAAAAAAAAATGCAAACAAACATTGCACTGCAAAGTTGCAAAAAAAAAAAAAAAAGATATAAATGGGCATTGCACTGCAAAGTGACAAAAAGTGTAAACATGCATTGCACTAGAAATTTGCAAAAATGCAAGCATGTCCTGCTTTGAAGAGTTTCAAAATGCTGCAAATGCTTTGCATTGCAAAACATGCAACCACATTGCATTGCATTGCAAAAAAGAGCAAGCACAGTGCATTGCACTGCAAAACCTGCGAACACATTGCATTGCATTGCAAAATCTGCAAACTTGCAACGTTCCTCAAGTGCCAGAGTAAAGTCAATTTATTGCAGTCGACAACAAATTAGTTCCAGTAAGTCTGTGTTTTTCTGAAGAGAGGAATGAATTCCCTTTTCTGTTTTGCCTTTGGAAACTCAAGTTTAATGATGGGAATCTTTCTTTGCACAGAGGATTAACTATACCCCCTTTTAATTCATAATCCTTTTATTACTGTTTAGCTTTTGTTATGTGACCTGCTGTCACTATCCTTTGGCTTGTGATACCAAATTTGTCGCCTTATTGTGAAGGCAAAAATTGTTTGTTTTCCTTTGAGCATGGTGTTTCCCCACCTCGGGCAGAGCAGCTTTGCTGAAACCACCCCCAGAGTTGCTTTTGTGCTCTTACAAAGCCAGCGGCCAAAAATGCTCAAAGCTATCGATGTTGTGGGTGTCGCCGGAAAAGTGGATGCACTCGCTGAGCATCAGTGGTGCTGAAGCCTCATTGTCATAATTTAACAGTCGTTAAGTGATTGTGGTGTATTCTGAGCAAAGAAAACTAAGTGTCATGAGCGGGTTTCCGGATGCGAGGAAAGCGATGCACAAAAAACCTCACATTGCATCTGTCAGCCCTGCCCATGGATGGCCGAGGCTGGCTTCCTGGATGGCAAGGGGTGCATCCACCATCCAGGGATATTCCTTGTNTGTCATAATTTAACAGTCGTTAAGTGATTGTGGTGTATTTTGAGCAAAGAAAACTAAGTGTCATGAGCGGGTTTCCGGATGCGAGGAAAGCGATGCACAAAAAACCTCACATTGCATCTGTCAGCCCTGCCCATGGATGGCCGAGGCTGGCTTCCTGGATGGCAAGGGGTGCATCCACCATCCAGGGATATTCCTTGTTTTTCTTTTTTTTTTTCGTTCTTTATAAAACTCTAAATGGTTTTGGGAGGCATCCAGCAATGTGAAAACATCTGTTGCTCAAAGCTCAGGTTCCTGCTCCAAAAACCGGTAAATCCAACAAAATGCCAATGTAAAACTGCGTTTTAAGGATCGAAATTAGTGCAAGGGTAATTCTGATATTTTCAAACTCCAGAGTTTATGTTCCCATGGCAACCAGTATTTTTATCCTTTTTGTTCTGCACCTCTGTGGGATTGAGCCGTCGGGGAATATCTTGCCTCCGGAGACCCACGAAGGTGTTGGGGTCGAGTCAGAAAAAATAAATACATCCCTGCCTGCCAAAAAGTGCGGGAATTTGCAACAAGTCCCCTTTGCAGACAGCAGGAAATCATCTCAGTCGAGCTGCTTTTACACTGCAAAATCTTGTCACTACTTGTGGTTACTCACCGATGCCAGAGTGATGCAAGCACATTGTTTTTTACCAGTTTCTCCAAATCTTTCGAAGCTCAGCTCTGCTGTTTGTTGCACTTTTTCCTTTGGAGACAAGAGGATTTCTCTTTGCTTGCAGCTACCAGTGAACGTAGAAGTTAAAGTGGTGTTGGATAAAAAAGTGGCCAAGTATCCAAAACTAAGGGGTTTCATTCCTGAAATTTCATATATTTTTTTTTAATGAAAAGATGTGCTCCAGTTAGTGTCACCTAGTTGAGTTGTCAGTGTTGCAAAAGCAACAGAAGTCAGGAATTCCCTAAAAATCCCTATGGGCAGTGAAAATGGAAAATAGGGGATTTTCAGAATCTTGCATATTTGGAATTTTGTGTGGCCATTTTCATAGGCACCAATGTCCGCAGGTTGGGTTTGTGGGGCGAGATGGGAAAGGAAACAGAAAGGAAGGTTTTAAGGTGAGCAGGACCTTAAAACCACAAGATTTGGCTCAGAAAACGCCACAGCGATGGGAATCTCACCCAAAAGCAATGCCAGGAATTTGGGCAACATTCTGCAGCGAAATCAGGCGGTCCATGGCTGAGGATACCAAGCTCTTCTGCTAATTTTTGAATGCTATACATATTAATTAATTTTAATTTTAACAATTTTTTCCCAAGACGGGAGGTTTCTAGCGTGCAATCCGCGACGTCGAATTAAGCAATTAAAGGCGGTTTCGTGCCATATTTTTCTCTTGACTGAATCAAACAATGCTGTTGGCATAGAAACAGCCTTTTGTGAAAAGGTCACCTGCAAGGAGGATGTTTTAGGTGTAATTCAAGGAGATTACAGGGGATTAGGGTACGCTTATATATTTTTTTTTATATAGGGAGAGGGAGCATATGTATCATAGCATGCATATATATATATATGCATACGTACTCATGTGCACATGCATATCCTTATATATATATTTATATGCATTTCTTTAAAGGAAATATGATAAAGGAGCAATATCCAACCAAGCTGGAAGGTTTGGTAAATTAGAAAGTCTGCGATAAAGGTTTTATTTCCCCTTTTCTTTTTTCTTCCCCCCCCCGCTCCCCGCATGTGGCAGGGCGATATCTACACGAAGCGCTTCTCCTCTGTGTTTTTGCGCTTGGCTTTAATTAAACCTCAGGCAGGGCTGGAAAAATGTGGCGAGACGAGATAATTGCGCTATTCCCCGTGTGGGGCTTGGTGCCGCGGAGGGAAAAAGCGAGTAGAAGAAATTTGGGGACGATGCTGTCGGGCAAGGGAGGTGGTCGAGGCTGGCAGAGCTGCGAGCTTCAGGCCAAACAACTTGCTTTGCAGCCCGAAAACTCCAAAACCGCCAGCTTTTGTCCCATTTTGGAATGCTGCGTCTTTGCAGAGATTGGGAAAAATCAGTAAAAGTGATTTTTTTTTTTTTTAAGACAGCCAGCCTGGATTGCTTTTCTTTTCTTTTCTTTTCTTTTTTTTTTTGGCAACACATCTCCAAGGCAGGAATTTAAAAGGTGAGATCACTGGAAAATGGCACTTATATAGGATAGCCCCCCCCATGCACATGATCCCTACAGCTCCTGGTGCTGTCTTCCCCCAAGTCCCCCAGACTGGTGCTGATGGGAAGGGGGGTCCGGTGTTGCAAAATGCAGGGTAAATTCCCCAAAAAGCAAATGCAAAGGAGAAGCAATATCGTTTTTCCAGAGTTTTCCCTCAATATTAAGTCCCTTTAACAAAAACAGTGCGTTGAAAATAGCCCTGGCTGGTGGGAAGGGTTTCCCGCACCCACCTTCTGCTGGGTCCCTGTTGGGATGTAATAGGAGAGAGAGGCACTGGAAACATGGAAATAGCTGGGAAAAAAAGGGTTCAGACAGACTGCGATAACAAAACCCGTTTCTCGTCTCTTCCTGCGTATCTCTAACAGACCATGGTAGCAAACATTTGGTTCAGATTATTTTTTGGTGATTACAGCTTGTCAGAAAATATTGTTTGCATCCTGCAGGAAATATTATGTTTTAACTTTGTTTTCATTCCAAGAAGTCAAAATATTGATTTTTCATTTTTTCAGGGTAAAATTCCAAAAGCAATTTCTGTTTGGACACATGGAAGCAAAAACTATCGGCTCTGTCTACAGACATGAAATGTTTTGACATTTTCAAATGTTAGTTTCAAATTGACATTTCAACTTAAAATAGCATTAAAATGGCACAGAGTGAAGCTGTTGATTCAAACAAAAATTAAATTTCATAAAGGCATTTCAGAACTTAACATTTTTCTCCATTCTGAACTAGTGCTTTCGAGAAAGGAGCATTTATTGCTGTTGATGCTCTTTCTTCCTTCAGAGGAGGCCAGATGGGGAAAAATACGTTTCACTCCGGTTTTGCTATTGAATAATCCCAGCCCCACTGTTTGCCATTTTGGACCAAAAAAAAAGCACAAAAATGAGCTTTCCCCACGCTAAGCTGGCAAGACGTTGGAATGAATCAAACGGCATCATTGGGATATATTCATTGAAATTTTGCCTTTGGGATCTGCAATCTTGACTTGATATTTTGGCTTTTTCCCCTGGAGGAACTTGCTCTGCAGATGGCTGGGGACAGCTTTTGACCTGTGGTGGCAGTGGAGGCTCTTCCATGGGACATCTTTCGACTTGCCCCCTTCGACAGGGAAAAAGAAGCAAGGAAGTTTTTTTCTAAGTGCAATATTGGATATATCACCGCGTATTCCTCTAAGTGAAAAAAATATGCCCATGTAAGTCAACTGAAAGAAAAAAAAACACAAAACAACGCTTGTATTTATTTCATGTTGGTTGGTGGCCAAATACCATCACCCGCCGGCGCTGGAGGTGGGCTGCATCTATTCAGCTGGGAGCAGCTGTGTAGGAGATTAGCCAATAATATCTCAACAGAGAGTAGAAAAGCTACAGTGAACCTCAAATCGCTTTTGCTCTTATTTATCCAAGTGCCTGCAGCTCCCATTTCAAGGTAAATAAAATGGGGACAAACACCAGCGCTGAGAAACAAGCCATGTCCAGCGCGGGTGGCCATATGGAAAGTGCATCAGGCGGTGGGCTGGCTTCCGCCGGTTTGCAATTAATTAGTTGGCTGCATTTCCAATTCAGTTGTTGTTGGGTTTGAGTTTTTTTTGGTAGGTACTATTTTTGGGCAGGTCTGGGAGAAAGCAGCCATTGGGAGCCTTGCATGGTTGGGAGGGATTTGCAAATCGTGGTGTTTTGGGTGTTTTCCCTGGTGCCATTGGAAGGGTTGGGGAAGAATGCTCCCGTCAGTGCTGGAGGAATCATCTTGTGGGCTGATGTGGTATTGGTTGGAGAAAAGGCGTTTCTGAATGCCCAAAAAGTGATGAACACCAGAGACAATGGAAGAAGGCTTCTCTTCTTCTCATGGTTCTTCTTCCATCACCCCAACAAAGAAATACAGAAAAATGCTTTCTGGGGGCTCTTTTTGGAACTTCTCGTGTTACATCTCGGTGTCTCTTGGGTGGAAATCCACACTTTTCCCTGATGGTCTCATTTTTGCCCTCCAACTCCTTCTCATAGATGGCTCCTCTTCCAATAAAACAAAAAACCCCGTGAAAGTAGACAGCTCCTCTTCTTTCCACAAGTTAGAACAAGGAAATATTGAACAGAGAGGAGATTTCAGCTTTGGGAAAATTTCTGTTTCCACTGGGTCCCTCAATGGCTTTTTCGAAAAAGATCCTCTCGAGTTTGACCAGAATTGATGGCCAAGGCTGCAACTGCAGAGTGCTGTTTCCAGCCTAAATTGCCAAACGAGGTGATAAATAGTCTCTTTGGGGGGATTTCTTTTAATATCTGAAGTCACTTTATAGCAGTATTTGATTTTTATGGCAGTCTTTGGGCAGTTGGTTTGAGTCACGCTTCTATGTAGTGCAGCCACTGACAGGGGATCGGCTCTCCTCTCAAGGGTCAGCGCGTTGCTAATTGCTATTGTTTAATAAATGAGCAAATAAATCCATGTCCGGAAGTTGTTCACAACCACGCTTTGTTACTCAAGGCATGTGGGAAGCAGATCATCCATTTTCAAGAACTTTGAAGAATTTGCATTTTTCTCGTTTGGAATTTGACTGAAAACAGGGCAATTCTCAACTTCTGTGGAAATGAAAGTGCAGAAAGATGATGATCTGGGAACATCCTAACATGGAGTTTCTGGAGTGTTACGCTGCTAAATGTGAACTTTATGGCTTCCACCCGCTTTCTTTGAATACTAATAACTAACAACGCAGATCAACACTGATTAACAGGTCAACGGCGTGGGTTAACACCGCACCACACACTCTACAGGGTAAACGCCTCGTCAACACTTATGCTCAAATTGCCAGATTTCATTTTGATGGAAAAAATCCTGAAAGTATGCATTTTACCATGAGAAATGTCAGATTTCCCAGAACTGGATTTTTAGTGGAAGACTTCTGTGATTTTTTTTGGTGTGCACTGACTGCAGACATCGGTAATAACACCTTGCACTGAGGCGCACATAGCACATGCAGCTCAAATCTATCACAGGCTTACTGCAGGCTATTAATAGTTTATTAACTCTGTTTAAACTCTGCCTAAATGCTCCCGGTGTGCCAAGTGTCTCTGCATAGAAATTATGAAGAAAAGAGCTTTTTAATAGAATTACAGAGTGTGCCAGGGCACGTTTGCGACTTGTGTCATGCCCTGCATAGCCACGTTTCTGCAAATAATGGTGTGCTTAGTCATGTGCATATAATATTTGTGAAGAACTGGGGATATGGTCCTTCTTGTCCTAAGGCTTGAAGCATCACCCAAAAGAAATGGTTCCTTGAAGCTCATTTCAAGGGTCGTTTCTTGCTGAGCCAACCCAAAAACTGGGGTTTTGCACATGCAACCAAAACCAGGCTGAGGTTTGCATTCACTGCTGCTTGTCTTGGAGCGGCTCAGATGACGGGAGATTGGTCAGCCCCAAACTTTAGAAATTCATTCCCATAACAAGGAAAGAGGAGTTTTTCCAGCCTACTTCTGCCTATGGGGAACTCAAACTTTGGGGAAGGGATTACAGATGACAAAAAATTTCTGCCACTGGAAGATTGGCGGGAACCTACAATTTGTATTTACTTTCATTGCTGATCCTCACCCACGGGGATCCCATCATTTGATCTCAAAGCACTCCCTTCCTGCCAAACACGGAAAAAATACATTTTTTTTCATCCCCCCCCTTTACTTTCCTGTGATGTTTCTTTGTCTTCCGCCAGTCCCCGGGTACTGAGAGTCAAGCCAGAACATTAATATTGATGCAGACCTTGGTTATTAGGAGCCACATTTCTGAGTGTGCCAGCAGCATATAAATACTATTACCGGGTAATTAGTGAGCATCAAGCTGAGTTTGGATCTAGCAGGGCTTGGTGTCCTACTTTCGTGGTTTTTTTCGCATGGGGTTGTTGGGGTTTTGCCCCCAGTAGGAGCTGAAGGCTGGATGGAAATCCCAGCTCAGGAGAACCTGATTGCTCAATGAAACAGAAAGAAGCAAAACGCAGAGGAAAACATGGAAGGAAAAAACCTTTCAGGATTTTTCCTTTTTGAAAACCTCGTGAATTTGAAGTGCAAAATTGCTTCCAAGTTTCTTATTAAATTTTCCCCATTTTTTTGTTTGCTTCTATCCCTTCTTGCCAAGATGGGATTTCTTGGTTTGCGTTTTCTCCTCCCGCACCATGTTTTAATTTTGCTCCTTCAGTCTTGTAAAGGTGGGGAAGGCTTCAGCGTTGCCAAAGGGCAAATGCAGCTGCGTTGCTCTGCAGTTTGCTGAGGACCAGAAATGTTGCAGATCTCCCAGAGCTGCAAACATCTTGTGCTTTTCAAAATTTTGCAGTAGGAAAAAAAAAAAGTAATTCTTTTAGGGTGGGAAATAACATCCAAAAAATCTGGGTGTGCAGTAGCGGAGTTGTGTTGGACCTGAAAAATAGATGCTCCTTGCATTTCCTTGCTCTCCAGCCATTTCTGGAGTGGGGACACCCTTTTATTTTATCCTCTCCTCCACTTCCTTCCCCCCTGCAAATCCAAGAAGGGTTTTTCCACCCAAATGGAGTCAAGGAGACAACACAGGGTCATGGCTCCCTCCCCAGATCCTTCACTTTATCCCACAGTGGTGCTATTACCAGCTTCTACTGAAATGCTGTGTGAATAATTTAGGGGCGTTTTGCATCTTTTATAGCTCTGAACTTTGACTAAAAGGAGTTTCAAGATGCTGCTGCCTGTGCAATGAAGTATGAATGTGGCTGAAGGCGAAAAACTTCAATCTTGCATGAGTGAAAAGGGACATGGGTGGGGGGGTGACAGCAGCGGGTGCTGGGGAAGCCTCTGAATGCTGAGAGCTCTTAGAAGTGGTTTAACGCATTATTTTCATGTGTTGACATGGGAGAAAGGGCATTCGCTTGCAGGCTGGCAAGCACAGCTTGGCCCCAGTGTTTCCCTGCCTGGGACTGCTGGGGAAAGTGGGCTTGTTGTCTGTGGGGAGCCGTCGGGGAACTCAGTGCGGTGCGCGGCGCTGGGGTGGATCACCACGTGCCCCTGCTCCCGGGGGACAAAGCCACCTTCTTGCAGTGCTCCGAGCCATTCCCACATTACCATCCCCTTTTTTTTTGTGGCTTGGTCGCTCCTGTTCTCTGGTGCTGGGTTTCCTACTCCATGGGAGTGTTTGAGCCAAGTCTTGCTGTTTTAAGGACTCTTCATCGTTTGAGGCTTTTAATACAGTTGCTGGCGGTGAATGGGAGATGTGCAGCCTCATTAGCAGCGTGCTAATGGGCGCAGGTCCATGTCCCCTGCTTTGGGATGCCTGCAGAGGACTTTTCCTTCAGCGCCGGCTGCAGCCCCAGGGCCATGTGCACGCCAACTTGTGGGCTTGCGCGGGTGTCTGCATCAAGCTGCTGGAAGGATTTTAAATTCCTGACTAATTTCTTTTCCACGAAACAAATGAATCTTCAGAAGGGCCTTTCGTCGCAGCTGCTAAGCTATTTAATTTATCTGAGTCGTTTACAATTTGTGATGGGACTGTTAATGGCCTGATGTGGGGATCAACATCACTTAAAGACATGGGGGTTGGTTTCTCTTTTCCCTTTCCCCCTTTTTTTTCCCTTTTGGTTTTTAAGTTGTTTCTGGATTTGCCCCCAGAGGCACAAAGCTGTGTTTGGAAAACGTCAGCTCTGTGTCCCCAACCCCTTTGTCACACTGGGGCAGCTCAGGCTGAAAGTGCAAACCGCAGCCCACCCAGGGGGACGTGCCGCCCTGCTACTACTTACTGCTTCAAAGTACCTGTCCGTGATATGAAACATGCACTGAACGAATATATTCCAGATGTCCCTGCAAATTCCCGTTGGCTTCACCGTGCACCTGAAGGCGGCTGATGTGGTGAGGCTCCTCGGCACCCGTCGCTTTGTTTGCATAGGGCTTTGCTGCCCGAATGTGCGGGATGGTGGCTTGTTCAGTGTCCCTGTGGCTAGCAGAGCAGTGGAGGGGGCCAGCTGGCCTGCAAGGCCCCAGGGGGTGATCTCCCTCCTTGGGGAAGGGGGTCTCCATCCTTGGGTTTTGGTGAGCTCTTCAGGTACCTCTCCTTGGAAGGTCTACATTCAGAGGTCAGGGGGCTCTCCATCCTTGGAGTTCGGGGGATCTCCATCCTCAGGTTTGGGAGGGCCCACATCCTCGGGTTTTGGGGATCTCCACTTCTGTGGTTGCGGGGCCGGGGGTGTGGTTGCCATCCTTGGAGTAGGGAGAATCCCCATCCTTGGGGTGAGGAGGATCTTCATCCTGGGGTTTTGTGGAGCTCCGTCCCTGGGGCTGAGGGATCTTTACCTTCAGAGTTGGGGGATCTTCATCTTTGGGTTACGGGGATCTTCTTCCCTGGGGTCGGTAGGGCGATCTTCATCCTTGGGGCTGGCAGATCTCCATCCTTGGGCATAGGAGATTTCCATCCTCAGAGACAGGAGATCTCCGTCCTTGGAGGACTTCCGTATATGGGGATGGTGGCACTGGTGGGATCTCCATCCTTGAAGGTTCTCCCTGCTGAGGGTTGGGGGATCTCCAGCCATGGAGGCATCTCCACGCCTCCGTGCTAGATCCTGGACAAAACCAGGACCCACCCTTTCCTCCACACAACACCTACCTTGCATGGGAGCCATGGGAGTCTGGCTGGGCTCCTGCCCTTGGGCAACTGCAGTTTCGGGATGATGTGAATCTGCACCTGTGAGCAGTACCTACTTTGCAGCCAGCTCAGCAACCACGACCTTCGTTTATTTAAAAGCACCACAGAAAGCACATTAGGGGAATGCTTGGTGTTGGATGGGGATATTTCCAGGAGATACGGACAACAATTTCTTTGGTACCCTCAGTATTAGGCCCCAGTAGTCTGGAAGGACCGTATAAAAGCTGGAATACTGGTGGTGTGGAAGGCAGTGAAGTAGGTACAAAGCTAAAATTATTATTCATAGCTAATACGTTGCATGGCACTAATTAATTTTTAAACAGACTCACTGGAGACCTCATTGCTAAAACATGATATTTTCTCCTCCGGCACCAAAGCTGTTAAGTCAAAACAAAGCAGAAGAAAGCCAGAAAAGAAGAGGAACCACAGCGTCCACGATACGGCATCTGAGCCGCCTGCTTGTGGAGGGGATTTCTCCAATGGCCGAATCCTGCCACCGGGGTTGGGCCAGGGTCACCCTGTCACACCCCTCCAGGGGGATTCTAGAGGGGGGTGAGTCAAATCCAGCTTCCCTGAAGTGCAGAAATGTCACCTGAGCTGAGAGCACGCTGGGAGCAAAGGGAGGAGCTATTTTCGGCTCAGCTCTCACCTGTCTCACTTTACCCGAGCATGGCTTTCCTGAATACTTTTAGCCGTGTTTTATTACCAGTCTTGCAAGCCCCAAACCAGAGGATCATTACCATTGCACAGTTACTTACCCACATGCAAGTTATTTTATTCAAACGGTCTTTGGGAGTGCTAAGAACAGACTTTCCTGAACGTTTTTGTTGTTGCCGGCATCTAGACAGAAATCAACATTCAGATACATTTATCTAACATTTCCTGTCATGTGATGGATGGACTATTGCTCCTAAAGTGGCCAGAGCTGTAAACGCTTTATCTTCAATTTGTGTTTAGCTGTTCTCTTTATCCCACCACTGCCTTGTGTCTACCTATTAATTCTAACACTTCAAGTTTCATCAGGGTGTATTTCTCCAAAACAATGGGAATTTATCAAGCTTCTGCAAAACTGTTTAAGAAAAAAAAAAACATCAAATTTGTGGTTGTATTTTCATTCCCATGTTTATCTTTTCATTCAAAAATTAGGAAATTTGGTGACTCTGGGAAAAATCTCCCCTGCTATTCTCCAGGGCTGGTAGTACCAGGGTCTGTTCTGAACTAGACTGAGGGCAAAAAATTGCAATTGCACCATTGCAGTATTACTATTTTTTGCTGTTGGAACAAGGCTTTGTCAGGTGCTGGTAGCAGACCCAGAGTCACGGAGCACTGCGATCACATCCACCCCCAGACGGGGAGATTTCTGTTTCCATATGGAAAAGGGATGTGGCATCTGGTTTCACTCCCAGCAGCTGGCAGCTTGAAGCCTGTGTTTTGCGTGGTGTGGAGTAAAGAGAAAATAAAGTGTCGAATTGTTTGGCATTATCAAGGATTTCTGCTCCCCAGGACTCCTGCATAAAGAGATGGAAATTTTAGCTGCTGGAGCCAAGAAACACACAGAAGTATATGAATTTATTACATTTTATCTCATTCCCCTGCAAACAGCACTGGAAATGTCAAAAGATCATCTATTGTTTCATCGTTTATAAAGAATTTTTGTTTTCAAGCTGTAATGTCTTTGATGCATGGCTGTGGGGAAGGAAAAGAAATTGGAGCAGGAGATTGCAGGTTGAACGTGCAGTTTGTCTGGCCGCAGAGCTACATGCATTTAAATTTTTCACATCCCAGTTTTTAATTTAACAAATGTAATTAAGGATGGGGTAGGTACTCGGATTATTCATTTACTCCAGATGGAAAAATTAAATTGAATGCAAATTCTGTAATCAGACATGAAGTTGAGGATGTCGGACGTGATGGGGAAGTGTCAGCACATTAATCGGACCACTTTCCCTAAACAGCACCCAAATCTAGAGCCAGGGATTATTTGAATAATTGAGCTGGCATTTGATAAGATATCTGATTGCTGATATCTCCTTAAGATGGAGCCCTAATTGTAATTCTCCATCAAGAAGGATTAATCTGCGTAACAGGGTGCACTGGGAATAGCACAGTGTCAGGCTGCCTCACTTACGTTTTGGTCTTTTATCAAGGGTTGCCATTCCCGGTAAACGTGCCAAAATGATATATCGCTTCTCCTGGCATGCTGTACATGAGCTGGGAGGCCACCAGGTATCATGGCTTGGCCCTGGCCATCTGAGACCACCTGAGTCCCAGCAGTGTTGCCGCTGGCCTTGGGCACTGGGGCTGCATTTTGGAGGTGCCTCCCATCCCTGCAGAGGGATTTCCCAAGAGTGGCACCAACATTGTAGTGTCCGTACTGAGGATTGCCTTTGTTTTCCTTCTGCGGGGTGCAATTAAACCCTTATTTCCCTGTGAAACAGAGACAAATGAGGAGAACATTGTCCCATCTTCAGCAACAGACCTCATTGGACCATGACTCTGTCCACAACGCTGGTCCTCTGATGGGACACAACCATTGGAAAGCCATTGGGAGTGGATGGACATTGACTCCCAACTCAGCCTTGGCTGGGGTAGCAAGAGGAGTTTCCACTCAGCCTGGTGGCAGACACTTGGTCATAACCATAGACTGCGTTTCTTGCATTTCCTCAGCAATTATGCATGCACTTCAGAGAAATAACATTTCTGTAGAGTCCTTTTCACTGTCAGCAGCATTTGTTCCTCTTGAAACAAGGCATGGCAGGACAGGGAGTTGGGGACAGACTTTGCTTCTTAAATCCCACACCCTGGTGGATAGTAGAAATTATTTTAAATGGTCATTGTTTTTGCTGAAAATGGTGGTTTAAAAAAAAAGAAAGAACAACACTTCCTTTAATGTTGAATATCTGGAATTGTGAACAAATAATGATCACAGTCTTTCTCTCTCGCCTCCCATATCTAGCAGCAAATGTAGAAAGAGAAGGGAAAAAGAGATGAAAGAGGGCAAAGAGATAAAGCTTGAAAGATTTCTTTTTTTTGAGAGCATGCATATTTTGGAACAAAATGTAAATGAAGTTAAAAAAAAGCACTGAGGAGAAAGTACTCCTGAGCTCTACCTGCAGTTGTTGGATTGCCCAGCAGTAAAGAGGGCAACTCATATCTCTACTGTCTCTAACGTAAAGCCAAATGCAGAGATTTCTTCTTTCTTTTTTTACCATCCCACGTCCTCATGTGGCTATGTGCTAATATCCACTTCTGCTAAAAGGGTGCGTTAATCATCTCAGCAATGTAGTTTTTGCCCAAGTACAAGCACTCAGACGATTTCTTTGNCTTGAGATAAGTTGGGTGTTATCTTCAAGGTTGCAAATTGCTTGTTTGC
The DNA here is from genome assembly GCA_013399475.1 of Chauna torquata. NCBI lineage: Eukaryota > Metazoa > Chordata > Aves > Anseriformes > Anhimidae > Chauna > Chauna torquata. The sequence continues at coordinate 68,599 of VXAL01014930.1, read as the reverse complement.
TCCTCCAGCTGGAGCTCTTAACTCAGAACAATTAACGTGCCATTTAGAACAGAAGCAAAGCATATGGAGGTGATCCCGGGGAAAAGAGTGTGATTGGGTTGGAGAGCCCCAGCACTTTGCCTGGCATTTGCAGAATCAACTGCTTGACTCCAGTTTGTCTTTCTTTTGACATCCCGACTGAGTTGGCAGGCGTCATGGGGAGTGACATGAATACCCAGGAGTTTACCCCCCAAAAAACATTGAACACTGAGTTGAGTGATGCTTTCCATCAAAGCAAGAGCCAACTGGGTCTTTCCACCAGACTAGAAATAAAGTGCTGATGTTCATTGCTGGGACAAATTCACCATTGAGAGACTATTGTCACCACCTCGTCTGGCCTTAAAATACTGCATGTTGACCACACTTGTGAATCCTAAAATAATGCCTAGTTTGTTTGACAAAACCCCTTTGCAGTGCCGCAAAATGCCGCTCCAGCTCCATCCTTCAAGCCTTTCTGCAGCATCATTACGGATATCTACCATCTATTTGCTCAGGTTGCCTTGTTTGATGCAGCTGAAGAACAAAAGTGTAAATCTGGAAATAACCCCCAAAACTTTCCAGCAGTGAGTGAGCTCAACCTGTTTAATGCATTTCTGTGCCAAGAAACGAAGAGGTGAGCTCCTTGCTTTTACACAAGGACATAAAGCACTTTATTAGCCTTTTATGGGAGGCTGTGTAAAATACTGCTGCGGTGGAAGGTGTTGCATTTTTGCAGTCTAGTGGCAGCTCGTGGGACAGTCTGTCCTTCCTTCCTTCCTTCCTTCCTTCCTTCCTTCCTTCCTTCCTTCCTTCCTTCCTTCCTTCCTTCCTTCCTTCCTTCCTTCCTTCCTTCCGTGCTTCTGTGCTTCCTTCTGTGCTTCCATGCATCCATCATTTTTGCTTGTGTTGTTCATATTGCAATTGCACAAAAGTTTGATTAAAAGCACCCAAGAATTTGTTTTTCCTGTGAAAAAGAAAAAAATGCAAATATTTTCCTTCAAGTCTTTATAGGAATTGGCATCATCCAACACGTACTGTATCACAGGAGCTTTTCTGATTCCCCATAAATGATCTGTACATCTTCCCAACGTGCTTCTCTGCCCCAAAACTGGCACCAGGGTTTCTGGGGAGCCCTGCAGCATGAATTCCCCTGGACCTGCAGACACCAGGGCTGTGAAAGCCAAGCAGGTTGTCTTTAAGAGCTTTCCTGTAAAACCTTTCCCGTTATTACTCGTCTGAGGATGGATGGAGGCAGCGTTGGCAAATCTGAATAACTAATCAGAGTCCTCATTAACCCCCCACAGAGATGCTCAAACATTCACTTTGCTGTTTGTGAAGCAGAAAAAAAAGAAGGGGGAGGGGGGAAAAACCCACCCTGCATTAAAATTGATGTGTTATTAATCCCACTGTTCCAGACCTCATGGGCACCAAATTTTCCTCCATCTCGCTTGAGGCTGAACAGTATGGTGCCACTTCCGCAGGGCACTTCGACTTTCCATTATTTATCGGCGCGGCGCTTTTGTTCCCCATGCCCAGATGTGCACCCATGCATGGGGGGGCAGTCTCCAGTATTTCCATACATGCCCCCGCTTCAGATAATGCAAATCACCTATAGAGGGGCAGGGCTCTGCTGGTGGACTGATCTGGCTCATCTCCCAGATCGCATTTCACCATGCTGCTTGGTGCTGTGGTGTCACTTTTGCAGCAATGCAGAAATATTGCATGTGTATTAGCATGTTTTAAATCTCTTTCTTCTCTCTACCCACCTGAGCAAGAAACAGGGTATGGCATCATCAGGTTTAGCTTGTGGGTCTGGGAAGTGGAAGGCTGAAAATGCCATATTGCTTTGTGCCTTCTAGCATCCCCACCTTGCAGCTCTGGACCATGTTCGGAGGCTGCTGAAGTTGGTACAGAAATAGCACAGTGGGGAAAAAAAACACAAATCAAAGAGTATTTTGCAATGCTCCTCATTCCAGATTGCAGTGGGTGTTGGAAGTGCATGACTGTGCTTAGAGAGCCATGATCACCTCTTGGGTAAGGCTGGAGCTCCTAAAAGAGTAAACCTGAAATTTGAGCTTTTATACTGTTTTGCACACAGGGTTTTTCCTGTTTTTACCACAGATACAGAGTTTGGGACCGGTACAGCTTGCAGCAGACTCCTGGGCATAGAGTGGGTAATAAAAATAATTCAGCAAAGCCAGCAGCATTATTAGGGGCACTTCACTGTTTGTTGTTTCCACTCAGGTCAGAGGAGCTGGCATTACATTTGCTAAAAACCGATGGCCACAATTAAACAGCACTGACCTACTGATGTTGGAAGCATTGCGATCTGTGCACGCTGGAAGCAAGGTGACATGCCAGGAAACATCTTGTTCAGTCAGAGCTTAAAAATCCTAGATTTTCTGCAAAAATTGTGGATTTTTTTTTTTTTTGCTTAATATCATTTTAATTAGCATTTCCTTACACTTAATTAAATGTTTATTAACAAGGATGCTCTAGGGGATCAGCTTTTTGCAGCCTGGGTACAGGCTGAGGTGCTGGGATGCTGGTACCCGACCTGGGTTCCCATCTCCACTGTTGTTCGTCATTCAAGTCAGGAAGATGGGGTTTTGGGGTGTTTTGTGCGTTTCCATCGATCCAGTCTGTACCAGGACTTAAGACCCTCACTTAAGACCCTCCAGCAGCTGCCCTGTGTGACTGTGAGTGCCTGGGACACAGTGTATCTCACCGACTTGTGTCGCCTGCAGTGGAGCATCTTGGAGGAGGCATCTCCTCCATTCCCTGTCGCCTTAGGAGGACTTCAAAGGCCTCTTCTAAACTTCAAAGGATGCCTTTTGAAGTTGCTGAAAGTGTGTACCGGCTAAAAAAGACTTATCTGCCTTTGCAAGGGTGTTTGGGGAAATGTTGCTGGTGGGGTTGGCTATTTGCGCTTTGTCACAGGGACAAAAATTGCATCTTTTGTGCAGAAACCACACAAATACTGTATTTTTGTCCTGTCGGTGCAGGTGAATGCAGCATCCAAGACCTCAGCCCTGATCCCCTCCAAACACAAAAATCATCATCGCTTGGGACCGCAGAGTCTACCAAAGCTATTTTAGCACTAGCAAAGCCCAATTTATCTGCTCCTTTTCTTCCAGCTCTCACGTTTTGTTCATGCAGTGAGCCCAGATGACAAAAGTATCTCACATGGGAGGAAAAAAGACTTTACAGGGATGACAGATTTCTGCAAAATGCGAGCTTCTTGTAATATTGCCAGGACAAAATCAAAGCAGGTCAAGTCCCAGGTCCATGACAGGTATTTAGTGTCAGCCTGTGCATGCTCTTCCAAGGCACAAGCCCATAGGGGTTTTGGTCCTCATTGTAAATATCCTTAATGATATTTAAGCTGCTGTTGCGGTTGAAGAGTTTTGGACTCATTCCTTTTTGATACTAAACTGGGAGGAGCTGTTGACTCTGTCAAGGGTGGAAAGGCCTTGCAGAGAGATCTGGACAAACTGGAGAGCTGGGCAATCACCAACCGTATGACGTTTGACGATAGCAAGTGCCGGGTCCTGCACCTGGGAAGGGGCAACCCTGGCTACACGTACAGACTGGGGGACGAGATGCTGGAGAGCAGCCCCGCAGAAAGGGGTCTGGGGGTCTTGGTAGATAGCAACTTGAACATGAGCCAGCAGTGTGTCCTGGCAGCCTGGAGGGCCAACCGTATCCTGGGGTGCATCAAGCACGGAATCGCTAGTCGTTCGAGGGAAGTGATTGTCCCGCTCTACTCTGCGCTGGTGCGGCCTCGCCTCAAGTACTGTGCAGTTTTGGGCACCACAGTACAAAAAGGATGCGAAACTATTGGACAGTGTCCAGAGAAGGGCTACAAGGATGGTGAAGGGCATAGAGGGGAAGACATACGAGGAGCGGCTGAGGTCACTTGGTTTGTTCAGCCTGGAAAAGAGGAGGCTGAGGGGAGACCTCATCGCATCTACAGCTTCCTCATGAGGGGGAGCAGAGGGGCAGGCGTCGATCCCTTCTCCCTGGTGACCAGCGACAGGACCCGAGGGAATGGAGTCAAGCTGCGACAGGGGAGGTTCAGGTTGGATATCAGGAAAAGGTTCTTCACTGAGAGGGTGGTCGCGCACTGGAACAGGCTCCCCAGGGATGTAGTCACGGCACCGAGCATGTTGGAGTTTAAGAAGTGTTTGAACTATGCTCTCAGACATATGGACTGAATTTTTGGGTAGACCTGTGTGGAGCCAGGAGTTGGACTCGATGATCCTTGTGGGCCCCTTCCAACTTGGGATATTCTATGATTCTGTGACTCAAGACCCATCTGAGTGTTTAGTGTAACCCAGAGTAAGTCTCTAAACCTCTTGGCAGGACCTATGCTTGCCTGAGAAGTCAAGAGGCTTCTTGCCCTTTTTCCTTCTTCACCAAGTTTTCCATGTTTGGAGGTTTTGGGTCCAGCTTCTGGATGGAAGGATAAAATTTTGTGGCAAGAGCAGATGCATAAATGGGTGCTCAGAATGACAGTGGTGGAAAGCCAGGCAGGGTTGGATGTAGAAATCACATGGGTGATACTGAAACACACTGTGCAAAGTTATTTTGCATCATCAGTGTTAGGGCAGTTTCTGCCTGGTTTTGTCTTGAAATCACCCAATTGCTTCTAACATCTGTTGGAGGCCTCAGTGTCGCCCAGTTTTCCAAGAATGGCACTTTCTATGTTATCTTCCCCATGAGCCCCTCTCTTTTGGACTCTTACTCCTGGCTGTGATCATGGATACTGTGTGTGCGGACATGAAAATGCGATTATTGTTATTACAGGGGATTTGGGGCAGAATTAAAATCAGAGGGAATAGCTATCATGATTCCCCCAGCAAGCGAGGTGTAGCTCTCTGCTGGTGATGTGTAGAAGATGCATACCTCAGACGTGCATTGGAGATTTGAGGAGCTCCCCATAAGCGATGTGTGGCATGTTAGATATATTTGATGGATCTGGGGGATCTGAGGAGCTCTCTACCAGGTGATACATCTCCAGCTGCATATATCAGAGGTATGCTGGAGGTCTGAGGAGCTCTCTAGAGGTGATGTGTATCCTGGTGCATATATCAGATGTACATTCAAGATCTGAGCAGCAGTAGATCAAGGTATACTAGACGTATATCAGTGATCTGAGGAGCTCTGTACCAGGTAATATGTGTCAAGGTAGACAGATATATATTGAAGATCTGAGGAGCTCTCTAGGGGTGATGTGCATCAAGAGACATAGACGTTTATTGGAGATTTGAAGAGCTCTCTTGAGGTGACATATATCATGGGAGATAAATCAGATGTATATTGGAGATTTGAGGAGCTCCAGACATGTGACATGTATCAGAAATGTATGTATCAGACATATATTGGAGATCTGAGGAGCTCTCTAGAGGTGATTTATATCAAGGTAGATATATCAGACGTATATTGCTGATCTTAGGTGATAAACATCACCCAGAGGTAATATCTAGAGGAGATGTATATCCAGGTACATATATCAGAGATCTGGGGAGTTTTGCTTCTTTCTGCCTGGTTTTGCCTTGCAATCTCCACTTGCTTCCAACATCTTTTGGAGGCCTCAGTGTCGTGCAGGTTTCCAGGAATGGAACTTTCTGTGCTTCCTTTTTTTCAGAAAACACAAAATGCACTCATGGCTGTGCCAGTCACTACTCAGTCCAACTTCATTTTTTATTTTTGTCTGAGATGTAAAAGCTTTTAGGCAACAGATATCTTTTTCCTTATTTTGGCTGGGTCTCTGATTACTGTCTTGCTAAGGGGTAGCACCAATTTGCCAACCTTGGACAGAGGACATCTCAAAAAATTTTGTCATCCTTGCAAACCTTCTTCTGTGTCTTTTTTTTTTTTTTTTGACAGAGGAACCACTGTGGAGAGGGAAATCTGTGAAGGCATTTAGTGAGATAATTAAAGCTGAATTGAGAAATACGGTAATTTGCAGACGCGCCTAAGTGGGTTAGGCAGCTAAATCCCATTTAGGCAGGGAAATTTTGCCACTTGATCTGCTTGGATGGGCCTAGAAATCCCAATCTCAGCCTCCTTAAAGACCAGATCCTTGGGAGCTGCAGCATCATCTCTAACATTTGTATGGACTTTCGATTATTAAATAACCTCCTGATCCAGCTCTCCTGTTTTTGAGTTAATGGCTCTTTCCTAGTTCACGCTGCCTGAGCTGGACTGTAAAGGCACATTTACATTCAAGCAAAGATTATAATTAACCTCAGGGATGGCGACAGCCAGTGCAAAACGGGGACATGGCCAACAGCAGCGGCGGCCTCACAGTTTTTTCCCTGTTTTCTCCTTTTCAGACCTGGATCGTACCGCTAACCCACAGTGAGATCCCGTGCCGGGGATTTGCCACCGCTGAAGAGCAGCAAAGGACAGGACGGGATATACTGGCGGATATTCCTTTGTGGATGTACTGGCAACAAGCACGTCTTCATTTTCCGGACACACTTTGGTTCGACCTCTAAAATTCTGATTTATTTTTGCCCTTCCTTGGAGATGTCCAGAGCTGCTTTGGCACATCCCTGGGGGGCTGATCTAGCTCAGCCACTGGCCCAGCTTTCACCTCCAAGGGGCTATTCCCACCTGTATTTTCCTTGGTTCCTCCTGTTTTCTGCTATAGGATGCTATAGGAGCAGACTTGCCCCTGGAGGGTGGCCCATGATGGCTTCAATGATGATGCCAAAGGACCTAGCGCAGAAAGCTTCATCCTCTGCTTAATATTTAATCTTTTCGTTTCATTGTTCTCTTTCGATACTCAATATTTCACCATTTACTTTCCCAGGTTGTGACCCGTACCCAGAAGTCTTGCTTTCAGGGCTGTGGGAGGACACCTGCAGGGCAGCGGCTCCCAGAGCAGCCCCCAAAAGGTAAGGTGGCTTCATCTTCTATTCACTGGGCAATGATATATATTAACTGAGAGGGATGAGGTGAGTTGTGACCTCAATTGGACTTTGGGGGATTTCTGCTCTTTTCTGGTACCCCTGCAATTATACTGCCTCTTCCCTAAATTCAGTGAGCATTTAGAAGAGAATTATATTTTTTTGCTGAGTTTCCTTTTTTTTTTTTTTAGAAATCAGGCTATGCAGGGAATCTTGCTTTAAAGCTCAAATATTGAGAACACATTATTAAGAGCCATAAAGCCATGGCTAGCCTAAAGGAAAACACAGATTTTTTTTTTTGTAAAAATACCCAAAATATGGGCTGTTATCACTGCAAAATGTTGTCAGATTAGTAGGATATGGAGAAATGGTCACTGGTTAAAAATAACTTAAACACAGAGCTTAAAATAAGATGTACATGAAACCAAGGGTCTCACAGTTCTTTAGTCAACTCCAATTGCTAAAATTAGGGTTTGACAGAGTGACAAATGTGTTTGCTCTGTGCCAAAACCGTAGGCACCCGGAGGGTGACAAGGAAAATAAATCCCTGTTGGTTGCAACTTTCCTCCTAAAGGAGCAAAGAAAAATCTTTGGTTGTTGAACAAGACAGCCTGAAAACGGAGGTGCTGCTTTCGATTTGTGCAGATGTTCTGGAAAGGTGCCTTATCTCTTCCTAAATCAGTGGAGATTAGGGTGGGAGCATCTCAGGGGAAAAACCAAAAGCTATTTAGCTTTTTCTGTTCTTCCAGCCCAAAGTGAAGCTTCACTTGGTCTGCTGCATGGCAGAGTGCAGTGCAAGACCTTTGGCTTCTTTTCTTCGAGTTTTGCCTGCTCTGAAAGCCCTTTTAATAAATGGCAGCCAATAACGGCAGGATTATTTTCCCCAGGCTGCCCTTTCAGCCCCAGTTCTCACCAGTGACCTTCCCTCGGCCAAAGAAAACAGGATTAAGTGTGTGATGAAGTGGCTGAATTTCTCATTATTCCAGATCTGGCTCTGGTTTTGCCCCATTTCTATTAAAGGTGCAGGTTGCCTTGACCTTGAAATCACTTCTCTCGTGCATTCATGGGGGCTTGGGATCACCACATGGACTTCTTTTGAGGGCAGTCCTCCCTGCCTTGATGCCCTCTTTCCAACGAGTATTTTGATGTGAGCTGCCCAGTGCTTGTAGGGCTCAGTGCCCTACAATGCACTTTGGGCACGTCAGGTTGCTCCCTTGGAGGAAGCCAAGGCTGCAGAAAACATGAGCACGTGTCCTTGGAGGACACAAGCACAGCCTGGCCTCCAGCAAGAAGGCCAAACCCCATGTGTTCAGCAAACCATGCTGAGGCGGTGCAGACACACCCCACTGAAGATAAGGAAAGACGTGGCGTTGGGCGCACACCTAAATACCTTCTGGAACAGGCAGTTAATGATAGAAATTATTTACCCTGAAGACACCTTCTGAGAAGGTGGTTCCCCTCGGCCCCCATGTTTTCCAGGCACAAACCCTCTTCAGCTTTCCTCCTGAAGCCTGCACATCCATGGAGATGCAGTTCTGAGGCCAGGTTGTCCCTTTTTTCACTGTACAAAAAAATTTGGTACATTTCACACCCTAAACACTTCCCAGTCCTGTTTTGTCCCCAGTTCACTCGCTGTGTTGAGTTCAAACCAGGCTTCCATCTCACATATTTTGGGGTCTATTTTTTAGGGTAAGCGGAGAAGAGAGTATTTTAAATATTAAACATACCTAAAGGAGTTCAAAACTATTTGTAACTCCCTAGTTAGCTGGAGACTGTATAAATCACCATGTCATGTCTCAAACTGCTCTTTTGTCATGGAGGCTGGGAATACAGGAAAAATTGCTTTCAAATGGGCAAATGAAAGATGCTTAATTGGGGCAATTAATCTAGTGGCTCACACCACAATCAATGATGTCTGGGTTGAGTTTTGGTAGCAGAAGCTGCGATGTGCTGGTTCAGGGACAGGGACAGTGCTCTGCTGATGCCGGAAAGCCTGGCATTTCTTTTTGTCAAGGAAAACCTCATTGTGTCTTCTGGTCTGGAGAACCATTTCTCATCAGGAATTATGCATTAAAAAAAAATCCAGAGCCATTTCCATGGGGGAGGTAAGACCAGGAGAAGCCAGAGAGCTGCAGGAGAGGGATGCGAAGCAGAAACTCAGCGAGTTGGGAGCTCTGATTTATCTGCCATATGGGAAAGAGGAAAACAGCCGGCTCCAAAGGGATTTCTTTCCCTCTCCCGAAGGGAAAATTTGCAAGCGTGTTAGCAAAATTTAGTAAGAAACAAGGCAGATTTAAGTGGGGAAAGGGTTTTATAGTTGTGGCATGGAATTGCTTTGCTTTTGGTGTTTCCCACAGGCAGGGAAATCTTTGCTTTGGTTCCTGTGCATGTCTTGACACCCATATTTCTAAAGTCGGGATAGGTGTGCTGTTTTAATCCAATTCCTGCAATCTGGCCAAAAAGCAGGTTTCCACTGGAGTTTACCCATTGCAATCACTCACGCAGGTGTTGGGAGATTTGCATGAAACCTGCAAGCTTTGCAACATAAACACACCAAAAAGGCATTACTAGAAACTGCATTGCCAGTCATAGGACGTTCATGGGCTGCAGCAAAGGTTGCAAAAAGTAATTGCCTGTTATCTGCTCCCAATTGCGTAGTTTGTGGCCAGATCTTTGCTGGGGTCTTTGGGGTACCGAGGTTGGGTTTTGCACCAGCACTGGTCTGATCCACACTTTGCAATGTTTGTGCTGGCTGAGAAACTGGTGATAGACTGTGGGATGGAAAAACATAGCTGGCAGTTAAATTTGTGCTGAGCAAGATTATCTTTGTTCTCCAGGAAGCTCCGTGATGAGGTATCAACCTGGCTGGGATTCTTTGGGGTGAAACCTTCCCATTTTAAGACTGATGTGGGATTGAAATCTGGTGTTTGGGTGCTGGAAACATGATTGCGCAGCAATTCCTCTGTCATGGGATTAGCAGGTTGCAATCGAAAATGAAGTATGCAAGGCAAGTTTTGAAAGCATCGGGCAAGATTTTGAGCATAAATTAGTCACAGTTAATTGCTTGCAGTGAAGAACTGTTAGAAAATTATCCGCTCCCTATTTTTGCTCTCAAAGCAATCAGAACCTTTTCCCGGACAACTCGTGTCCAGCAAGAGGAAGTTTGCACATTTTTTGGATCCTCAGCTACATTTCACTTCAAAGGTTTTCAATTTGAACTCCAAAAAAAATTCACAATTTGGTCTTTTGGGAACTTTTGCTGGGCCAGGGGCTGTAGTGCCCAAAATTCAAGTATTTTCATGTTACTTTGAAGAAGCCTCTTTGATGTTTCCCTGTGCCAGCTTTTTTTGGAAGGTGCTTTAATGGTCTCCCTCAATAAAAGTAACACTCTAAAACGTGTGTAGGTATCTCAGCTCTCCACTTAAAAAAAGAACAAAGTTGTTTAATGCTGCTGTTCAAGGTACATTAACCTTGTCTACTAAAGCTCTGACTGGCTCTTGCAGGTTTTATTCTTGTGTTTATGTTGCAGAGGTATCCCTGGAGCATTTTAGTCGGCAGCAGGGATGGGTATCTTCGGAGAGAAGAGAAATATTTAGCGGTAATTGTTGTTCTCATCAGAAATGCACCACAGCAGCTCCCCCCTCCCACACTTCTCCTTTCCATGCAGCTGGAGCCGGGGGGGGGGATTGCAAATACTTTAATGCTCTTGCCCCACACCGGGGGAGAGATTTCCCATCCCATGGTGAAGTGAGCTGGTTTTTGGCAAGTGTTTTTTGGCATCCCCAGCAGCATCCAGTGCAGCGTGTCCCTCTCCCTTTTACTGGTGCCTGTGCATCAGTCAGGAGCTTTTTTAGGAGAAGAAAAGGGGTCTATCATGCAGAAGTACCAAATCCCAATGTGCTTTAGACCATGGCAGCAGCGAAAGCCCAGTTTGCCTTGGTTTGTCATTTTTTTCATTGGGAAATACCTCAATAATGGGATGCCAGGAAGATTTCAGAGATCAGCATTTAGGGAACCGGTGTCTTGGCTGTTCCTGGTGCAAAAACCCTCCTGGAATTGAGTAGCAGAAATGTGGCTACCAAATATTCCTAAAAAAAATAGAAGTATTTGCTGGCCCGGTAGTATTTCTAGCACATATCCACGTATGAGGCATCATGCAAGCCCACTTGGTAGACTGAGAAGAATCATGAGAGCCAATCGAGATTGGCTAATATCTTGAAAAATGGGATTGTTCCCCATTTTTGACCATTTAATAGCATCAGAAGTGTTTTTAGTGAGTTCAGGGTGTCATTAGGGGGTTACTTTAACAGCTTGCAAAAGCCTGGTGTTCATCTGCAGCTGGAAACTTTTGCTTTCAGGGAAACGGGCAAATTTCGGTGAAAACACTGAAGGTCAGCAGCAGGGGGAGATTTATACGGTGGATAGAAATTCGGTGTTCAGGAGGAGGAGAGTTGCTCGCGATTCACTTTACAGGCAAGCAGAGGGATTCTGTCACCCACAGAGGTTGAACCTGTCCTCGCTCGCGTTTCAGAGCTAGATGTATTGTCCTCTGGAGGTTCCTCTCCGTTCCTGTCGGCTGTATTTCTTCATTTTAACTTATATATATGCATATAATGAATGCATATATCATAAACATCAGCGTGCGCAACCCCTCTGTGAAGACAGCGGCATAAAAAACTTGCAGCCCCTAGCAAACGGAGCATGACTAACACACCATCATTGCGAGCCCCCAGTCTAAAAAAACACCCTTTAGGAAGGTAATCTTCCACTAATACACTGAAATACCTTCCTGTGGCCGGAACAACATGCTCGAGTGTCTCGAATAATTTTGCAACTTTGGGAAGAGAAGGGGAGGGACATGCATGAAAACCTGGGTTTATGGTTTTCCACACTGAATCCTCACTTATGAATCACATGCTGCAGGGGAGAAGCTGTTGAATTAGCTGGAAAAAATGATCCCCATTTTCCATTGGTTTTGAAACAACAGTTATATCTTGCAAAGCTAATATTAATGTTATCCACAGAAAATGGTAACATGGAGTCCAACAGTGTGATTTTTTTTACGTTCAGTGCTACTTCTAATACAGTTTTACAGCAGTTTTGCTAATCACGCAGGTCAGAGATAATTTCCTCTTTACCTCCAGGATGGCGGACGACTGTCGGTGATACTTGGATTTTTTTAAACATTTTGAAGCATCAGTGACCACCCTGAAAAGATGACTTCTCAACTCATTTTAATTGCTTTAATTTGAAAGAGGAGATAATATATGGCTGGCAAAAAGCAGCCTATAAATCTGTCTGGGCAGCGACTCATTTGGGTAGATACAAGCTCTTCGGGAAATACATTTCCAACTTAATGGCAATGTTTCAGTGGTAGCTGAAATAATTTTTATTTCATAAGGAAATTTAGGATACTTTGATCTCAGGTCATTGCCAAAACCTAAAGTACTGCCCCTTCCGGAAATGAAAAGAGCATTTATTGAATTTGTTGCTCAAAAATACTCTGCTCCACGTGATGCCCTGGGAGTGGGCTGTAATTCCACCTCCCACCCTCGTCGGCTCCCAGCCCTGAAAATTCGCTGCTTGCCCAAGATATGATCATTTGCTTGAGCTGGTCTGCAAGGGGTTGGCAGGGTTGAGTGTTGCTCTGCACATTGTCCTATTTCTCCTTTCATCATCTGGATGCCTATAGCAAAGAGCTCACTCGTTTAAAATCATTTAAGGCAGGGGGGGGAGGGAAATAAGGATTGATGCATAAAACAGCAGCTTTTGAACCTTCCCTGTGCTTGGAAGAAGCGCCTTGCTGCCGATAAATCTTCAGGGCTGCAGGAAAGTGCTGACGGCTTTGCACCGTTATCCCGAGATTCATGGCCGTGGGCTCCCGCGTGAAACACCCGTCCGGCACTTCCCGCGGGCGCCAGCCACTTCCCCGGATATTTACGGGGCCCAAATGCATTTGTTTCCCTGAGATAAATATACCACTATCAGCAACAGCTGTCTCTCATTTTTATCCCTTTCTTTATTTGGCTATAAGTCGTATTCTCCAAAGAAATCAACGCCCGTAAAGCCTCAAAGAACTGCTTGATTTAGTGAGCAGGTTAGATGATATTCAGCAATTAAATTGGGCTCCGGACTGCCACCTTCTGGGAATATATTTGGCCAAAAAGGCTGCACCCTGCAATAAATTGCCGCCTGGTAAAGGTAGGCTTGCTCCCAGAGTGAACAAGATGCCAAGCAGGGTTTTTCCCTGAATCTCTGTTTTTCTTTTCTATTTTTTTAGCCTCCCACCGAGATGTCTGGACTGTCATGGTGCTGAACTCTTTGCTTTTCTCCAGCTGCAGCTATTTCTGGTGAGTAGGTTTCCCCCATGGGCTTCAGCGTTGCCCCTCAAGGATGGGGATGCTCATGCACCTGCAGCCGCAAGCTGAGTTTTAACATCTGACCCCACAGATTTAAGCTGCAAGTTCACTTAGTATCAGATAATTTTGCTAGAGGGAAAATAGATAAAAAACATCATTTCAGGACTTGAACTCAATGATCCTCATGGGTCCTTTCCAAGTCAGGAGATTCTATGATTCTATGATTTTAATCCCATAAATACATTAGCCTTCTTCAAGAGGTCTGTGTCATGCAAGGACCCCACTCTGCCTTCCCAATGCACAGTATTTTGGGTGTGCTCTCCTAATAAGCTATTCATGGGACATCTGTACTAGTGCAAAGTGTGTGGAAAGTAATTATAAAATGGCTTTTTTGAAAAAAAAAAAAGTATTCATTCAAAACAATAGGGTGGTTGACATTCATCTTTCTGCAGGGGCACGTGCATTTGTGCACTTGATGCCTGGTGTTTCCCATAAAGCCCAAAGCTTCACGGAGAAGACGAGAATATTGCAAATCTTCCCCCAAAATGACTGCAGGGACTGAGCTGAGACTCCATACCCACTTCAGCATCCCCATTCCTCTGCCTTGGGCGAGAACATTTCTTCCTGCATGTCAGCACTGCGTTGCAGAAGCAGTGCTGTTGTTACTTATTGGTACATCCCTTGGCAGTATCAGAGGACCCTGCATGACTTTTCACATTTCTGCTTTCTATGGGACAGCACTGGGGCTCCTCTCCTGATGAGAAGCCAACCCTGCTCAACGACAGGCACAGTGACCAGGCAAAGCCTTCAAGAGATGTCATCTCTGACAAAAATGAGTTATGCCTTGCTTTGCAGGGAGAAATGCGCTTTTGGAAGCTCTGGGGAGATTTTGCCAAATGGCTTCGTGAATTTGCTCAATACAGAGCTTGAAGCCTCAACGAAGACCCAGGATGGTTAGTTTTTTGGGTTTTTTTTTGTTTTTTTTTTTCAAGGATTTTAGCAAGATTATTGGCTTGCTTTCTGAAGCCACCCTGCAGCTACAATCAAATAATAGGAAAGGAGGCATTTGGGGGCAAAGAGCTGCTTCTTTGGTTACTCTTGGCCATCAGGTCTACCTTGGTGACAGCATCTAGCCAAGAGTTCCTCTGCAAATCTGTCCCTTCCCAGTGCTCCTCTTCTTTCCCCATTACCTTGGGGCCTGAAGATACCCCAAAAAAGAGTCTGTTTCCCCTCCTCAAATAGCTATGCAATTGCAAAAAGAAGAGCAACTTCAAGAGAGGTTGAGGCCAGCACATCTCAGACTGCCTCCTAGCTTCGAGTATGTCCATCAGGGTTCACTCCCTAGCTCAAATCAAGCAAGGGTCTGAACCTGCTTTCCTCATTTCTGTGTGTTCAATAGCCATGTGATCAGTCAACTCTACATAGGAGGCAACCGCGTTGCTCAACTCGACATCGGATACTCAATATAGGTTCTGGACTGAGCATACAATGCCTGGGCATGTCCTCCATGGTGGCCAAATGCGAAGAAACACATCGTTTTGGGGGGGTATTTTTTGTGTATAGTTTCAGAAAAGGGACAATTTTGCATTTTTTACTTCCATTCCTGCTTCCATAAAGGAGAAATAACTAGAAAAGGGATGGAAATCCCCATATAGGCACATGGTTATGGGAGTAAGGGGTGGAAAGCAAAGCCCTGGGTGCACTGGGGTTCACATGGGGGAAATTATAATGAGCTCCACCGATGGCAGCCATCATCTCTAAGAGCTCTGCTCTCACCTGGCTGCTCTCCAGGAAAGGTCACCTCGCCACTGGCCCTCTTCACTTTGCCCTTGCTGCATTTCTCATCCAAAATTGCAAATCTCAAATAATCGTCAAATGAAGGGTCATCAAGTCAACCTTGCGTTTCTTCCAGGGATTGGCTGGGGGAGCGCTGTGTGCTCATGTGAGGGATGTCACCTCTCCTTTCTGTCTCTTTTTTTCCTTTTGGGGGGTGATTTTCCCGTTAATCCAGCAGCATTTCTCCTGCCCCCAGGTTCTCGATGTGACTCCCACCCAGGATGCACCATGTCTCCCCGGCGCCGGCTCTGACGATGATGGCCACCCAGACGGTGCCCCCTCCTCCCTACCAAGACACCCCACAGGTGAGTGTCCCCAGCACCTGTGCCCCCCGCCAAACTCTCCCCAACCCCCAGCCCAGCTCATCTTCCCATGCATTATTTACCCTGCTGTTGTGGTTTAGCCCCGGCAGGCAGTTTAGTGCCACACAGCCGCTCACTCACTCTCTGCAGGTGGGATGGGGAGAGAATCAGAAAGGTAAAAGTGCAAGAACTCATGGGTTGAGATAAAGACAGTTTACTGCGTAAAGCAAAAGCGCAAGCAAAGCAAAACAAGGAATTCATTCACTACTTCCCATGGGCAGGCAGGTGTTCAGCCACTTCCAGGAAAGCAGGGCTCATCACGCGTAACAGTTTCTTGGGAAGACGAACGCCATCACTCCGAACACCCCCCCTTCCTCCTCCGTTACCCCAGCTGTTATTGCTGAGCGTGATGTCACATGGAATGTCCCTTTGGTCAGTCTGGGTCACCTGCCCCCGCTGTGTCCCCTCCCAGCTCCTTGTGCACCCCCAGCCTCCTCGCTGACAGGGCAGCACGAGAAGCAGAAAAGTCCCTGGCTCTGTGTAAACACTGCTCTGCAGCAACCAAAAACATCACCGCTGTTTTCATCAAAAATCCAAACAGGGCATTGTGTGAGCCTCTACGAAGAAAATTAACTCTGTTCCAGCCAAAACCATGACACCTGCCTTGCTAAATATGATCAGTACAAAATATTTCACCCCAAACTCTTCATTTCGGAGACCAGCAAAAATTGAAACCCCTCTTGATGCAGCTGAGGCTACAGGATTAAAGGGTTCTGGGACAACCTCCCTGTGTCTTTTTTTTTTTTTTTTCCGCTTCCCCTATTTCTGGCTCGTTTAGGGTTTGCAAGGTTTTCTTGGAAAAGCAACAAGGTGGCATATTTGGGGTGTGCATCTCACCGCTGTTTACTCAATGAATGCCCCTGTCCAGTCCAGCCTCCTGGTGCAGCAGTGATATTTTGCAGTAAAGTGGCTTTTGAGGCAATTTGAATGGCATTTTGATTGATTTTACGACACTTTTGGCAACCCATCGCAGGGAAAAAAAGACTTCATCTACAATGTTGCTCCAAGGGGTCGAATAACCTCCTTTCCAAGCGTCGTTACAGAGTTAGTTATTCTAAGAAAAGGAATTTGGTCCAAGAGAAACTCAGCCACAGCACCCCAATGTGCTGGATGTGGGGATGTGGACTTTACTGAGGTCAGATTTCGGCGACAGCCTAGCTCCTCACAGCCTACTCCAAGCTTTTGGGGGGCAAACTCATATTTCCAGTTTGGGCTGCAGTGAGCGACTGTGGAGACTGAATGTGGATGATCCAGATGAAGCACTGAACCGGCGCTGTGTTTAAGGCAGCTTTTTTGTGGCTTATATGGGAAATTATGAGTTTTTCCCCATTTCGAAAGGTGTGTTTGCTGCAAAGCTCGGCCCTGCTGCATTTCTCCACCACTTGCATTCCACTGTTGCTGCAAAAGCAGAAAATCCCCCCCCTCAGGAAATAAAAATAGAGACCGTTCCCTGCAAGGAAAATAAATAAATTGCTGCCTTGCCGTGACTTTTACGCTCCCCTGAAGACACCCAGGCCTCCTTTCTGCTCGTCTCCTTCAGTGGGAAAAGGTCACTTTTGCAAATGACACCTCGGTGGGGCTTTTATGGCTCCTCCAACTTCTGTGTCATCATTTGCTCGCTCCGCTGCTCCACTCAGAGCTTCTTTTTGTTTCCCCACTTTCTCCTTTTTTTTTAGTGCCTCCCTGTCAAAACGCAGCGCCTTTCTCGCTTACGCAGCAGGGAGCTGGGACGCCGATTTAGTCCTAATGGGCAATTTAAGGGACTTTTAAAATAGCCGAGCTTTTCTGCGGCATCCTACAGAGACATCCCCTATACCGTTCCCTGTCCCTTCTGTGCCCCCGTTTTCATTTAAAATGTTGCATTTTGGGGCCCTTAGGATGGTAGCCATCCAAACACCTTTTTTATCCTATTGAGGGGATTGCTCAAGCTTTCTTCCTTCATTTGAGGTGGTTTGGAGGAAAAGCTGCAGTGAAGAGCACTTCAGGTTTTTTTGGTTTTGTTTTTTTTGTTGTTTTTTTCTGAATGCTGTGACTGCTCTGAGCTTTTCACCTGAAAACGGAACGATTTGGTATTTTTAGTTTTGGAAGAGCAGATCGCATGTTTATTCATCTCTCCAAAGACAGGACAGAGGTGGGGAGGTCAGCAGTAAATAAGAAAACAAGTTGAACCATCAATTACAAGAGCTACAACCGACATTGTAAAGCTCCTCATCATCAAGGGGACCATTCTGGGGAGAAAAATGCTAAAAAAGGGGTTGGGGGGAGCTTTGTATTAATATTGTTACTGCAGAGGCCGTGTGAGCAATCAACCTCACTGTCAGGAACATGCAAAAATGAAGCAGAAGTGATGGGAAAAGCTGCCTTTCAGAGGAAAAAAATGCTATAATAATCGCCTGGTTCTGCTACCAGCATGTAACACAGAGCATAATTTATACCGAGTGTGATCACGCTCACCGAGCGACTCTACCTGTTTGAAATGAGGAGTCTGCATAAAAATCCATATGTTTTCCATAACAAATTAGAAGGAAAAAAAACAATGGAAAGTGTTCGGCCATTTCATTGTTGAAGTTGGGTATAATTAGCAAAAAGAGTTTTTTTAAAAATACGTTCTCATTTTCATCACAGAAACTGATGAAAGCAGGCTTGCCCCCCCAAAAAGTGTTTTTTAGATGGTGTCGGATGCATCATGAACGAAAACAGAAGCACTACAGCTGTTGCAGGTTAAAAACTGCGTGGAGATGTCGATTTTGCAATAGGATCAGTGAGTCCCCCCTCCTGGTGTCCTCGGGCTTTGGGCTCAGAACCAGCATTAATGGTATATGGATTTCATGCAATCGGACTGGGAAATTTCACTGTGAAATGCTGACAGGTATGGTAAATAATGCTAATTTAGCAGGTAGCCTTACCCTGAAGACCTTCACCATGGTTGCTCTCTGGAGTTGACATATTTGGCTGTAGTTTTCAAAAATGTTGCAAAAGCAAAAGGGATTATTGCAGTTACCTGTGCGATACTCTGGATCACCGAGGAGGAGCTAGGCGAGCAGCCACTAACTCTGGCAAAGCGTTCTCTTCCTAAAGAACCAAAAAAGAGGAATATAATACAAACAGCAATATAATCGGGAGGTGATGTGGCAAGCAGTGCTGCAAAAATCCCTGCCCCTCGCTCTGCTCAGAATTCACCCCCAGCTTTAACCAGGAGTTATTGTCTTAGAAAAGCATGGGGATTTTTTTCATTTTTTTCTCTCATGCACATATTTTTAGCTGTTTTCTGGAAGAAAAAAAAATTGCACTGATGCAGCTTGCCGAGGAAACCCGAGCATTTACTGGGCAGAACATCTCAGAGCAGGGGATACAGGCGCAATATCCCCATCTGCATTTTTTCCGCTTCCTGCACTTTTTCTACCTAAATCCAGACCCTTTTTCCCAGATTTTCCTGCATCTCCCCATTTTCCCACCATGGAGACACTCATGCTCCTGGGAGAGAAACCAGCTGCATTCTTCCTCCTTTCTCATCCCTGTAAAGCCATTTTTGGCCGTATTTTCAGCTTCCTCCCTGCCCTGCACCCCATCTGTCTGCAAACACTTGCATCGGAGCAACCTCTTCTATTTTTTTTTCGCCGACTTGGCACAGCCGGCCTGTTCATCAGAGGTTGCATTAGGCACGGGGATTATTTTCTTTAGTCCAAGGTGAGGTAATGGCTTCGAAACAGCCGCAGAGGAGGCTTTTTTGTGAGTAATAGCCCAATTAGTTGCAGACTCAGCTGCAAACAGCCAACTTGGCAGGATTTTGGGGCTCCGGCTGCCGGTGAGGACACGAAACAGGCTTCGACGTCCCAGTAAATGAGCGTTGAAGTAAAAAAGGGGAAAAGGAAAAAAAAATAGCTATTTCCCCCCAAAAACGTAAAGTAATTCTCAACGGAGCTAGCAGGGAGGAAAAAGGGGAAAATGAGAAAAGAGGATGGGGAGGTATTTAATGGCATGGCCAGAGAGCTGTGCAAATGCAGTACTTGCATTTTGGTTTTAGATAGAAATCAGGAAAAAAAAGAGAGGAACCCAAACTGATGGGGTGAACCCCAAATTTTCACCTGAAACCACTTATTTAGCCCCAGGGGAGTGAAGAGGGAGGGAAATCAAGCCAATCTAGCTTGCTTCTGTGTTGGGAGCATTAGAAATTAAATGGTGCTAGGCGAATTTACAGGAGCTAAACTTTGGAGTTATGAACAATAACGGAGATTAAAAAACGCTGTACCAGCAGTGAAAGGTCAGGCAGGAGATATTAAAGTCAAACATTTTAAAACCAATGGGTGCCACAGGTTGGGCCCGACATGGGTTTACACAGCTTTTAATCGAGGCGAGAAATCTGCTTTTCCAGGCGAACAGCCTGAGTATAAGGGTGAGTTTCGCTGAAGATAACTGTGGGCATCTACACATATACACACGAGTCTTTATATACATATATAAAGTATTTAGCAAGAGACAGAGGCTTCTTTTTGCTACCCAGCTTGGGGGAGGGTAGAAGATTTTTGGAGGAAAACAGGCAAATGCTAATTTTTACAGAATTTCAGCATAAGAGCAGATGAAGCATCCACTCAGTGCATTAATTTTGCACTGGGATTTTGAGTTGAAAACCACAGGAGTTTGGGGAGTTGGGGGTGTTGATGCATTTGAACCCAAAGAGATTAAACTTCTCCCCCGTTTTTTTTTAACCAAATCTTGTAAAGCAGCATGTTGCGTGGTGTATGTCAGACCCGTCAGCAGCCTGGCAGCAAGTAATGCAGATTTCTCTAATGCAATAATTAATTTTAAGTCGAAATTGCCCTTAAACCTGTGCACAAGTATGTGCAAGCAAGGAAACACATGCTGCGCACATGGGCATGGATGTTTTGGGGTGCTTTGAGGGTGATGCTGGGAGGACGTGCAGTGAGTTGCACATGTGCTGGCGCAGACTCATCTCACGTATTAAATGCGTATTTAACTAAAATAATTGCAAGCTTTTGAAAAGCAAGGCATTAGTTCACAGAGCCATTTATTACATAGCAGACATAATTTTACTGGTAGATTTTTAACCCCGGTGCATTGTGCGTGCCATCACAGCAGCCATCTGGGGTAGCGTCGTCGATAAAGGCAGGTGATTTGGACAAAAAAAAAGTTGCTTTTCTGGCTGGCTGCTTGCATTGCTAAAAATGACTCATCCCTCGGCTCAGCACACCAGAGAGTTGGTAGAGGCTCCTGTTATTTTTGAAGAAAGCAGAATGCCTGTGTCTAGACAATCGTACCTGCTTGCTTTGAGCAGTCTCTGTGCAGGCACAAGACGAACGTTGCAGCTGATTTAATTGGGGACTTCTGAGTGCTTCTGCAAAGAGGAGGGCAGAGCACCTGCATTTCCCCTTAATAAATTACCCCCACGTTTGCCTTGCTCATGGTGCATTAAGGAAGACATCAGGCTTTCTTCCTTGCAGGTCTGACTGTATCTCCCCCAAGAACTGGAATAAGTGAGAAAACCTAATCCTGCTGCCCAACTCAGCGATGCTCAGTGCAAGCTGGGCAACAAGAGCAGGAAAAGTGCAATAAACCCCCTTTTTTTTTTTTTCCTTCTTTTTTCCCTGCTCCTCCTTTTCCCCTCCCAGATGACGGCCACGGCCCAGCAGCCCACCAAGGCGCAGCCCGTGCACCTCGCCACCACGCCGGCGGCCGCCAACGCGCCGGTGCCCACTGCAGCCGGTGACCCCCAAGCGCAGCTGGAGGCTGACAAGCGAGCCGTCTACAGGTGATGCAAGCTAACGTCAGTGTGCATTAGTTAATTAATGCATCGCTTAATGCATTATTTCATTAATGCATTCTTTATTCTCATGCATTGTGAATGCATTGATTTGGTAATGCATTGATTAATGCATTGGCTAATGCAGCAACTCGCTGATGCATTAATTATTATAATGCATTATTAATCCACTAATATTCAAATGTATTAATTAATGCACAGGAATAGGTGCATTAGCAATCAGCTCCTTTTTAGCAAATAGATATCAATAATAACGCATGGTGGTGGAGCTCCTTCATGGACTTAGTTTTGCAGCACTGTGGGATCCCCTATGGTCTGCAGGACTTGTTCCCCCCAAGAAAATTCACCTCCAGAAAACCCAAATTAGGCTTTTTTTTTGCAAAACTCTGTGATTTGAGGCAGAAAAAGCACTCAGCAGGAGCAAAGAGAGACATTAATCTGAAACGCGCAGTTTGTGCATCCATACGGTGCTCAAGCAGCGACAGCTGGGCCCCTCCAGTCCCCTTTTTTGTCACTGTGGGGACAATAATATATCGTTTTATAATATATACAATGGTGTTGTAGTATAATTATAATAAGTAATATTATAATTATGCAAATAATATAATTATATAAGTAACATAATTATGTAAGTGATAAGTAATTAATTACAATATTGTAATGTGTACAGTAACGATATAACAGTAATGTATAATATTATAATATAATTAGAATTGAGGCTTAAAGTTAAGGAGTAACCCCCAGTTAACAGCCAGGGCTGTGGTTCAGGGATGCATGCAGCCACATAGGCCCTGTGGAGGCTTCTGGGGGCTCCTGAGCCAAAAACTGCAGATCAGAAGTGAAGAAATTAAAATATTTCAACTCCAAATATTTACATATTGTGAGTCCGAAAGGCCTGGAAATGGAAAGGTATCACTGAAGAAAAAAACACCTTTTTTCTTTTGCAGCTCTGCAATGAATTTCTGCTGGGTTGAAGGAAGGATTTTCACAGCATTCATGGGTGTGGTTTTGTTGCAAAACCAAAAAAATACTTTGGAGGTTTAACAGCCTTCATTTGAAGGTCAAAAATGCCATAAATGCCCTTTCGGGGATATTTCCCGCATGGGAAAGTGACGACAAAATTGCAGGTGGCATCTTGGCTGGTCCCATGTGTAGACTCAGCCATCCAAATCCAGGTGCTTATTTTTGGGTACCAGCTACAACTAGCCCCAAAGTGTGTGTTTATGTATAAAAGCACACTGAATGAATTGGTTTTGCTGCATATATGGCCTGCGGGGTTTCTGCCCCTTGCAAAACCTGAATATTCACCTATATAGCATTTCACGTGGAGTATGTATATGTCATTAGATATCAAATGGGTGTTTTAGCAGCTGGCTGTGTGCCGCCCACCAAGCGCTGCATCCTCTACCATAGGCAATGGATCTTTGTTAATTTTCGGTAATTACACAAAGGCAGAAGGCAACGGCTGTGTGAGTTGGTCAATCAACCTGAAGGGAAATCGCTGGGAAAATGCAATGGGAAATAAAAAAGGCGATGGACGAGTGGCCGCTAAGTCACCACCGGGTTTTATACTCTAGCAGGAGTTTTATCACACATTAAAAAAAGAGAAAAAAGGGAAAAATAATGCACCTCATCCCTGTTTTGCATGGTAGCAGCCAAACATCTTTGTGGGAACTGGTCCAGCGGCATCACTTCAGCTTTTGGGCCAGTAAAAGATGGTGCCCCACAGGAACAGGCACTCAAAATGCCCCTGTGAGCTGTGTGCGCTCGATTTCCAAGTGATAAAAGTCTGTGCTTCTTTGTAACCTGTTTCATTTTTTGGAGGAAAATAAATGTTTTTTTGGGGCTGGGGAAAAGAAAAATAGTGCATGTTGTGCTGTGCCATCCTCCCTGTGCCCGTGCTGCAGCCCTGCTGCCAGCTCACAGGCAGCACCCTGCTGAATGTGCGAAATTAGGCCATTAGAGGAATTCATTTCTCTTTATTAGCCCGTGTCAAATCCTTTTTATTAGCGGCTGCGAACGACCTCTCTCCTGCAGGAAAATGTCAGGCCAGTTCAGCCCTTTTATTTGCTCAGTGCCACCATGGAGCAAGCTCTTCTCCTGTTTATTCCCTCCTGGTTTGGAGTGGTCACAAATGGGGTGGAAAGGCAGGCAGCTGAGCTGTGCACACGCCTTGTTCGGGGCCAAATTCAGAGGATTGCCCCAAAAAAAAGATTTTTGCAAAAGCCAATTCTGCCAAAGCAGATTTTTCCACCTCAAAACTCTTCCTAGTTCCATGGGGATGATTCTTTGCCTCTGTAACATCTTTGGTGGGGAAAATACTCCTGGTTCCCTATGCATCCTGGATATCCATCCCAAATTTCACAGCAAGGGTGGGATCCAGATGTAAATTGTCATGCTAAACCGCTGTGGTGCCCATCCTATTCCCCTGCATTTGGCAGCCACAGAAAGGCTAGAAATGGAGAAAACTGCATATTTCTTGCATGCAAAAGGAAAAAAAAAAAATTGCAACAATTTAGCACCCAGCTCATGGCAGAAACCCAAATTTCACTGCTCCTCAACTCTGTGCTCAAAAAGGGCCTTGGTGCTTTCCCTTAACCTGTCCCTGGGGGGTTTTGCATCTCCACCTTTATTTTATTTTATTTTATTTTACTTTATTTTCCAAATAAAAATGAAACCATCATACCCTCAGCCAAATTGCCTCCCCATCTTGCCAGCACTGCAAGAAATTTGTGAAGGTCAATTATTAATACAGAAGAGTGCAGTGATGCTGGTGATGGCTTTAATCCCCCTTGGCACCTGCAACCCCTCAAAG
>VXAL01014930.1:19643-44461 GCA_013399475.1 Chauna torquata | reverse complement strand
CCCCCCCCCCAAAAAAAAACAGTCCCTGGGGTAATTTCGCTGCCTAGTGCAGGGTTGGTTTGTGCCTTTGCTTCCTAGTTGGTTTTCGAAATGGCATCTGCTGCGAGCTGTGGGTTCATAAGGCCAATAATTCATACCGCTGCTTGGAATTTGCTGTTCATATCCCTCGGCTAATCCCCAGCGGGGTGGCTGAAATTACGGAATTACTCCCCTCCAGTCCCCACCATCCACTCCAGCCTTGGCGAATCTTGCATTAAACTGGGATCAGGCCAGATTAGACCATAATATGCTGCAGTATTAGCGGCTGCAAATGAAGACTTAGCCGAGGGGTTTAACCCCTTCGTCTGACTCTGGCTTGGAAAAGACCTGCAGGAAGCCTGGAATTGTTCAGTTATCATCTCTCCTTTGGGCCAAAAATGTTTTTTTTTTCCCAGCACTTTGTATAGCTTACAGTATAGCTATACACTTTGTATATATCACAGGCATCCCCAGAGTACCTGTCTGAAGGAGGTAAGATGGCATAGCAAATCCCACTGGACTGGGGTGCCATTGCTTAGGCTGGGGGAAGCAATCCCTGCAGCAGCATTTTGCGTTTCTCTCCTGAAAGTCGCCATAAATACTTTCATATTTTTAAAATTGCACAGCTGGAGAGGCTCCCTGAGTGCTGCACTAACTCATGGTCTTCATCTCCTCTTTTCCGCATGCTTTGGTGTAATGTGTATTTGCATTTTATATTGCGTCGATTTAGTGTTGTTATTAGAGAGACTTGTGGATTCACCAAAAGGAAGGCAAGCCTGTTTTTGAAGGAGGATCTTGTGTTGAGTAAGAAGAGGGACTTGGCCCATCTTCTACTTCATGTGTGGACACGGATGTGCTCGAAGAAGGTGCAAAGAGCCCTCTCGATGGAGTAGCGACCCATAAAGCAAAAGTGAGCCGGATCTGTGGTATAAAAGGACTTCACAGGCATGTAGAAATGCCAGCCCCTCCCCTTCCATCATCTCCAACTTACCCACATTTTTGGGTGCCTATTGGCCTGGATCCCAGTGCAGATGTCGATTCCTGAAACGCAAAGATGTCAGGATGGTGGCCAATGCCAAGACAACCTCCCTGAAGCCAAGCCTTTTTGCCCATTGCAGAACAATTCTGAAAGAGACGGCTCTGGTGCAATGCTGGAATGCACCAAGATATTGGGAGAAGTCATGCCTGGAGGAGAAGATGGTGCATTTTGCAATTTTTAAGCTTTTATTTTTTGCTGGAAAGGGTCTAGAGGGAGCACATCCAGCGTTGGCTTGGAAGTGAGGTTTGCACTACTGGGATCTTGCAAGCTGGCAGGGAATGGATAGATGGTGTGGGGTAAAAACAGATGGGGAACCTAAAACAGTTGACGTTACAGGGGGATCTCCTCTGTCCTTTGCAGGCATCCGCTGTTCCCGCTGCTTACGCTGCTCTTCGAGAAGTGTGAGCAGGCAACACAGGGCTCCGAGTGCATCACCTCGGCCAGCTTCGACGTTGACATCGAGAACTTTGTCCACCAGCAGGAGCAGGAGCACAAGCCCTTCTTCAGCGATGACCCCGAGCTGGACAACCTGGTAGAGGGGGCTGGGGCTTGGTGTATGGGTTTGGGGGGCTGGGGAGGGATAGATGGTGAGGAACAGGTTATGGGGGTCTGCCAACTTGGAGCTCCGTTTGTAGTGGTGGCCACCTTGGCAATGTTCTCCGTAGACCCTGCGAGATTTTTCTTCAAGACCTTCTCTGAGACCTTCTACATAACATCTCCTGCGAGAACAAACTCCAGCCCAATTTTTGTCTAGTTTTCTTGCACAAACACCATGGAGTCAGCACACTTCCTGGAAACAGCCAAGCTTGATGGCTGGTTTGTGCCCCGAAACTTGCAGTCTTTGCAGAAATCTTTCCTTTTGGTGTAATGTGCAATACCGTCCACCTTCTTGTCTGGCACCATCTTGGCTCACTCATGATGGGCAGCTCTTGTCCGACAAACAGGGCAAAATAAGAGGTTTTTCCAGAAAAGGATTTGCGTATCAATGGATTGGGCCACTTTGGGCTGGTTTTGATAACTTCCCCACTGTAGCAATCTAAATTTCCTACCATAACTGTTGCCTGAGAAGACTCTGCTTGGAATGGAGCTTTTTTCATGCAGGGGCCTCAGGGAACATCCCCAAATGCCATTATTTTGTGCAGAAAGCCTCCACACATGATCTCCATGGTAGGTGTGTGGGTGGGCAGGCCCACAGCACTGTCCTAGTGCACTTGCTCAGTGCTCTGCAAGCACATTTTAAGGTCGAAAGAGGAAATTTCACCTGCCTGAAATGATGCAAAGAGCAAAACTCCTTCCCCTGGGGACAGTGCGGCCCCTGGGACTCATTGCAGAGGCATTTCCATCTCAGAAAAGAAGCAAAATCAGGCAACTCACAGGCAGTGAGTTTGTCTGACGACATGGCACAAGCGGAAGAAGAGCAAGCGACTCTCATCCAAGTGCAAAAAACAAGTGCTTTCCTAAAAAACAAGAAGTAGTTTCAAGATGGATTAAAGTGCTGCATCTTTTGGACCTAATTTCAGCTCGTGGAGGAGAGTTCTGTGAGATCCCCAACTCCAGACTGGCTTAGAACTCTGGGGAAAGCTTCCCAAAAATTACAGGATGTGCAAAGCTCTGTTTGCAGATTACTAAACTTGCAAAGATTACTTGCAATGTCTTATAGCCAAGAAAAAAACGTGTTCTAGGATGAGTGACCAAACAAGCAACGTTTTGGATTGTTCCAGTATAGGTTTTGGGGCTGAACATGCATCAAATATTGAGGTGCACCAAAAAAAAAAATCACATTGAATTAGATAAAAATGGGTGCAATGATTGAGCAAGAGAAGAGCGATAGAGATGGAGACAGATGGAGCTGAAAAAATTAATGTTTTTTGAGGGAGGAAAGCCTATTCCCACATATATTTCCAGCAAGCAGTCAGTGTGAGAGACGTGTCCACAGAGGTGGTTTCTTTGGAAAAAAAAAAAAAAACCACCAGTGATGTTTTTTGGGCCATAAATGTCTCATTTGGGAGCAGCTCTTGCCACCAAGGTGCAGTTTGGCTGTGGAGAGTTGCACTGAGCCCTTGTATGCCTTGCAGCACTGGGTATGTTTATGTTCATATGCACGCGTGCGTATATACATGTACATTTGCCTTGTTTCTAGGATATATATATAAATTTTATATATTTTCTAACCCCACTCCCCGAACTTCTCCAAAAGCCATCCAACTCCCTAAGTGTGGTTGGCCTCCAGCAAGGCAGAGGTGTTTGAGGGGGTGTTGAAGAAGGACCGTTTCTGTTGATGGGAAGTGCCAGTTGGAGGGAATTTCAGATGAAAATACTTGCAGTACTCAAAAATCAACATTTCCACCTGTTCCTGAGGCGACACTCTTGCTGGCCTTTTTCCCATCCAAAATTTGTTTGCATTGTACTTTTTGGGGGTGTGTGTGTGCGTGTTTTTTTAACACCACTGATTCCCTGGAAATTGGTAGTGGCAAAGTGGGGATGAAAAGGCCAGCGGCATTAGCTATCATTAGAATAAGAGTCATGTATTCCTCGCTGCCGAGATGCACATAATTAGAAATTAGAAAAAGGTCAGATCTCACCATTATCAACTCAATCAGCTGCCGAGTGCCACACAGTCAATTAATTCAGCATCTGTATTTTTTACAACCCCGCGCACGTACGCCGTCGGACTGTAACTCTTTATCCGGACAGATATACGGCGCAGCGGAGCAGGGACATAAAATGAGACCCTAAGCAAATGAGCTGAGATAATTGAGAGATTTATTTTTTATACATATATGTGTCAGGTCTTCTTGCCTTTGCCCTTGAATATTGACTTTCATGGCCGTGAGCCCCAGGAGGACGCAGAGAGCTGGGGCGCGACGCCTCCACCTTGCGCTTCACCCGCGCCAAGTATGGAGAAGGGGAAAAGCGCAGAAAAAGACTGAAAAAGGGAATTTTTCTGGCCGCACCCCATTGTCCCTGTTGTTTGCCAACCAAAAATTTGCCTTCTCCATCGTGGAGCCACCACCTTAGTTTGGCCCTGGATTTTTCGGGATGTTTCCCAGCCCTGGTGACTCACAGTTTGTAAAGATGACCACTAAAATTTGCAAGTTAAAAACACCCTTTGAAATGCAAAGACTCTTTGTTACATAAAATTGGATTTATTGCCCCGGAGTGAATAGCTGAAATTTTATATATTATGCAAGATTTCAAACAGCGGCTGTAAAACTTAAGGTTTCAGCTCGGCAAGAGGAATGTTTCATGTGTAAATTTTTTAACGTTTATGGGGTACGTTTTAATGAGGCTCAGGCTTTGCACCGGCAACAGCTTACGGCAGTGCTGCAGCCCCATAATCTTGTTAGAAAAAGTGGCCTCTGGAGAATAACCAAACATGTTTCTACATCCAGGGCTTTGCATCAGACTTTTTTTGGGCACGGGGAGGAATTCCCATGAAGGCAATGGTAATTTCTGTGAATTTTCGCCTTTTGGGATTGCAGAGATAGTATGGGTGTGGAGGGAAGAGAAATGCAGAGGTGCAGAGAGGTGGGCTCTGGGATGGATTTGCAGTGAGAATATTGATCTTTTTGGCTTTTTTTGGTTTGTTGAGAAAAGAAATGCCTTTAATTCTGCCATTGTGCCCATGCACAGATGGTGAAGGCGATCCAGGTGCTGCGCATCCATCTCCTGGAGCTGGAGAAGGTCAATGAGTTGTGCAAGGACTTTTGCAACCGCTACATCACCTGCCTCAAAACCAAGATGCACAGTGACAACCTACTCAGGAACGACCTGGGGGGCCCCTACTCCCCCAACCCCTCCTCCATCAGCCTTCACCCTCAGGTAACGCCTTAAAATCACCCTTGTTGCACACTGGCCAATGTGCGAGCCACGTGAGATTTGGGGATTGCTCTGCAACTCCTGTGGTCTCCGGGAAATTTGTTAAAATCCGTCCCAAATTGAGGAAGATAATTTTTAAAAGAGGTACCTTGCTCATATGATGCAAAAATAGCGAAGATTTTTTTCTCTTTTTTTCTTAAATAGTTTTGTGATGGATTTTTTTCATGACCTTTTTTTTGTGTGTGTATGTGGATATGGCAGAGCTGCAGCCCCAGTGTTTGCAGCTGCTGTTGCACTGTGAGGACTTCTGCTGAACTCTTGTGTTGCAGCAACAACATGCGCACAGAGGGAATTGCAGAAGCCATGCAAACACATGGGAAAATGGACAAGAAATTTGCGTTTGTGCTCTGCAAGTGTTTCATGAAAAAATACTTCTTGTGGGTGGGAGGGACAGGAACACCACGATTTTCTCTACCACTTCCTCGCTCTCAGTTGTCGTCTTCATTTCAAGGCAG
This sequence comes from Chauna torquata, assembly GCA_013399475.1. Taxonomy (NCBI): domain Eukaryota; kingdom Metazoa; phylum Chordata; class Aves; order Anseriformes; family Anhimidae; genus Chauna; species Chauna torquata. The sequence goes on along the minus strand of VXAL01014930.1, from coordinate 39,070 downwards.
CTCAACAGATTTTGGGTCTCAAATGACCTTTTTTGGCTTCTCTGCTCCAGCACGTCCTGCAGTCCACCCCCACCATGATCAAGATTCACACCTTGATATTTTTTTGTACAATCTGAATTTTAACCTGAAGAAGAAAATATTCGGTGCTTCAAGCACAGTGAGAAAGTACAAGATGCCCAGGAACTGCAGAAATACAAACTGAAATGGCCAAACCAAGTTGCATCTTGGTGGTTTGTGAGACAAAATGGGGGATTTGCTTTAATATTTGGAAGAAAAATCGGGCATCCCTTGGGGATTTATCTCTCTCTGATAGTGATTTTTTTGTGTGTGGGGGGGAAAATAACACTTGGGATTGCACAATCCACCTAGAAATAACTGTAGGCAACTCAAAATTAGCCAGAGGGTCTCCAGGCACCTCTTGGCACTATTCCCCAAAGGGTGACAGATGCCAGGGGCTTTTTATGGCTTTCCAAGGCTTTTTTAGGGTGGTAGAAAGGAAAAAAACGTCATTTTTAGCTGCTTAGCTCCAAGTACTGCACCGTTTAAAACTCCCCGCATGATGCTTGGGGCCACCTTGTTTCTCCAGCACAGGGAGGGAAAACATGAAAAAAAGTTTTATTTCTTATTTGGGTTGCCTGAGAGTGCCAAACCACTTAATCACTGATCTAAAAAAAACGGCTTCTCTCTATTTTCTAATAATCTCTAGAAATGGACTTATTATCCCTTCACTGCTTTATGGTAGCATTCCTTATGATCAAAATTAGCAAGACACTTGCATAAAAGAGAACAATAATTGCTCAACGAGCATCTCGTTTGTAATTTATTAGTTTCTATTATTGTGCATTGCCATGGCAACAGCTCGCATCCCGAGTGATGAGAGAGATGTTAGATATGAGCTGACGAAGCTCCTGGTCCCAGCAAATGGAGATGCACGTTTTTTATCAGTAATTTTCATGAAAATAATAAGTGAGGGAGTTAATGAGATGGAAAGCCGTCCTGTGGCTATTGTGAGTTTTTTCTCCTCTCTTCCTTTTTTTTTTTTTTTTTAAGTGTTGATCTAATTAGAATGCATCAGTCAGGAAAAGTAATGAGGATTTAGTGCCTCACAAAGAGGTTGGGATCGTATCAGAAAATTAGCACAAGTCTTTGGAAAATAATCAGGCCCATGGAGAGGTGCCAAGCGCCTCAGATTCCTGCAATCCCAGAGCTGCCCCTGTTTCCCTTCCAGGCAGGACAGGAAAGTTGAGAAATACAAGTGAGGCTTTGGAGACAGTTGCTAAATAAATGGGAACGCACCCAGGAAAAAAAACAATTGGAGGGAAAGCACGCTGCAGGATTGTCACACTGGCTCAAGGACGAAAGGATTTTCAGCAGGCAAAAGCAGCTGAAATATTCATGGTGATAGCCCAGAAGGAGCCACCATCTCATCTGGTCACTGGATGAGGATGACATACCAGTGCTGATATAACAGCAAATTTTTTCTAATTACCCAGCTCAGCAATGTCAAGTGCCTGAGCGCTGCAGCCCATTGAGTATACTTGAATTTGCGTGGATAAAGCTTAGAAAAACAACAGCAGAAACACTTTTTGTCCATCGGATAAGTCTTAAGAGCTGGAGATGCTCCAGAGAACTGAAGAATTGCGAGACCAATGGTTAAAAGATGGCAAGTAGGATGATTTTGCTAATTTTGTGCTATTAATCTCACACCAAATGTAGATAAAACACCTAAGCAGCCACTAATTTAGGATTTTTTAAAAAATCTAAATAATAGAAATGTGATTAATATCAATCAATGAGGTTTCTCAGAAAATAGGTTTTCTCCTAGGTGTGGGAGGGGCATCGATCATTTTGTGAGGAAATACACCAAGTCAGTTGTGAAAGTTTGTGCAAAGTTTTTTGACCACATGACAGCCTACTTAAAAAATGATGGATATGCTGTAATAAGGATGTCAACTGAAACTGGGAAAATGGCAGGTGGATCTGTCAAAATGCCACTGTGGGAAAATTGCTGTTGGATTTCCTTGTTGTCTCCAAAAAGGACAGCCCGTGTTTTGGTGTTATGTGGACTTTTTAAGATGAAAAATGCAAGAATTGCTGGAAATGCAAGAATGCCAGGAGGTGATGAGAAGATGAGAGAGTACCCGGACAGGTGCATGGTTTGCAAATTAGGCAAGCTGCGGTGTTTCCTCTGTTGCTGAAATCTTCTCATGCCACTAAGTCTGTCGATGACTCCTGGCTTTGACCAACTTCCGGTGAAAAGTTTTTTCCTATGCGGTGAGCCTTACCCAAACTTTTGTTACCTTACTGACATTTTTCTACCCCGTTTTCTCCATTGCTTTCTCATTTTGTGCCCCTCTTTGCTTTGTGGAGGAGTTTTAGTCTCTCCATTGGACTTGGAGCCTGACAATTCAGTTTTTCTCCTAATCAAGTAATTCCCCTTCTTCCATTTTTCTTGGTCATTTTTCCCTTGGATTCATCTCCTCCACAGGGTTTCCCTCTCCCTTGAGTCCTCGTGGGACTCCCTTTCACTCCCTCCTTTCATTTAATTAGTATTGTTCTAATTTTCCAGACAGTGATGGGAGAGGTGAGGTGCTTGTGGCATGGGGGAAAAAGCCAATCTAGCTCAAATTTTAAAGTTCAGCCTGATTGAACTTGGGTGAAGACATTCCTTCAACATCAAAGTGGCTCTCAATGCTCCTGAGCTGGCTTGCAAGAAAAAAAAAAAAACACTGCAAAGCCAATCACATAGGGAACCAAAGCACCAACAAGGAGGTTTAATTTCGATTATGTCTTCTGGTTTTCAGCTCCCGTTCTAAGTGAGAATTGCAGCACATTAGCAACATTTATATGGGCATTTCTTCTCATCTTCCTCCCCAACCTTGCCAATGGTTGGAGACTGGCAGTTGGATTGATTTGACTCAGTGCAGTTTTTTCTGTATAGACCTTAGTTTATCCAAGTTTTGCCATGTGGACATGCCTTGATTTCTCAGTTATATTGGAGCGCATCATCTTGAGTGCAATCACATGCACTTACAGGACAACCAGGTGATCAGACCCAGTCAGCATGGGTTTATGAAGGGCAGGTCCTGCTTGACTAGCTTGTTCTCCTTCTACAACAAGGTGACGCATTTAGTGGATGAGGGAAAGGCTGTGGATGTTTTTTCCCTAGACTTTAGTAAGGCTTTTGACACTGTTTCCCACAGCATTCTCCTGGAGAAACTGGCTGCTTATGGCTTGGACGGGCACATGTTTTGCTGGGTTAAAAACTGGCTGGGTGGCCAGGCCCAAAGAGTTGTGGTGAGTGGAGTTAAATCCAATTGAAGGCCAGTCACTGCTGGTGTCCCCCAGGGCTCAGTACTGGGACCGGTTCTCTTCAATATCTTTATCAATGATCTGGACGAGGGGATTGAGTGTACCCTCAGTAAGTTTGCAGACAGCACCAAGTTGGGTGGGAGTGGTGATCTGCTCGAGGGTAGGAAGGCTCTGCAGAGGGATCTGGATAGGCTGGATGGATGAGCCAAGGCCAGCTGTATGAGGTTCAACAAGGCAAAGTGCAGGGTTCTGCACTTGGGGCACAACAACCCCATGCAATGCTACAGGCTGGGGGAAGAGTGGCTGGAAAGCTGCCCGGCAGAAAGGGACCTGGGGGTATTGGTTGATAACCAGCTGAATATGAGCCAGCAGGGTGCTCAGGTGGCCAAGAAGGCCAACAGCATCCTGGCTTGTATCCAAAATAGTGTGTCCAGCAGGACTAGGGAAGTCATCATCCCCCTGTACTCGGCTCTGGTGAGACCACACCTCGAATACTGTGTTCAGTTTTGGGCCCCTCACTACAAGAAGGACATCGAGGTGCTGGAGCGTGTGCAAAGAAGGGCAACGAAGCTGGTGAAGGGTCTGGAGAACAAGTCTTATGAGGGGCAGCTGAGGGAGTGAGGGAGCTGGGGTTGTTTAGCCTGGAGAAAAGGAGGCTCAGGGGAGACTTTATCACGCTCTACAATTACCTTAAAGGAGGCTATAGCGAGGTGGGGATCAGTCTCTTCTCCCAAGCACCAACTGATAAGACAAGAGGAAATGGCCTTAAGTCATGCCAGGGGAGGTTTAGGTTGGATATTAGTAAAAAATCGTTCACTGAAAGGGTTGTTAAGTATTGGAACAGGCTGCCCAGGGAAGTAGTTGAGTCACCATCCCAGGAGGTCTTCAAAAGACGTGCAGATGTGGTGCTTAGGGACGTGGTTTGGTGGCAGACTTGGCAGCGCTAGGTTAACAGTTGGACTAGATGATCTTAGAGGTCTTTTCCAACCTAAATGATTCTATGATTCTGTTTAAAGCCAACACATTTTCATCGCCATCCTTCCACTCATCCATCCTTGACGGAGCCCTATGAGTCCTGTGTTTGAGTTTGGCCAACTCTTTCTTGGCAGACTTGTAGGTTTCTTTTTTTCTCCAACTAACCCAGATTTTCCCCAGTTTAACTTGAGCACAAATAAATTCCACAAAGTTAGCAGGGGACAGAAACTTTTATGCAGTGTGCCACCCAAAAATAAATGGCCTTATCATAAAGCACAAGCAGTGTGCAACAAGCAACAAGCACATCAGTGCAAATTGCGCTGCATTTTAGCACTTACACTTGGACACTTGGTGTTTGACACTTGCCTTATTGTGAGAAAGTGTTTTTTGGCGCAGTGCAATATGTACCAGGTCTGTTTCCTCATTAAAGTGACTTTTAATTCGAAGAAACCATGTTTTGCCATAGACTTGTAGAAGGCTGGTGCCAACATGGATCTGCAGAGACACCTAGTGACGCATAAATTGCCGGAAACTTTTCGACTTCTTTAAGTCCTGAAATATAAAACATTTTCCTGTGCAATGAAATCATGAGCATAATGTAATTTGACTGGCATTTGCAATACAATGCAATTAGTATGCAAAACACATATTTTAAATCTTCTTGGAGATATCTATATTTATTTTAAGGCAAACTCCACTTTCACTGGGTACCCTCGGTTTCACAGTGCTGATGTAGAAACACCATGAGTTTCTCTCTTTTCTTTTTCTAATAATTCCTAATATTCATTTCTGGACACCACTGAGCTGGTATTTTGGGACAACTGTCCTTTACACCACTAAAATATCTTTCTGGGGAGGGAAAAATTCAATTTTTGTCATTGTAAAATGCTGTTGAAAACGGCTATGACTGTTATGTCTGGAGACAGCAGTTTCTCATTCCCACTTTCAGATATCCTGAATTATTTCTTCCCAATGCACTTCCAAAACGGTCTTCAGGACACCCTTCTTTTGAGGAATGGCAGAAAAATGAGGCAGGAGAGGAGCTCTGGATGTCCCCAGGCTGATCCAAGTCTATGGTTGCCCCCAGCTGTATCTGACTGCTTTTCGAGGCTCTCCGAGGAGCACATTTTGTTTTATACGACTACTTTCATCATGTTTGTTAGATGGCCACTTAGCAAAAACCTCATCCCAGTGCATCAAAAGTGACCGTTTTTTGCTTTCTGTATATTGAGGAATCCTCCTTTTTCAAAATTCCACTGAAATGCTGGAACTGGGGAAAGGATATAAAAAAGCACAAGTATTTTATGGTCTTACTTGCAGTCTTTTTATTAGTTTAGCTGTATGTTACAAGGAATGTCTGGGAGTCAAAGCAAAAATTCATTGTCCCGCAGCCATTGCAGCAGTTTCCAGGTAAATAATGTTCAAATCATCAATGGAGAGGACAAAAATAACATGCGATGGAGACAGTGGTTATATTTTTTTGGGTTCGCAGAGAGGACAGTGAATTTGATGGCAACACGGGAGGGAACAATACAGTGGAGAATTTTAACAGCAAAAGCATGCAGGGATATCAGAGTTTATTCAGAACATTTGCATGGGAAAAAAAAGTAAAATAAGATTAAATGTGCCCCATGCTAATGAGGAGCATTTTCTGCATGCTGGCAGAGAGGGTGATTTTGTGGGATTATTCAGCGTAAATAAATATTTAAGCAGGGAAAATCTTTTTAATTGCATGATGACCTGTCATGCCAAAAAGGACTCAGTGGTCTCATTTGCAACATTTATTTTGGGGCGTTGCAGTTCCATGATAGACACATCCATGTTATGAGCAGAAACAGGAAAAGAAGGAAGAAAAGCACCATGTTGGTGATGTCATCACTGATAACTTGGCAAAAAAGCAATCAGTGATAAAAACATTAATGTAATGGGGAAAAGTAAAAAAAAAAAAAAAGGATGAAAAAAGGCATTTTTTCCCCCCAGCAATGGGAAATGCATGGATGTGGACATAAAGATACCCAAATTCCCTGCTTGATGATGCACCTACACCATCTCTTGATGTAAAATTAATTGGTCTGTGCGTTCAAATTACCATCTGCATCGTTTCATTGCTAGGAAGAGAGGAGCGATGGCTTTTTCTGACCCAACCATGTTTGCATTGCTGGTGATGTTGCACATCAATAGTCCAGAGAAATTCTCTTTTCTCGGGCCAAGAAATAGGTTTCATGAAGAAATGCATCAAAATGAAGGGAAGTTTGAATAAGGTGGAAAATCCCTTTTGTTGGTATTTTGTTCAACAGTTGAGAAACAGCAGGAAGTGAGACAATGGGAAAATGTATAGAAAAGGAGAAAAAAAGATCCTATTTTTCTGCAAAAAAATTAATGCAGTTTTAGCTCAAGTACAACTGGGCAAATTATAGATATATAGTTGTCAGGCTTATTTTGAAATGATGATTTTATAAATATTATTGGCATAACACACAAAAATCCAGCACATTCAGGAGGCTGCGGTACTTCGCCCTGTATTCCCCCAAACCCTTCCTTTGTGACACCCTTCGCTACCCAAAGTATTTCATTAAATGTTTAAATAACAAATTAGTGCTTCTTCCAATTGCAGCTCACAAGTGAAAGCCACTCTGGAGCTGGGGCTGACCCTAACATCACAGCACCAGGGGAAGAAATGCCCATTTTTGCATGAAGTTAGCTTAAAGCTGCAAGGAATGATGTCAAATTGAGTTGCATTATTACTATTTTCCCTTTTTTTTTTAAATTATTCTGGCAAGGGGAAACTGATGGTTGTTATTTTCTGGTGCTCTTATTGGAGACCTATGCTGTTTGTGTGCTTTTTTTGGAAAGTTTAACTTCTCAGAGCTTACTGTGGTGCTTGCCCTGGCTTTTAGGAAAAGCTGCTTCATTCAGTTCTAGCCAAAGGACAAAAAAAAAAAAAGAAATTTGTAGAAAGAAGAAGACAGTGTAAGAAGTTCCTTCTCATCATCTAGCCTGTGCTTATTTTTTTATTGGAAATAGTGGTTGCACAAAGAGAGTGAATTTGGTTAGACACAAAGTGAGAGGTTTGCAAAGCGTAATTTTTTATTTTTCCATCTTCTTTTTCTCAGCTGCGACAAAAGGAAAACCCCCTTCTTCTGCCATTTTGCCCATTAAACCTGTAAGAAAAAGTCAGTATTTCGTGGAAGGGAGGGAAAACTAAAACCACTACCACACACGCAACCCCTGTTTTCCCTCTTTTCGCAGGAGATGCTGCAGAGCTCACCCGCGGCGCTGCCGGCTGCCTCCAACCCCCCGCCGGGCATCGTGGTGCCGGCGGCTGCGCTGCCCCCGGGCAACCTGGCCATGAGCGCCGGGGGCGGGTCGCCCGCCCTGCCAGGTAGGGCCAGCGGGGAGGCCAGCGGGGGCCGGCCCCGGGGGTGGCAGCACCCCCATGAGCCCTCTCTTCCACAGGTGGAGCCCTGTACCAGCCCGTGACAATGGTGACGTCGCAGGGCCAGGTCCTCGCCCAAGCCATCGCCCCTGGCACCCTGCAGATCCCCAACGCCCAGGTATGACCCCCCCCCCAACCAGTTCCACTTTCCGTTTTCCACAGCGTTTTGCACTGCGGAGGTATGGGAAAAAAAAAAGATTTCTCCATAGGTTCAACCCATGGAGTATCTCAACTGTATCGTGAGCAAGGATTCAGTCCTTGTGCTGGGTGCATTCAGCTTTTTTGGGGTGGTTCTCTGCTTTTATTTCCATGCATGTACAAGGCCCTTTCTTAACCCAGATTGAGGGGAATTGATTTCTCATAGGGTTTTTTTTTTTTGTAGGGTGAAGGATCTGCAGCAAAACGATCCAAAAATGTATAGCAATATCGTTTATCTTGGGCAGTCACCTACATCATCTGTCCGTACAGCAGTGACAGTGCTCATGGGAAAGGCTCCTTTTTTTTTCCTTTCTTACCACCACTTTATGGATTTTGGGGTAGTTTTTAGGCATTTGTTCTATTTTTATTCCTCTTTTGATTAGCCATGCAGGGGTTCCCTGCTTTCTTGCATTAAGGCGATGATCAGGAGTAGAAATGGCTTTATAAGGACAACTTGCCATCCCTGTCAGCACCACAAAGACTGCATCATCCACAATCTCTTAAAAACCCTGTAATTCCTCAGGAATTTGGGCAAAAATACATCAGTCTCTGTCATACTGTTCCCTGGGGGCAGATAGGCAAAAATCCCCCGTGCACATTTTTCCTGCAATGTAATTGCAGGAGCCTTCTAATGCTATGGGAAGTAAATGAATGTGAAAAAAGGCATTTTGGAAGCAGAACACACCTCCACCATGCTTTATTGCCTGCAAGGCTTTTTTTCCCTTTCTTTCTATAATATCTCACTGTCACCGGTTTGGATCTTGCAGTGAAGCCCTCTGAGGTACAAAAAACACACACACAGGGAATATCGGGGCAGGGAGAGAGGCCTGGACAAGCACCTCTGGATGCTCTTGCCGCGCTGCCAGCGTGATTTATTCATCTGGAGCCCAGGAGAATCATGGGGAACTGCCGGTCTGATGTTTAATTCATCCAGGAGAAGTGTTTTGATGAAGAGCTGGAAAAAAAAGAAAACGTTTTTAACTGAGCACTGAGATTTCAGTTCTTTTCCCACAACCTCATTAAAACTTCTCTTGCAGCTTCCCAATATATTTATTTTTAATTTTGTTTAAAAACAGCACATTTTCACACAACAAGCATGTTTGTCCTTGCAATGGGAATAAGCGGAGTGAGGAACAAGGGGTTAATGAATCACAGGGTTTTAACCTCAAGCAGCAAAAAATAGTTTAGCAAGTTGTCTCCTTTTGTTTTGTTCTGTTTTGTTTTGTTTGAAGGTAGAAGCATCTTCCTTCTTAATTGCACATTGAAAGTGGTCATGGCATTGTCCCCATGGTCCCCAGCCATGCTGGTACCACTGCGGTTGGGAAGAGGCCAGTTGCCCTTTGCAAAACATTGGCAAATTGCACTGGGTGCAAAAACCAGAAATATTAAATGGGCAAATAAAGGTCCTAGTGGAAAATGGGAATTTAATGCAAATTTTGGGAAACAGGTTCTCACCAGGATTTGTTTTTTGCACTCACCCCACTCCCAGTTTGGGTTGCTTTTGCTTGTTTTTTGGATACCAGTCACCGTTTTCAGCCATTTCTCTCCCTGTTCCTCTCCCTGGCAGGTGAACCTGGATCTCACCTCGCTCCTTGACGGCGAGGACAAGAAGTCCAAGAACAAGCGGGGCGTCCTGCCCAAACATGCCACCAACATCATGCGCTCCTGGCTCTTCCAGCACCTCATGGTGAGCACCATAGCTGCTGAAATGCCCTGCGGAGCATGCCAGGGTGATTGCATGAGGGGGGAAAAGGCTGCATTGCAAGCTGGAAAGAAAAGAAAAGCAAAAAAATAACCCCAAAATGAACAAATTGAGGTAGTGGTTTGTCTCAGTTTGGGGTATTTGGAGGCAAAAGTAGCTTTGCTTTTATTTTGGGAGTATCTGGGGGGGCATGAGTGTTTTCATTGCAGGTGGCAAAATTATGCCCTTAATGCTTTGCACGGAAAAGCAAACAAAACTAGAGGGGTAAAAAGCCCAAATGCCTGATTTTCGTCCATGTTTGCAGGTGGGTGAGGGAGCATTTTGTGCAGTTAACAGCTTCAAAATACCCTTCTCCAGCAAGCTGAAGTAGGCTGGCTGCAACGGCTGCCCCTGTGGGTGCCAAAATGCAAAATTGCAAAATGGCCCTGTTTTGGGGGTTGGTGGTCAGTGGAGGTGTAACTACACAGAGGGAGCCCAGAGGATGCAACTGGGATATTTTCATGCAAGGAGACTGCTTGCCCACCTGTGGGGCTGGAAAATGGGCAAAAAGCTAAAAAGAAATCTTTTTTCATGCATAATTGTGCCAAGAAATCATTCGGATGCCAGTTGGAAAGAGTTGCATGAGGGTGTCCAGTCAGTGGAAGAGCCCCCCTAGGAAATGGCAAGATGGAAGATAGCCCCAAGGAGCACCTTGGCGAAAAACCCGTCTTGAAGGTGACTCACAACATGGAGCAGCATGGAAATTTTCCAGCCTTTTTCATGGGAAAATTTGTATTTATTGCATTGAGGACAAGGGCATTGCTGTGTCAGGCTGCATCTCGTGCTTCGGGGGCTGACGTGCAGATTTGCAAGCATAAAAGGATTTAGAAGACCAGAAACTGAGGAGCAATTTTCTACCGGGTACTAGGAGACATGTCCATGGTTGGACATTTCCAAAGTTGGATCGAAAAGTTGAAAGAAGTTGTTCTGCTACTGGGACAGTTGGATCTTCAGTCTCAGCCTGGTCCTCATAGCCAGAAGATGCTTGGGCTTCCTGGTGGGATTACTCCATCTTAAATTACTCCATGATTACTATTTTCTCAAATCCCTTATTTGAAACTCCCTGGCACAAGAGGACTAAAAGCCACTTTGCAAATCCCGCGTGCCATTTTGCCAGGGAATTTTTGACCACTTGGGATGTTGAGGATGGTTGGCACAAGGCACTGGGTCTTTCTGTATATCCCATCTTCTTAGCCCAAAGGCACTAGCATCATAAATGATGTGGTTTGTAACCTAATAGCACTGATGCTCATAATTTTGTTGGGTTTGGGAGTTTGGTAGCATCAGCAGGAGGAAGAAATGCTGGAAAATTATTTCCATTTGATTCCATTATTTAATATGCCAAAAATGCTGGAATAAATGACAACACCACAGGAAAATAGCGCTGGGGACAGTGAGACACCCCTGGGAAATCCCAGATGCAACCAGCTCTGGGAGCACTTGGCTGAGTTGGTACTTATTGGGAATGCTTTTGCAAAAAAAGAGCCTTTTCTACCAACTTTGGCCTCTGTGATGCCCCAGTGGGATGGCAGTCTCCTGAATGCCATGACTTTCGGTGTCTTTGTCAGGAAATCACACCATTTTGGGGGCAAACAGCTGGAAAAAAAGTAATGCAAATCAATGTTGGGAAATGTCCCTCCTTACGGTGCTAGCCTGGAGCTCCAAAAAAATGTCGTGTGGGGTTGGTTTGATTATAATTTCACTTTGGGGTTTGGAAAGGAGAATTTTGGCACAGTTGGGAAGAAGAGTCATTGAAGCTTTGAGTGCCAGTAGCATCCCAATGCGGACATTTCGAGGTGGTTTTTCAGCACAGTGGTTGCACCAGACATGGAGCGTTTTGGGTGGCCACAAGTTTTAAAGCCCAAATCCCAAACTTACCAATAACCATAATTAGAAAACAGTGGGGAAAATTGCTAAAACACAAAAATTCTCCTTTTCCTTCAAGGAAAAGCCTTGGATGGAAAGCCTTGGAAAAGAGTCCTAAGGATGCTGGGGAAAGAGCACTGCCTTGAATCTTCCAACTGCAAGAAGCCCCCAAACTGGGGGGAAAAATGAAAAAATAAGTGTATTTTTTTTCTTTTTCCCCCACAATTGGGGCTGCCACTTTGCACACAGGGATGTCATTTTGCTGCCCGACTCTCTTTTTTCCAGCACCCCTACCCCACGGAGGACGAGAAGAGGCAAATCGCTGCCCAAACCAACCTGACACTCTTGCAAGTCAACAACTGGTGAGCATGCTGGTGGCCTGCGCTGTCACCTCACTGGTTTTAGAGATTTTAAGCTATTTTGGCTCTTTCAAATGTATTTGTGGGGGTAACATGGGTGGTTATGGCTCATTTTTTGGGAAGCACAACAGATGTGTGCCTAGTAAGTATTCATTTGCGATATCTCAGTGCCCTCTCCTGGCAAACACAGTATACAGTAGTTGGTATTTTCCTTCCTGCAATTAGTAGCTGGAAGAATTAGGGCAATGGCCTAACAGACAAATGAAACCGGGGGTTGATGGCTTGGGAAATGGAGAGAAAAACCAGCTTTCTGGACCATGCAACCTCTTTTGAAAGGATTTTATAGTGCAATTCATTAAATTGTTGTTATAGTTGTTTATTCAAAATTGTTATAACAACTATTATTTACTTGAACGGCCGCCATCCTCCTGGGAAAGGTTCATCAACGCCCGGCGACGCATCCTACAGCCGATGCTCGACGCCAGCAACCCAGACCCAGCCCCCAAAGCCAAGAAAATCAAATCTCAGCACCGGCCCACCCAGCGGTTCTGGCCCAACTCCATCGCTGCTGGAGTCCTGCAGCAGCAGGGAGGCAATTCGGGGACAAATCCTGACGGTAAGGACAAATCCTGCCTGTTCCTCCTGGATGGGACAGCCACACATTAAATTATGGCCAGATATTGGTAATTAATGATTAAAGGGAAAACACTGAAGTGGCCCATGAAGGAAAGTCCTTGCAGTTGGCCATCACAAGGGTGCTGGCAATGGGGCCACCTGTACGGCAGGGTCACGGTCCCCATGTGCCAGGCACTGCCATTGCCTTGGTATGGGGAGAGGAGAGGAGGGGAGGGGGAGACAAAGTGAAGAAAGGAGAAGATGAAGGAAAGGTGGAAATGAGTAGAGAAGATGAAAAGAAGGTGAAGAGAGCAGAGATGAGAAGAGACTAGACAAGATGAGAAAAGAGAAATTAAAGAAAAGGAAAGGCGGAAATGAAGATGAAGTGAGAAGAAGAGATGAGAGGATGAAATTCTTCACTATGAGGGTGCTGAGGCCCTGGACCAGGATGCCCAGAGAGGTTGTGGATGCCCCATCTCTGGAAGTGTTCAAGGCCAGGTTGGATGGGGTTTAGACAGCCTGGTCTAGTAGGAGGTGTCATGCCCATGACAGGGGGTTGGCACTCGATGATCTTTGAGGTCACTTCTCACCCAAACCATTCTGTGATTCTGTGAGTCTGTGAAAGAAAGTGACAACAGAAGATGAAAACAAAGAAGATGGAGAAGATGAAAATGAGAACAGAAGATTAGAAGATGAGGAAGAGCTGAAGAAAGAAGATGAAGAGACAATATGCCCAACCATTTTTGGGCATCTTCTTGCTGAAAAATGAAGGTTTCCTGTTATTTATTGAAGATACATCAGCTAAAAATTTAAGATTTGGACTTCGGGAAATGGCTGGGGCAGGCGGGACACACTACAGGGTGTTCTGTATAGATACAGCCTTCCACTTCTGTTAGTCTAGGTTTATGCACTTTTTTGTCCATTTTGTGTTAGCTGGGGAGTCCTTATTTATGCTTTTTTAATTTCAGGCTCACTTGGCATGGACAACCTGCAACCCCTCTCATCAGCCACGGCCACCATGGCCATGCAGCAGGCCATGCTGGCGGCCCATGATGACTCCCTAGACGGCACCGAGGAGGAGGAGGAGGAGGAGGAGGAGGAGGACGAAATGGAGGAGGAGGAAGAAGAGGAGGAGGAGCTGGAGGAAGAGCCCGGTGGCCTCCCGGCTGCGCCCGGCACTGACCTCGGCTTGGACCACAGTGACTCATTGGAGTAGCTCCCCCTGCGCCCTCCTCAAATCATTGATGGCACCGGAAGCAACCCCCCAAATGGCAAGAACAACAACAAATTGGTGAGAAAAAGCAAATTGGAGGCGCTGACAGATGCCCCATCTGCCTGTGGGAGCATGGGGGCCACCGCACCAGCGCATGGAAGTGAAGGACACACGTTTACAAGGCACATATTGTGGCCAGATTTTTTCTTTTTTTTTCAGGTTTTATCCTTGTTTTCCCCCTTCTCCCTTCGTTTTTGGTAAGGAAAGCATTTTTAGGGGAAGCTGTTTTCCCCATGATGCTTGGATGCCATGGGGTGACACCGGTTTTTCACTGTGGGCTGCCGCATCCTCTTGGATTTCTTCTTGCAAAAAAAACCCCAGGACTGATGTTTTTTTGGGGAGGCTTCCCCAGAAAAGATCATTCACAGGCATATATATTGGCAGGTGGGAAAAAATTGCCAAGTGCAAAGTCTACTTCAGATCAGATTTGAGGAAAGTTTCACACTCTTGACCATACTGGATTGCCCAGACCTCCACATTTTGGCCCTGATGCTGTGGCCATTTGGTGACTCCATATGCGACTTTCTGGAAAAGGGAGACAGCTCCCCTGAACTCTTTAATTTATATGCTAAAAATCCATCAAATCTGGAAAAAAAAAACACCCTTGTCCTAAAGGGCTGAGACTGGATGCAAAGCTGGGCAAAATCTGCTAGAAGCGAGACCTTCCCAGGGTGTTTTGGTACCAAATAGGAAAAAATGGTAAAAACAAAAACAAACAACAACAACAACAACAACAAAAACAGATTTTCACCCAAAATTGAACAGCAACCCCCCAAGATTCACCCAGGAGGAAGGAAATTCAGTGCTGTTGCTGAAAAGATGATTTCTCCCCAGTATCACCCACCTGTGCAGGAAGACATTAGGTTTCTCACCCCCAAGTGCCCTGAACGAGCTGTCAGGGAGGGCAGCTCTACAAAAACAACGTATTTGGAGGCTTTTGAATGGTAGCAAAAGGGCAAATTTTGCCTTAAAACATGAAAACAAAAGCAGCCTGGGTGGCACAGGGGCTCTTCTCGGTACTATGGGGGAAAAAAAGGAGGTTTTTCTGCGGGTTCTTCCCCATAAGTGCGGGGTTTGTCCTTCTGTAATAAGGAAGGACTTCGGCTGCTGCAAGAATTGCCATTTTTGTCCTTCTTTTGGCTCTTGAGGAGTTGAGAAGAAACAGCAGCCGCAGAAAAACGGGCTGCAGCAACAAAGTGATGCAATGGGCAGAAAAGCCTATTTTTCGATACTGATCTGGCGTGAATGTAATCCGTAATTTCATAAAGGATTCATTGTAATTTAGTATTAATTCATGTCCATTTATTATAAAGTGCTACGAGATGAGGTTTTGCAGCTGTATTTTATCGTCAGCTTCTTCCTGGGGGGCCAAGGAGGAACCCCAAAATGGGTGATTAACCCCCCAAATGGACAACACCCCCTGCCCCCAAATAGGCAAATCTTCCCAAAATGCATGAATTGCCCCAAACCCACGAGTGATGCAGCCCAAAAAGGATTCCTACTTGCAAAACAGTGATGCTCCCTCCCCAAAACAGTGATGCCTCCCTAAAAAGAGCTCCAAAATGGAGTGATTTTTCCCTCAATATGACCAACACTCCCCTAGAATGACTGTCCCTGCAGAATGTTACACCCACCCATAAAACAAGTTGTGCTCCCCCCAAAATGAGTGGTACGGCTCAAAATAGGTGATGTTCCCAAAAAGGAGTGTTGACACCAAGAAGGGGCAATCTCCCCAAATGAGCGATGCTCACCGAGAGTGGGTGATGTCCCCCAGAAGTGAGCGGTGCTCCCCCAAAATGAGTGACTCTCCCCTAAAATGCATTATGCCCCTCCAAATATGCAGTATGCCCCCAAATGGGTGACTCACCCCAAACAGGCGATGTGTCCCTAAAATGAGCAATATGCTCCAAAATGACTGAATGATGCTCCAACAAAATGAGGGATGCTCTCCAAATACCATCAGTGGCCCCCCAAAATTAGCATGTCCCCCCCAAAATGGGTGTTTTTCCCCCAAAATGAGCAATGTTTTCCTAAAATGAGCAAAAATCCCCCAAGATGAGCGATGTTCCCCAAATTAGTGATTTTCCCTAAAAGAAGCTATTCTCAAAAAAATGAGTTACTCCCCCCCAAAAGTGATGTGCCCCCAAATTAGTGACATTGCCCTAAAATGTTTAACTCCCCCCAAAAGAACAATATTCCCCCAAAGGAGTGACTCTCTCATAAGCAAGTGATGCTCCCAAAAATGGGTAAATCTCCCATCAGAATAAGACGATGTGACTGATGCACCCCCAAAATGGAAGATGCTCTCCAAAAGTGAAAGTACCTCAAAACTAGTGACTCTCACCCAAAATGAGCAACACACCCCAAAACTGAGTGATTCTCCCCAAAATGGAAGCCCCGCCTTCTTCTATGTCCTAATGAGCACCCAGCAGCTTGTTAGCCAGAAATGTGCATATTTTGCAAAATGCTGAATATTCATGAGCCTCACAGCAAAGTTTCCTCCTCAGCATTTTCCACAAAAAGTGCGTTTTTCTATCTAAAAGCTGCAAAACACGGTGAGCATTGCAGGCAGGGGAAGAAGACACTGGAGGCTGGTTCCTTAATTAATGAAACAAATTATTTATTTCCCAGCTGTGCAAAGGTGGGGGGGAGTGTGGGGCAGGGGGGCCGCAGGCGACCTGTTTTCCTTGTGTTTGGCCCCGTTCTCGGGGGGCGCCGGGGTGGGGGGAGCGCAAGGGCAGCGCCACATCAGGTTGGGCAGAGCACTGCAAAGAGAGAGGCCGTGGGCGTTCGCTGGTGCACGGGTGTGCGCGAGGCTGCACTGGGGCATATGAGGTTACACAATGATGCATGAGCACAGACAGGGGTGTGCAATGATGCACAGGCTTGCACGAGAGTGCACAAGCATGCACAGGGATGCACAAGGGGGCACAGTGATGCATGAGTGTGCACCAGGTTGCACAAGGATGCACAGATGCATGGGGGTGCACAAGCGTGCTTGAAGGCTCACATGCACGGGGATTCATGAGTGTGCACCAAGGATGCATGAGCATTCATGAGGGCACACGGGTGCGCTAGGATGCACAAGGGCGCACAAGCATGTGTGAGTGTTGCTTGAGGTTGCACAGTGGTTGCAAATGGGATGCACAGAGGATGTGGGAGGGACATAGGAGGGGTGCATGAGGAATGCACAGAGCACGCACAAGAGGTGCATGAGGGGGCACAGGGGATGCGCAACGGGCGCACGATGGTGCACAAAGGGCACATGGGGGATGCACAACAGATGCCCAGCAGATGCAGAAGGATAAATGGGGATGCAAAGGAGGGAGGCACAGGGGATGCACAATGGTGCATGAGAGGTGCAAGGGGGAGCACAGGGGTTCGTGAGGGTGCATGAAGGATGCAGAAGGGCCACATAAGGGTGCAGTGGGGATAAAGGAGAATGGACAGTGATATATGAAGGTGCATGAAGATGCACGAGGGAGGCCTGCAGGCCTGAAGGATGCATAAGGGATGCACAGGAGACATACCCAGGATGCAAGGGAGATGCATGAGGGATAGGCAGGGCATGCAAAAAAGGATGCATGGGAGATGCACAAGGATGCATAAGGGACGCACAGGAGATGCAGCAGGGAAGCACGGTGGATGCGCAGAGGCACAAGCATGCACAAAGGATGCCTGGGAGATGCACGAAGGCTGCATGATGGGTGCATAGGGGATGTGTGGGAGATGCACGAAGGATGCTTGAGGAATGCACAGGGGATGCACAAGGATAAATGGGGAATGCACGGGGGCTGTACGGAGGATGCATGGGGGATGTGCAGGGCTGGCGGGTACCTTTGAGGATGTAATCCGTCAGCAGTGTGGGCACCTTCTCGTTCCCCTCCTTCATGGCAAACAGGACTGCAAGGGGGAACAGAGCCATGAGCCCAGCCCCTGTGCCCCCACATTTCCCCTCCAAAATGCTGCCTTTCTGTCCCACAACATCCCCACAGTCACCAGAGACACTGCCAGAGTCTCCCGCAATGCACCAGGCCTGACAGTATCCAAAATGAGCACTTTCACCCCCAGTCAGCCAGTCTGGGGTGATGCAGAATGGGTGTTCTACACCCAGATTGGCACTGGTGTGGGGTGCACAAATGGGGGGTGTTGCTGCAAATCAGCTGTGTTACAGTGATGTAAAATGAGTGACTGCACCCCAATTTGGTCAGGGCACAATAATGCAAAATGGGCAATTTTACCCCAAACTGGCCGTGGTGGGGGTTGCAAAATGGGTCCACCACTGTGGCTGGACCACAGTGACGCAAAATCCAACAGCTGTGCCCCAAACCAGCCATGCTAACACAAAGCAAAAGAGATGTTTTCACCCCAGACTGGTTTTGCCACAGTAATGCAAATCAGACAACTGTGCCCCAAAATTGGCAATGCTGCACTGATGCAAAATGGTAACTGGGCCCCAAACCAGTTGTGCTGCCACGATGCAAAGGGTGTTTCCCCCCCAGATCAGCTGGGTTGCAATGGTGTCATACAGCTGATTGCACCTTGGTGATTGCACCCCAAACTGGCTGTGTTGCAACAATGCAAAAAGGGTGATTGCACTCAAATCACTGGTGCTGCAGCAATGCAAATTGTACATTTGTGGCCCAAATTGGCCACGCTGTGGCAATGCAAAATGGCTGATTCTGATGCAAAACAGCTGCCCAAGTGAGGACTCACTGTTGGTGAGCATCTGCAGGTCCTCGACAGAGGGTGGCGAACCCTTCTTCTCATAAGGAATCACCGTGTTCAGGTACTGCAAAACAGAAAAAAAAAAAACCACACCACAGAAACACCTTCATGCCACAAAACTGCCTCCTTTTTGCACCTCCCTGACACAGGTCACCCCGAATTGGCGCAAAAGCAGGAATGCAAAGTATGTCCGCAACTTTCCTGCAACTGCATTTAATTTGCAGACATTTTGAGGCTATTGAATTAACCAGATGCTGCAAAAACTGCCCAAACATCAACCCCTGGTCAGGGATGATTTTGGGGGTGAAAAAAAGAGATTTTACAAGGTGGATTTGCAAAGCAGGGAAAAGCATGCTGCAAAGCTGTAAAATTAAAAAATATTTTTGAAGGGGAAAAATGGGGTTTGGGGGATGCAGGGGAATAGGGTGTGCAGGACCTGGTGGGGAGAGGGGACAGATCTGGGCAATTCTGGGGGAAAAGGCACCTGCTTCTCATTGGCGGCAGGGCCAAAGGTCTGGCGCAGGCCGGAGTGCAGGATGCTGGAGATGCCCTCCATGCTGAAGCGCTGGGGACACGCATCACCCTGTCACCTTCCGAGCATGTGGACACCTCCCCACATGCCTGTGGCACCTCACTTGGCACCTGTGTCCCCCTGTCTCCCTGCCCCACATCCCTGCCACCCCCACTGCCCTGTCCCATGCCCTGCTGTCCCCCCTCCCCTCTGTCTCCATGGCCCCTGTCCCCACATCCCCATTCCATGTGTCGTGTCCACATCCACTATCCCATTCCCCATCTGCGCAGCCCCGTGTCTCCCCATCCCCGTCCCATGTCCCACTGTCCCATACCATGTCCCTATGACCCCACCTCCACATATCCCCATGTTCCCATATCCCAAGGATCCCATGTCCTCCCATCCCATGTCCC
>VXAL01014930.1:8056-18929 GCA_013399475.1 Chauna torquata | reverse complement strand
GTCCCCCCACGCCCGCAGCATCCCCCACCTTCCTGGGCATGTGCCCCCCACGCTCGGGGCGTCCCCCCTGCAGGCTCAGCCCCCGGTCGCGGCGGCGGCGCCGGGCGGCCTCCCGCTGCTCCCGCTGCTCCCCCTGCACCGCCAGCAGCGCCCCGATGAACGCCGTCTTCACCTCCTTCTCGAAGGCCAGCTCGTCCCGCCGCGCCAGCTGTGCCACCAGCTCCGCCGACAGCGCCCGGCTCGCCGCCTCCGCACGCCCCGCCGCTGCCGCCAGCTCCCCGGCCGAGAGCTGCTCCAGCCCTGCCGCCAGCACGGGGTTAGAGACGGGGCGTTCTGCAAGACGCCTCGCGCCGTCGGTGAGGTGCACACTGCAGTTACTGGGCTGCCCGGTGCAAACTGCGAGATGCCCGGCGCAGCAGGTGCAATGCGCAGCGCAATGAGGCAATGCCCAGCGCGGTTATTGGGACGCCTGTTGCAATTAGTGAAATGCACGGTGCAGCTAATGACATTCCTCGTGCAATCAGTGAAAGGCACAGTGCATTAGTGAAACACCTGGTGCAACTAGTGATGCGCACAATGCAATTACTGGTATGTCCAGGGTAATTAGCAATACGCCTGGGGCAATTAGTGACATGCACGGTGCGATTAGTTGAACACACACTATGTCTAGTAAAATTCCAGGGGCAATTAATGAAATGCACAGTGCAATTAGTGAAATGCACACTGAAACCTTTTTAATGCGTCGTGATTAGCAAGATGCACAGTGCATTTATTTGAACACCCAGAGCTGTCATAAAACAGAAAAAAAAAAAACCAGTGTCATAAATGAAATGCCCAGAGCAATTACAGAGTTGCGTGGTGCAATTAGTGACGTGCATGCTGCAATAAATGAAATATACTGTGTGAAATTAGGGGAATACACAGAGCAATTAGCAAAATGCCCAGTGAGATTAATGAAATGCTCCATGCAGTTAGTGAAATGCATGCACGGTGCTTTCGGGAAAAACCTTGTGCAATTATTGAAAAGCACCACAAAATTTTCAACGTATTTTGGAAAGTGCCTGGTGTACAGTGCATTTAGTGGCACGGTGCATTCAGGGAAGCACACAAAACATTCAGTAAAATGCACGGTGAAATTGGGAAAATGCACCATGAGTGTGGCTCAGGGAAGAGCCTGCTGCATGCAGTCACATGCATGGTGCCATCAGGAAAGTGCATTTGCTGAAATGCAGGATGCAAACAGTGAAGCACAGAACACATAAGACATTTTTGCAAAATGCACAGGTCATTTAATCAATTGTGTGGTGTGTTTAGCAAAATGCTTGGTGCACGTGGAGGAAGGATGTTGCATGACTGTCGGTGCAAGACATAGCACACAATGAATGGCACAGCGTGATTTGCAAAATGCTGGGTGCTTTAGAGAAAGGTGCAACTCACTCAGCAAAATGCATTTAATGCAGTGCACAATGCAGGAGACATTTTGCAAAATGTGTGGTGTGCTTGGTGAAACACAGAGTGCACTTAATGCAACACTAAAAGCAAGATCTCCGTGGGCTTATCTTTTTTAAAGAGCCCCCTCCTGGCCAAACAGTGCTTAAACACTGGGTCCAGTCAGCCCTGAAGCCTGCAGAGATTTGTTTGTCCAATTTGGTGGGAATTGCCCCCAGAAAGGGACTGGCCTGGGTCTTGCTGGCCGTACCTTCATGGGAACAGTTGTTGTTGAAGGTGGGGGAGAAAGTGTGCAGCTCATGCAGGAGGATGGGCTCCATGCCCCCACCGCCACCATCACCCTCTGCGTCCGCCTCGGCTTCCTCCTCCTCCTCCTCCTCCTCCTCCTCATCTTCATCACCCTCAGGGTCAGCCTCGGGGTCGGGTGAACTCTGCATCAGCTCCTCCAGCTCCTCGATGACCTGCGGGGCATTGGTGCCCTCCAGCTGCACCTTGCACCCCACATCATCCCACATCTGCACCCTGCATGCCTGTCCTGCCCCACTCCACCCGCATCCGCACCCCGTGCTGCACCCCCCGTCTCGCATCTGCACCATGAATCCTACGTCTGCATCCTGCATCTGCATCCTGCTCCCTACATCCTACAGCTGCATCCTGCTCCCTGTACTTGTACACCCTGCGCCTGCATCTGCAGCCCACAGTCCGCATCTGCACCATGCACACTACGTATCTTACATCTGCACCCTGTGCTGTCCGTTTACATCCTGCATGTGCACCCTACATCCCCATCCACATCCAAATCCCGCATCCCACCTCAGCACCCCCACACCCAATTCTGATTCCCACACCTGCATCTGCATATGGCTCTGCCCTTGCAACCCACATCTGTGTCCTGCAACCCTGCCCACTGATAAGGGCAGCTCCAGCATTCCAAAATGATGGGATTTGGCCTTTTTTGCACTTTTGAGCATACAGCCACGAGGCTGGGGTGGGCTGAGGCTGTCCTGAGGGGTGCGAGCCCAGTGTTATGGGGACACTCGGGTATTTGGATACACACAGGGGCTGGGGGTACCTGCTCAGCTGTCAGCAGCGGCTCCTCATTGATGCCAGAGTCATGCTCACTCCTCTCAGCGAGCTCCTCGTCTTCCTCTTCCTGCTCACAAAGCTGCAAGAGACACAAGCTGGGTGGCCTCAGTGGCACCACGGGCACTGCCTGGTGCAGGCACAGACACAGACACGGCCCTACAGTTCATGGAGAGAGCTGCCAGGGAGCCACAGCTCTGGGGACGCACTGCCTGTGGGGTCTGCACTTGGGTAATGTTGGATGGGAGACACTGGATAGGGGTGCTGGATGGAGATGTTGGATGGGAGACACGAGAGACAGGTGCTGGATGGGGAGACGTTGGATGGGAGACACTGGATAGATAGATGTTGGATGGGGAGACGTTGGTTGGTTAGACATGAACACTGGATGGGGATATTGGATGGGGACACTGGACAGGGGTAAGTTGGATGAGGATGCTGGATGGAGATGTTTGATTGAAATGCTGGATGGGGATTTTGGACATGGAGATGTTGGACAAGGACTTCAGATGGTGATGCTGGGTGAAAATGATGGATGGGGACAAGTTCAATGAAGATGCTGCATGCAGAGATGTTGCATGGAGACTTTGGATGGGGAGATGAAAGGGAGATTTTGGGGAGGTACTGGAAGAAAATGGAAGGAGATGGTGGATGGGGAGACATTGGATGGGAAGGTATTGGATGGAGACATTGGACTGGGAAAAGCAGAAGGACATTGGATGGAGACGTTGGGTGTGGAGATAATGGACACGTTGGATGGAGACAATGGGGATGCTGGAAGGGGAGATGTTGGACAGGGATCCTGGACAGGCAGACATTAGATGGGAACATTAAATGGAGAGAGGCTGTGTGGAGGAGATATTGGATGGGGACATTAGGCAGGGAGATATCAGAGGGGGATGTTGGATGGGGACGTGATCAACGAAGATGTTGGATGGGGAGACATCTTTTTTACCATCTTTCAAAGGTTATTTTGGTTTTTTAGCAGAAAATAAACCAAGAAACGGACCTTCTCCCTGCCTTCTCTAGCGACAGGTTGCACAACATCCAAATGGGCTCAATTCAGTGGGTTTGGGGCATTTTTTGCTGCCCTCCCACAAGCCCAAGCATTGCTAATCATAGCACGAACTCACTACGAAGAAAGAAATACTATTTTCTCCCCCCAAAATACACTGTCTTGCCCCCAGCTTGGGGACGACTGGAAGGGACTAGACTGCCAAACCAAGTACTTAAATGTTGCCCATTTTAGTGCGATTGTCTCCCAAAACATGGACACCCACTGTGTTGGCACTGCGTGAAAGGACAGCCCCCCAAAAATACCGTTTACTGGGTGGTCTGAAGTGCCCTGGCTCAGTCCCCTCCCTGATGGTTGCTGAGCCTTGGGGCTGACTGACAGCTGTCAATCATCACTGGGAGGGTCACATGGGGACAGTAGGGTTTTGGGGTGCCAAGGGTGCCACAGCAGTACCTGGGGGTCGGTGCTGTCGGGGGCCTCAGCCTCAGGGTGCAGCCAGGGCCGGGGGGAGCCCCGGGGGACGAAGCCATCGGTGAGGGCATCCCAGACCCTGCAGGGAGGTGGACGGTGAGTGGCAATCGCCAAAATGCCCCAAAATGCCCCAAAATACCACCTCCCAGAAAGCCATCCTGAAATGACATGCTGAAATGCCTCAAAACACCCCAAAATGCAGCCCAAGAACACCCTGAAATGCCCCAAAATACTGCCTGGAAAAACCCTAGAACACTACTCAGATGCATAAAACATCCCAAATCACCCCAAATGCTGCCCCAGAACACCCTAAAACATCCCAAAATATCATCCTGGAATACTGCCCTGAAATATTCCAAAGTACCCCAAAACGCTGCCCCAGCACTTCTGATGTACCCATGACATCCTTTTGAATCTTTGCCATCAAAATACCCCCAAAATGCCACTGCAATGCTCTGAACGACCCCAAAACCATCATGAATCACTCTGAAATGCCCCAAAATGCCACCCCAAAACATTGCCCTGATGCCTTGAAATGCCCCAAAACACCCTGCAAAGTCCCCAAAGCCCCAGAAACATCCAAAATGCTGCCCTAAAACACTCCCCTGAAGCTCCCAGATACCTCAAGGCACTTGGAAAAGCCCCAAAGCACCTCAAAATGCTGCCTTGGAACACCCCAAAATGTTCCTCTAAGACACTGCCCCAAATGCCACAAAATACCATGAAATACCCCAAAATGCCCCCAAAGGCCAAAATGCTCCAAAATGGGACCCTGAAATGCTTCCAAAACACCATCCCAAAACAACTGCAAATACTCTCAAATGCCCCAAAATGTCCTAATACACCACCTTTGAACACCCAGAAATTCCCTAAAATGCCGTTCTGAAACACTGCCCTGAAATACTCTAAAATGCCCCCAAACGCTGCGCCAGGACACCTTCACACAGCTTAAAACGCTGTCCCAAAATGCCATCCCAAAACACTCTCACATGCGTATCCGTTCTGAAGCCCCAAAACATTGTCCTGAAACACCCCAAAATGCCACCGCAATGCTCCAGCACATCTCCAACTGCCCCAAAACACAACCGTGGAACTGCAACACCCCAAAAAGCTTCTGCAATGTCCAAAATGCGTCAAAACTCCCCCAAATGCTGCCCTGCACCATGCTGAAATGCCCCAAAACGCAGCCACCACACCCCATAGTGCCCCAAAATGACCTTCTGAAAAACCCCAAACTACCACCCTGAAACACCCCCAAAACTGCCCTGAAACTCCCCCTAAACTGCACCCGGAACACCCAAAAATACTGCTCTGAAATACCCCAAAACTGCAGCAAATGACAGCAAAAACTGTTGAGGTTCACCACCCTGATGCCCTGACACCCCCCAAAACTGCCCGGGAACACTCCAAAACACAGCTGCGATGCCCTGAAAAACTCCAAAACACCCCGCAGCCTCCCACAGAATACCCTGAAATGCTGCCCCAAAACACAGCAGTGAAACACCTGGAGACACCCCCAAATATCTGAAGTGCTGCTACGAAACGTGGCCCTGAAATGCCCCAAATCGCTCCACAAAACTGACCCCAAACACCCCAAACCGTCGCATTTATACCCAAAAATGCACCAACCGCCTGGAGCCCCCCGAGCCCCCATACCACCTCCTCTGCGCTGCTACTGCGGTTGCCCCATTTTCCCCCACAGGGCTGGGCCAATTTTGTCCTATTTCACCCCAAAAAAGGTGCATGGGGGAAGGGAAGAGGGAGAGAAAAAGGGAAAACGAGAAGAGGTTAAAAAAAAAAAACAGGAAAAAGATAAAAAGTGAAAAGGAGGAAAATGGGGAAAAGGCAGAAAAGTGGAAGGGAAAATGGGGGTAAAAGATGGGAGATAGAAAAAATGAGAAAAAGGAGGAAAAAGGGGAAAAATGGCAAAGTAGAGAAAGGTGGGGTAAAGGGAAAAATGGGAAAATGGGGAATAGGGGTAGACGGTGGAAGGAGGAAAAGGGGAGAAAGAAGGGGAAAACGGACAAAAGGGGAAAATGGGGGGAAAGGGGAAATGGGGAAAAAGAAAATGTAAGAAAAAAAAAGGTGAATGAGGGGAAAAGGAGGGTAAGTGGCAAAAAAGGGATAAAATGGGTATTAAGCAAAAAAAATAGGGAAAACGATATGGGAGAAAAGGTGAGAAAAGGGAAGAAAACAGCTAAAAAGTGGCGACACTGGTAAAACAGTCAAAAATGGGTAAAAAGGCACAAAACAAGATTAGAAAACTGACCCCCATACATTTTCTCAGGTCTTGACCCCCCCATCCCCGAATTAAGGTAAAACCACCCATTTTCCCACCGCAACAACTAGTGGTTTTGGTCCGTCCCGTCCGACACGGTGCCACATCCGCACATATCCCAATTCCCCCCAAATCATCCCAAAACAGCCTGCCCCCCCCAAATGCCCCCAGTCCCAAACCAACCACACAAACACTCATTTTGGGGTATTTATCTCGCCTCCCTCCTCACTCGACTTTAATTTCCCCCTTATTCACATATTTCACAAATTAATACACAAAAATGCACGTTAAAAAAAATCCCTTTTTTAACAAAAATGCAACAAATAAGGAAAAAGCAAGTGATTATTCCCCAAATCTGCTTTTTTCTGCTCTTAAAGGGCCAGCACCCTGCAGAGCCAGGCAAGCAGCAGCAGCAGATTTCTACGTTAATTATGGCAATAATAGGTTAATAATTAGGGAAAAATGGTGCCTTTACGGCCCCAGCCCATCCCCCGACCATGCACACAGGGCTCATTCAAGAATGGGAAAAAAAAAAGCCTGTTTTGCCCAAACTGACCCAAAACGACACAATAAGCAGCACAAAGCGGCACCGTGGGCCAGCTGCCGGCGACAGCGCAGCATTCCCGGCACCAGGCCAAAAAGCATTTTTTCTCTGAAAACCTACCGATTTTTCTCTGAAAAAAACATCTGAAAAAGAAAGAGATTTGGGAGCTTTTGGGTTGAAAACAACAACTTTGCTTGGTGAAAAATCAGCATTCAGAACGGCAGCCTGGGGAATAATCCCAATTAAACACACAAAAAAATCCATTAGAAAGCCATTTATATACAAACATTGCTGGAAAAAAAAAAAGCAAATTCTGCCCCAAAATGGCATTTTGCAACAAAAAAAAGAGTTTTAATGAAAATTTATATTTCAATGCAAATGCCACTATGATGTTTTTGGCCAAATTGGCAGGGTTGGGTAGATTTTGCCCTGGAGTGGCTGCCCCACCTTGGTGCGTAGCTTGCATGTGGAAAGGAGGAGGATGAGCCCTACTCACTCCTTAACTCTAAGTTTACACTTACCCACCCCCGGCTCCTCTCACAAAGCCTGGGCCTGCTGTGGCCTACTGCAATGCCACATGGGGCACCTCGCTGTGCCTACCCACAGGATACTACACAGTTACTCCAAGGTGCTGAATGATTATGCTGTGATGCAGGGGCCTGATTTGCATGTGGAGGGTATCTTGCGAGCATACAAGGAGGTGCATAGGCCCCAGTAGTGCCTTACTCATAGGATACAACACTGTTACTCTGATGTGCTGCACAACCATGCTGCACATGGGGGAGGCTGGTTTGCATGCCGGGGGTGGGCTGTGTGTGTCTCATAACATTGCAAGGAGGAATGCAGGCCCAATAGTGCCCTACTCATAGGATACTACACAGCTACTCAATGCTGCTATACAACTGTGCCATGATGCGGAGGGTTTGAGTTGCATGTGGAGGAAGCCTCACGAGGGTACAAGGAAGCACACAGGCCCTAAGGGGGCTTACTTGCAGGTTACTACACCACTACTTTGGTATGCTGCATGATCATGCTGCAATGTGGGGTGTCAGATTCTGTGGGGGTACAGAGGCAGGCATCCCCAGGAAGAAGGGGCCTTACTCACTCCTCATCCTGGAGGCGCTCCTCTTCCTCCTGTGCCTGGAGGCGGCCCCGCACGGGGGCCAGGCCCTCGGTGGCGGCATCGTAGTTGCGGAAGCAGACGGTGAGCTTCTCGTCGAACTCCTGCACCAGGTCCTCCATTGACTTGAAGCTCATCATCTCGGCTGAGAAGCTCTCCAGCTCAGCCAGCGCAGGGTCTGCGGTGCGCCTTGGGGTTCCCCCATCATCCCCAGGCCCCTCCTCAAACTCCTCCTCCAGGCTTACCAGGGGTGCCTCCATCCTCCTCACCGCTGCCGCCGCCTTAGCTGCGGGGAGAGGGCGCCGGTGAGGCACCTGCTACTCATGGGTTATGTCATTGCGGTTCCCCATTCCCTTTGTTTGTGCTGTGCTGGCTGTAATCCCAGTGCCAGGGCAAGCAATATCTCAGCAGTATCTTAGTAGTATCCCTACAGCATCTTAGTACTGTCTTCATAGCACCTTAGCAGTGCTACAGTAATATGCTGACAGTCTCTTAGTATTACCCCAAAACTTTACAAGTAACAAAGTGTTAAAAAAGCCCCATAGTATCTTACTGCTACCCTGACACTACGTCGAAAGTATCACATCACCAGCTTTTCTACTGAACTGTTAGTATCTCAGTAGTATCCTCCTACTATATCACTAGTATCTTATTAGTGGCCTGAAAGTATCATACTAGTATCAACAATGTGCTGACAGTATCCCAAGTTTCTCTGAGTGTTGTCCTGATAGTATGCCAGAAGCACATTCCCACCACCTCTTTTCGTTCCCTAGGAGTATCTCGGAAGTATCCCACTGATATCCTAGTAGCATCCTGACAGCATCCTACTAAAAACTGAGTACTGTCCTGATAGCACCTTATCAGTGTTGCGATAATATCCTGACAGTATCAAAGCGGCACCCTGATACTATCTGAGTAGTAACCTAGCAACGGCTCTGTAGTATCTTAGTAGTGCCTCAGCAGTATTGTGAAAGTATCTCAGCAGCATCTTTTGGAGGGTCCCAGTAGTATCCTGACAGCTTCTTAGCAGCATCCTGATAGCACCTTTGTGCTACACCGAGAGTATCCTACCAGCAGCTATTGAATAGCTCAGTATTGCCCCCATGGTGTACTAGCACAGGTAGTAGTACCCTGATACTATGTCAGGAGCACCCTGATAGCATCCTAGTTATATCTTAATAGTGTCCTGAAAGTATCACAGTAGTACCTGATAGGATCCTAATAGTGTTATAACAGTATATGGCTGGTAACTTAGTAGTGTCCTGATAGTATCTTGGTAGTGCAGTGTAATATCCAGATATCATCTTAGTGCTTTCCCCTGAATATTCTACTGATATCTCAGTAGTATCTTCATAGTGTCTTACTAACACACTGAGAGCATTTTCATAGAATTCTGATAATATCCTAGTAATATCTTAGTAGTGCCCTGACAGAATCTCAGTAGTATCCTGATAGGATCCTAGCAGTAAATTAGTAGTCCTGATAGTATCTTGGTGGTACTTTATAATGTCCTGATAATCTTACTAGTGTGTCCACTGTATCTCAGTAAGATCCTGGTAGTATCCTCAGAATATCCTAGTCCTGCCATGTTACAATGCCAAAAGCATCCTGACACCATCTTTTGTAGTATCCTGAGAGTACCCTGATGGCATGTTAGCACTACCCCAGTGGTACCTTCACAATGCCCTGGTAGTATCGCAGCATCATCCCAGGAAAGATGCTGGTAATAACTTAGCAGCGTCATGACAGCATCTTGGTAGTGCCCTCATAGTACCTTAATAGTGTTCTCAGAGTATCTCAGTAGCATCCACATAGTATCCTGAGAGTATCTCAGTGCCATCCAGTGAGTACCCTAGCACTATCTTCATTGTATCCTGACAGCATTTTAGTAACCCCCTGGTAGCATATTAGTAGCATCCCAGAAGTATCCTACAGGCACGCACCCCTGTGTGTGCGTGCACCCCCACATCTGGAGGGGGGCATGCATGCACAGGGGCATGTGCACATGAGGGTGCACACATGCTCCGCGCATACACGTGCTGCATGCATGCTTGGGGGTGCGTGAGTGTCAGGGTGCACGTGTGCAAGGGGTACATGCACACACAGGTGTAAATGAGCCCTATGCATGTACTCACACTGCGTGCACACACCTCCGCACACACGTGCCCCCGTGCATGTATGCACACCCCTGCATGCATTCACCAAGCACAGCCACACCCCATGGATGCACCCCACACGTGTGAAATGTGCAGGTGCATCCTGTGCATGCCTGCAGCTCTGCACACGTAGCCCTGTGCATGCACGCACAGAGCGCACCTACAGGGGTGCACAGGTGTGGGGTGCATGTGTACAAGGGGTGTGTGCACGTGAAGGCACACACCTGCACAACGCATGTGCTGCATGCACACTTGGGTGTGCACGTGTTGGGGTGGCTGCATGCACAGGGGTGAAAGCACATGCTGCACACGCATGCACCTCCATGTGTGTGCACCGCTGTACATGCATGCACCCCCCCACGCACTGTGCACGTTCCCCATGCGTGCCTGCACCATTCACCTACGCGCCCCCCGTGTGCACCCTCCAAGCTCCCCAGTGCATGCACACACCTGCACACATGCACTGCACATGCGTGTCCCCCCAGCAACACCCCCCGCATATGTGCTGCTCTGTGCATGCACCCCCTGACGTACCACCCCCAATGCACCCCAAAATGCCCCCACAGACCCAAATCACCTTCCTCTGCTCCGTGCCCCCCCCTATGCAGCGCGTGCGCATCCCACAATGCACCACCCTTGCACGGATGCTGATGCGCATCGGGCACCCCCCGGGCAGGCAGCGCCCTGGTTTCCCCCCCCCGCAAAAAGAGGCACACCCCCACAATGCGACGCCCCTCCGCGCTGCACCCCCAAAATC
>VXAL01014929.1:69373-102704 GCA_013399475.1 Chauna torquata | reverse complement strand
TGCTCCAGATCTGTGCCAGTGAATGCAGAAGGCTTTCTGTGCACATTGCATTTGGCATTTAACACTGAGTAATCCTAAGACACTAACTGCTCTATTACACTGTCACTGCTGCTGTTGCTGCCTTACATTCTTTGTTGTATCATGATTTTGCTTCATCCTTTACCTGCAGCTCCCTAATATCATTTGATCCGCTTGCAGAGCTTCATTCCTTTCTCCCTTATCACAAAGAATTGAGTCAATCTTCATTTTAATTTCATGTGTTAGTTTACATTTAACTCTAACATCCATTACTAGCTCTAATCAAAAGATAGAAAGGGCTAATTCTTTCTCAGGCCAGGAGAGATGGACGTACAGGTTCCGTGATGTTCTTGGTTTTCAAAGGTTGGAAGCAGCTAACAAAATGTCTTGAAAACACATCAAACAATTTCCAGAACTAAAGGTAGCCGTATGACATGATTATCATCATAAACTAACTGAATGTTCCAGTTACAGAGCTAGAAACAGGAGCCTTATTGTGGGCTGCCTAAGACTTCCTCTTTGCCTTGCATTTTCCTTTAAAAATAAAAAATAAATTAAAAAAACAAACACAAACATGGAATACATAAAGAAATGACAACACATTTCCTTAAATCACTATCTCAGTGCAATAATTCATCCCACTACTACTTTATACTGTTTTAATCAATAGTCCACTGACAAGGAAACATGAGGTACACATAACATTATTGAAAAGGAAGAAGGGGAGGGAAGGAAAAGGAACGAAAGAGGAGAAAGGTACTAAATTACCTTCAGTAATACTTTCATAACACTGTCATAACACTCAACAATATTTGTTTCTCACCATCTTAGTTAATATTTTTTTTACCTGAAATGCCCTGTGTAAAAGCTGATTAAAAACGGAAGACTCATCTGTTTAAACACTTCTAAATGAAAGAAAAGAAAATGAAAGTTCTCTTTCACAACTGCTTACCTTTACATCTATGTTACAAAAGACATTTTTCCTTTTAAATTTCTCTTCACTAATCTAAACTCTCTCTGTTCCTTTTACTGACAATATTTTATTATGCATAAAATTGCCATAAACATTGTGGACTTAGATTCTACTAAATGCAGTAATATAAGCTGGGAAAATATTGTTTCCTTAAATAGACAATAGATTCCTCGAATAGTGAATAAGAGAAAGGATTCAATCAAATCTCATCCTTCTTTCCTGAATATGAAGGAAGCTCATATTAGCTTCCAGATTTAAGGTTTGTAGTTTGTCCCTATTTTCTTAACAAAACAAATATGAAACTTGGCTCATTTTAGCCAAGTTTCTGATCCAACAATATGTGGAAGCATTTGCTTAATTTCAAACTTGTGAATAATCCCATAGATCCCATAGTTCAAGGACTGAATGTGAAACACAGCTTTGTGGGTCAGGTGTATTCCCAAGCTGAATAATCAAAGTCCAAAGTCACTGTCTACTTTTCTAGTTAGATGTACTACAAGAAATGTATAGTCTAAGAGATTCTCATAGAGAAGCTGAAAGTCTGCCCCAAGATACCTAACAAAAACATATTAACAGATAAAAATATATGTGTGGATGAAATGACTAGGGGATTTCACACGAAACAAAGAATTGTGCAATTTGCCCCACTTATGTGCCTGGTGTCACAGGACTATGCTTTTTTTTTTTGTTTGTTTGTTTGTATTCAGTTTTCTTTAAGAAATTAAGAAAGTGATCTGGCAAAACATATTTCCAAATAGATCTGTACTGGCAAGAGTCTGGAGTGAAGTCCTCTGAGAGAAGAGACAGTGCAGCCTGAGAATTTTAGTTCCCTTTCTGCTTTGGAGGCCTCCTTGCATTCCTTGTTTCCCACTTAGAGCAAATTTTAGATTTGCTGAGGCAGCTTCTCGCAGTCCCTCTGCCTGAGAGGGAGAGAATGTGTGCTTGGTTCCCAGCCCATTGAACTCAGAAGAAAATCACTTGCTGGCTTCAACAGTCTCATCAGATTTGACTTGTCTTCCTAATATTAATAATTTATCTGCTCAAAAATCTGCTGCCTGCAAGTGAGAGAGATCCCTGATACTTAGTTTGAAATAGTTGTGCAAAAACACTGGATCCAGTCCCCAGTTTCACTGAACTCATTAGAATGGTACTTCCAAAGCAAGTCCATCTTACCTAGGCTGCATTGGTGCATAGCTGAGTTTCCTCCTTTTAAGGAAAACTTGATTCTGTAAGCTACGATGTTTGAAAATCCAAAATGTGTCAATGAAAATAAATAAACTTTTAAAAGAGTCTAAATGTGATTATTTGAACTCCCCCAATGTCTTGTTAATTTTTGTGTTCAAATCTGTGCAATTCTGTATCTCAGCTGTGACCAGAAATGGAAAGCATTTGAAATATAACAAGAAGAGGATGCTTTTATGAGATTTCTAGAACAATACTGCTGATCCAATGCACTACCATCCAAATCTTCAAGTGCACATCTGAACCAACATGTTAGGACACAGGCCTACTACTTTTCAAGTACAAGTTTCCCTTTTCCTTCTCTATCTGTTTATGAAGTGTTGAGAACAGAACGCCTGTTTTAAATTAATAACTTGACCATTGTTCTTAAGCCAGACTATATAATGATCTTTCTTATTGGTTATTTTTCCTATTCGCTACATTGTGTCTTCCAGTTTAAACCAGCAAGTTGTTCTGTGAGCAGCAAAGTTAATGAAGTCCAATTTCCTATGAAATGTTTTTTGTCCCATGGATATGTCCTTGGTCAACGACAGCATATGGAGTTATTCATATGTGGTCTGGTCGCTGGCAAATGTATGCAGTCTCTGGCCATAAAGCTGTAGCCAAACGGAATTAATTCTGCCCGCCTTTCCTCAGTGGAGAAACTGATTTGGGTCTTTCTCTCCAACCCTGCATTTAGTTTGTCAGAATTTTGAGACTTGCATGCCTCCTTTAAATCAATTGAAATTGGTCAAGAGATTCAAAATACATTTGAGAACAGGGGTAGCAGCCAGATATTAGCTAAATAATACATTAACATTTCTGGAAAGCAATTCTCTCTCCCCTAGAAAGGATGACTACTTTCAGTACATTGCACGGGTATGAACCTCTCAGAGTGGTACTGAGAACAGGCAAATCATCTTCAATAACAGTCACTGGAAATCTCTTAGTTTCTTTCCAAGAGATGTGAAGAAAGTCATAGGGGGAAGAAATCATCTTTATCTTTCCTCTTACTCTTGTTGAAGTTCATAACTTGGAGGAATTTGTTACAGCCTGCACCAGACTTGTTGGTCTGCAAAATTAGCCTAAATTTGGGCTAGTGATGTGTTTCTGCAGTTGAACTGAGCTGTTAGAGTAAGGCTGGTGTCAAGACATAGCAAAAGTTTGGTAGCTCTTTCCTTTCAGAATATATGTATTCACTTACCTTAGGTCTGTATTTCAGATTGGAATCTACAGATGACCTTCAAATAAGAGTACTTTGGAAGTATGCTTCAGTATGCTGTGGCAACTAAAAAGATTCTCCATCAAGTCCAGTTGTGGCGATTCCACCTCTGGAG
Organism: Chauna torquata; assembly: GCA_013399475.1. Classification (NCBI taxonomy): domain Eukaryota; kingdom Metazoa; phylum Chordata; class Aves; order Anseriformes; family Anhimidae; genus Chauna; species Chauna torquata. Next base: position 99,155 of record VXAL01014929.1, on the reverse strand, counting down.
TCATCTGACAGTAAGGGGCTGATGTACTTAAGGCTCAGGGCTTCCTGAAGAACAGCTACATTTCTTGTTTTCTGATTGATGCCATCTTTGAGTACCAGAAGAATTCTTCTGAATAAAGCTTGGAACCAAATTTCATTTCATACGCATTTCACTTTTAACCTTCATCTTTTTCAGTGACTCCTTTTACTTCACTACAGTGAAGTCCTTCTCTAAGCTTCCTAATCAAACAAACTCTAAGCTTAGCTGGTCTCACTGCAGCAGTGAGTACAGTGTCAGTGTGTGCCGCCGAGCTAGATGAGCAAGGTTGGCATTGGGTCCTGCAATGCTTTTTAGGAGACAGGACAACACTCTGACAGTTCTTTTGTTTTCAGTACCTGAACATTACCTATCTTTTGTACTGCTGACAACGGCTTAAATGTTAACAACATTTCGAAATTGTGGATTCTGGTTCTGGGTGGTTTACAGATACTGAAGATTATAAAATAAGGTTACGAAGATGCCTAGTAAAACCTACAGGAAGTACACCTAAGCAGTCACAGATAGATACATTTTTGTCTGTTTTTGTTTTGTTTTGTTCGTTAGTTTTTCTTCCCAAATAGACTTAAACCAGAAGAATGAGTTCAATGGGTATAAGGACAAAACTGGCATCCAATAACAATGAAGGTATGCATCAGCTGAAAATTCTGGCTTCTGCAAATGAATTATTTTATAAGGTTAAGTCAGAGTTTCCATTAACGCAGCCGTATTTTTGACAGTCGATCACATATTTTCCCATTGATGATAGCCCGCAATTTGTTCAGACTTTGCTAAATAAATAATAGCAAATGAAAAGAAAATGCCTCAGCCTAACTTCATTTTGGTCTGTCCCCATGCCTCCAGTTTCTGATCTCTTTCCAGTTTCAGCTTATTATTTGAGACATAATTTGAGCATAACTTCTGACAAACAACAGCATTGGGCTTCTGTGCCTTCACACTAATATCTTTTGTTTTTTTTTACCCACACTGTAACATCTCTCTGTGCAGTGTAAACATACCCTGGCTATCAAGTTTCCACTTGCTTATCAGCATTAGGGAATAATTTGAAATTCAGTGGAAATGAGCAATTCTGCCTGAGACAGAATGGAATCCAGCTCACATGCCTGTTCCGTTGTCATCTTTGGTGGTATAACCCATACTGCTGCATGTCTTCTTCATCCGTTAATGCCCTAATACAGAGGCTGTGAGTCTACTAATATTGTGAGTCTTTTTGTAAATGAAAATAGATCATATGAACATGACATTGAAGAGTTCTGAAATCCTTCTACAACACTTAACGTTTGTGCAAAAGGAATCAATGTTTTTAGCAACATTGCCATTGCTTATACTACAGGGGTGTACATGTGAAAACAAGGCAGAAAAAAAGTCAATCTAAATAACACAGCATTTTATAAGATGGGAGCAGTGGGAAAAGAGAAGTAAAATGGCAGCTTTTCACGAACCGTAACTGAACACTCAGAGGACAAAATAGAAGGATTATTGTTTGCAGATGTGATTGTGGCAATAAAAGAAGGACATAATAAACTGACAAACAAACCAACTACTCTTATTTAAAATTGCTACAGGATTCCTCAATAATCAGCCCAAACACTGCAGAGTACAATTGTCATATTGGTAGAGTAATTACTGTGACTCTTGTAGTAAAACCTTTTTGAGTAGCTATGCTTTGAGAATATTATTGCAGAAAGTTTTAGACTGTTTTAATAGGGAAAGAACCAAAGAAAAGTTGTATGGATAGACTGGGAAAGCAAATCAGTATAATAAAAAACAAATGCAAAAAATGTTGGAAGATAATCATAGATCGTTAAGTACGTCCACATTTTCTCTGGAGAAAAATGTGACTGTGATATTGAAACAAAATGTGCTATATTGGAGAAAGTTAAACCAATACAATGGGGTCAATAAGAAAAATAAAGGTATAGTTGCACTATGTACTATCATACCTCTGTTAACCTTACCTAAGCGAGCACAGATAATGGTAGCTGTTAAGAAAGAGCTGTAGCACATGCTTGTAACCTGAGTATGAGCTCTCTAGGAGCTCTAGGTCAGTGGCATAGCTGTTTTCACATGCTAGTCTCATGCTATGTCATCTTCCCTGCTATCCTTACCTGTGGGACTGAGATTAGGCTAGCTACGGCAGGCATCTGCTACAGTCAACCTCCATTTTGTTCCGCAAATATAGTTTCAGAGCGTAGTTTTTCTCACCCATGGTTAGCTGTCTAAAAGCAAGGCATGAAAAACAAGTTGTTTAGGTTCCCTCTTTAGTCAATGGAGAGTATGTGTCTTCCAGAGAGTGATTCATTTCATCCCAGAACAATTGTGCTTCTGGGGAAATGATCCAGTTGCCTAAATATAGGAGCTTAGTACCATTTGAGGTGCCCTACAGAATCCAAAACATCATCGTGGGGCTGGCAGGAATGACATAGGACTTATGAGAAACCCTGGGCTTCTGGGCAGTCAGTAGCTGGAGGCCAGGTTCCTATGGTGTCTAAAACAGCACTAGATGCCTATGTTTAGGCAACTAAAGTAGGCCTGGAGCATGACTTTTCTTCAGCCAAAGACTAGTTAGTAGGAAATTCTGTGCCAACAGCACAGCATCATCTTAGATACAAAAGAGCTTTTTGTTTTCTGAGTGATGAGGGAAGAGAGGTTTTTCTGTTCCCAGTTTTCTGTTTATTTCCAAAAAGAAAAAAATAAATATAAAAAAAGATAGAAAAAGGACAAAAAAGAAGTTCAAGGCTGAAGCCTGCTCTCAGCTACACTTTTTCTTGCTGTGTTCAGGATGAGGAAGAGACACACAAATAGAATTGTTATGGGCAGAAAAATATTGCTGTATAACAGATTAGGTTAGATGGCAGAGGAGGAAAGGAAAGAGGGAGAAGGAGTAAGGATTCTTAGAGGAAAACCCATCTTGGCCAGATTTTAATAAGTTGCTTGAATTTTACAGCATTGCATTTAAGGTAGAATAGGGACAATGACAATGCAATTGGCTGTGATATGCCAATGTGAAGACCATGAAAGCCATGTTTGTTTAATCTGTGGCCCTGAAAGGGTCAAGAAAGACCTCACTGTATTTTTAGCAGAGTATTGTTGCTAAGATCAATAGCTAAGATAGCTAGCATGTTATGAGCATGCTATGATGGAACATGAAGGCTAATGCCATTGCATGTCAAGAACTTCTGGGTCCACTGGCACTTTCAGATTCACCAATGGGCAATTCTACTTCACCTGCATCAGCTGAAATGGGTATGATGTGATTGTTATTCGTATTATTAATAGCTTTTCCCAAATTCTCACATGCGGGTGTAAGCCACAATGGGGTCTGGCTGGGACAACATGACCCTAGGTTAGGAGGGAAAAAACAGTATGGCACATCATACTGTGCAGAACAGACATAGCTTAACTAAATATGAACTCAAGGTCAAGAGTTGAATCCATAGTGAACATTGGTTATAATGCATGACTTCATAAAATGTTTTAACAATCTTAAAAGTACTGTGACCACCTAGAAAGTCACAGGACTCCAGGCAATGCTTAGTGCCTTAATTAGCCACATTTGTTGAAAATTCAGTGTGACATAAACACATATGAGAGAGAAGAAAGATCCTCCTAGAACAAATGGGCAGAGAAGACCTAAAGTTTTTCAGGGGAAATGAGAATGTGTTGTCCACCTTCCTCAAGAGACAACCAAGAAAGAACTGTTATTGTTACAAGTAATCTAGAATAAAAGTCTGTGAGCATAAATACTTACACTATTAATTAATGGAAACCCAATAACAAGTGAAATAAGACCAAAAAAATCAAGAAAGATACTAGAACAAACTTCTTGTTTCATTCTCAAGCTAGCGTAGTTTTTAAAAAGAATACTAGCAATCTGGAAATGCCCAGCTTTCCTCGAGTGTGAAGAATCCAGAACACAGCAGAGTTACTGACAAACCTCCCAGACGAGTGCAACTTCAGAACTGCAGCTGCTTGGGAAAAATGGATGCACTAAACAGAGAACGGGGTAAGTGACAGCCCACAGCTGCAAGGGACTCAATATTCCTTCAGTCGTCTTCAGCAGAAAGCTGACAAGCATGTTGCATGCCTCTACATTGCCATGGACATCTGGGGTATGAAAAATCAATAGAGCTTTCGTCTGAGCTACTGAAAACGATACGTTTAAATTCACTGGTGCAACTAAGAGCAGAATCTAGTACTGCAATTACATCTTTTACCACTGAGTGTGACCTGTTCAGTAATTAATATATACAGCTACATTTCAGTGGTAATACTGCTTAATGCATAATTGCAAATTGTTATGAGGGCCCCAGTAGTGAACTGTGTCCTGGATTCAGCTGGGATAGAGTTAATTTTCTTCCCAGTAGCTGGTATGGTGCTGTGTTTTGGATTTAGGATGAGAATAACACTGATAACACACTGATGTTTCAGCTGCTGCAGAGCAGTGCTTGCACTGAGTCAAAGACATTTCAGCTTCTCATGCTGCCCTGCCAGCAAGGAGGCTGGGGGTGCACGAGAAGCTGGGAGGGGACACAGCCAGGACAACTGACCCAGGCTGACCAAAGGGATGTCCCACACCATATGGCATCATGCCGAACAATAAAAAAGGGGGGAGTTGGACATGAGGGGCACGGCTGCTGCTTGGGGGCGGGCTGGGCATTGGTCTGCGGGTGGTGAGCAATTGCATTGTGCATTGCTTGCTTTGTATATTCTTTTACAATTATTTCTATTACTATTATTTTGCCTTCCTTTTCTGTCCTATTAAACTGTTTTTATCTCAACCCACGAGTTTTTACCTTTTTTTTTTCCAATTGTCTCCTCCATCCCACTGTGGGGAGGAGGTGGGGGGACGTGAACGAAGGGCTGTGTGCTGCTTAGCTGCCTGCTGGGTTAAACCATGACAAACTGAAAAGGAAAACCTAAGATAAGAAAACAAAATGAGCATGCAGTGGGGCAGCAAGTTGGCCAGAGCTTGGTAGTAGATCTATGTACACCTTCTCTTTATGGCAACCTAACAGCAGACGACTAAAAATTCGTTTTTATTTAGAATATCTAATAGGATAATTAGCTTTGTAAATAGACAAAACTCAAAGTGGTTAGGACAGATGGAACAGAAATAGGAATGCTTATAGCTAACTCTTCCAATACTTATTCTGCAAGCAAATCCCTGCTTCCAAGCTTGTTTTTAATTCACTCAGTGACTTTTTGAGTCTCAACAAACTCTTACCAGTCCCCTCTGGTCTGGTCTGGCCAGAGAACAGACCAAGGAACAGCCAGCCAGACCCTAGAGCAGATGAAAAAAAACCTCTGGGCACCAGAGGGGCCTGGGCAGAGTTTGCTGTGACTGAGAAAGTCACAGAGTGAACTAAAACCGTCTGTTCCCTGCTCTCACTGCAGTCCCACTGCCTCCCTCCATGAGCAGCCGGCTCCTGCTCCCTGCTGCGACTCTTTCTCACTCTTTCCTTTCCTCCAAACACATCCGCCTTTGGATGCTTTTCTTCTCCCTCTGCTCCTCACTTCCCTTCCCAAGCAGACCAAGTAACTCCACCTAAAAGAGTAATCTCTCCTTCCCTCTGGGTCCACTTGGGCTCTCCCTGAGGAAATATAACACAAACCAATAGGCCATGAGAGCACCTTGGAAGGTATCATATGCTCTTGTTCTGTTCTTGGAACCCTACCTCGACCTCTGCTTTTAGCCACTGTTTGAGTGAGGAAAATGAAACAGATCAACCTTTGCTCTTACCCAGTGCAGTGAGTCTTGCACACATCCCAAATAAACCCTCACATGTGCTAATCAGGCTGATATCTTTAACAGGACATAGGAGGCATGAGGCATGTCAGCTTTTTCCTAGCCAGTACACAGGTGAATGGTTCTGACACTGCAACTGTCACAGCTATCCCAATACATTTAGTGACTTCAGTGACCTGCCTATGCTGAGTTTCCCCTATAAAGGATGCAAAAAACTAATTAGCATTAAACTGGGACTGCAAGCTGCAATGTGCAAAAATTTATCACAATGCTGAGGTTCATTTTCTGGATTATTCATTAGCTCATCATTTATCAGCATTACCTTTAGTGTGTGCCCCAGTTCAATATTTGACTCTAACAAAGCTGGAATAGAAAACTCAGAATTAAGAAATATACTTATGCCAACTGATATATATTTTCCTTTGCTTAAATGTCTCTTTTCTACCATAACCTGATAAAAGATCTGTTGCTTCTCAGATCACATTAGAGATAGTAGTGCAATAGTGTTTCTAAAAACAGACAGTAGTAAAACACACCTCAGTATAATTAGAGGTGAGACATTCTGTATGATATCTATTTTTTGACATTGTTATATGAAAAAAATCAAAAAAAAAAAAGGGAACTGGTATTCAGTGGTGCAGTGTGCTAGTCATTACTTTAAAAATCATTAAATTACACAAAATTAAAATTACATTACATTGCTATATTTGCTAAGGTTACAGAGACACAAGGAAAAAATAAAACCAACCTTCATATTATGAGAACTGCAGGCTACCTGTTGCCACTGAGGATGACATTTGAATTAGTCTGATTATGTTTGTTATTTCATTTCTCTCCTGTTCCAGCATTGCCTTATAGTCCTAGTGCTTTATGCACCGTGCATATGTATGGTGAGGCTATGCCCATACTTCAAGGACTTAGAGCTACAAAGGAGTTTACATGCCTACTTCTCATAGAAGGTATTACCAAAGAAGGTGGTTAGGATGGCATGGGCCTTCTAAACTAAGTAGGTAAGTGAGACAAAATCCAGCAAAACCCAAGCTGGTCTCTTGCCCCCCTCCCACTAACTGGAGCGGTGTCAGAGAGTGGGGAGCAACAAAATGTTCCTCTGTTGGGTGGGAAGATGTGTCAGCAGCACTAGTGTAGAGAGATGCTACTGTATAAAGCCACTAGCTGCCTTCAAACCTTGTTTTATTTTAAGTATGTGGTCTTGTCTCATTCCTTTGGATACTCCTGCTGTTACAGAAAAGTCTTATTCGCATTTTACAGAGCAAAAGGTCCAACATTCTGCCAAGTCAATGGTAGAGCCAAAGAACAAAGGCACAACTTGTGAATTGCTGTGTGGTGCCTGAAAAAGAGAATACTAAACTTTTTTTTTCTGTGAAGGTAGACAGCAAATTGATAAATAAAACAAACTTTATATACCACCAGGGTATCTTCACTGCAATATTAAGAACTTTTAAATGTGTGCTTTAAAATTCTAAAAGAATTTAGACAGAACTGTACTTCAATATATAAAACCAGTTTCATATACATTACAGTGTACAGATGTATAAATGTGTATGTGTGTGTGTGGTAGAACATATTATTTTAACTGGCAGGAAGCTCATAAAAAGAAAAGCTTTTGGGGTTGGCTCAAACTTGGAGTGCACTTTAACATGCTGGTGGTACTTTATGAAGAAATCTCAAATGTATCCCATGTGTTGCAAATGCTTAAGAATGGGCTCAAGATGAGCTTTTGTCTGCCTGAGCCGTACAAGTATTTCAAAAATATCTTCCTTCAGCAGCACCAATATTTATTGTATGTAATTTTTTTGCAGTTTGAGTGCTGGATTTGAGTTTCCACATTGCTGTCAAAGAAAGAAGTGAAAAAAAAAAAAACACAAAAAAAACCTTAATAAATCTAACAGCAGAATCTGGTTTCAAGACTATTTTCCATGACTGAAAGTTTTTTTTTGGTCAAAATCGTTTTTCTTAGAACAGCTGACATATCATTATTGTTTTCCTTGTTTTAGAATATTGGCTTTCCAAAAATGTCCAATCCATCCTTGAATTAAAAAAGGAACATGTCTTCAGAGGCCTGGCTTCTTTTTTAGTAACGATAATGTCCTTTCCCCCTTTCCACCACTATGATTGTATTAAGTGACTGCAGGTTTCTGGGATGTGAATAGAAATGTACGTAAAGGACTACCATAACTACCTGACTGTTCGTCAGCTGCATGGGATCAATATGACTAGAAGTAACTTATGAGATAAAGTCCCTTATTATTCTCAGCGGTCCAATTCTACTCGCCTACTTCTACTCTGCTTTTAAACCTATGATTTCTTTCAGTAGGATTTTCTTGTGTCATTCTTTCATCATAGTCCAATCTCTTCTGTCTTTGTCATACTCAGGGGAAATTGTTATTGAAGGCTACAGTATCACATCACATTATCTGTTAGTTTTTCTCAAGTGACTTTAGAAATTGCATTCTATTAAACATGAAATTTCAGCCTCTTAATATTAATGGGAGTTTAAGAGTAACAAAATTTCACCCAAAGCGCAGGCATGGACTGAGGAGTTTAAATGCTGCTTTTATGTTTTAATTAATGCTTGCTCAAATAGAAATTGAAAAAAAAAAATCTCTCAAAGTAATTGCTTCTCCTGAGCAAAGAAGCATTAGAAGTTTTTGGTATTAGATTGGCTCCACTGGACACCACTATTCAACAATAATACTACAACTATCACAAAGTCACAAATCGATAAACAGCTCTCTTCAAATATCTGGGAAAACAGCAACTACAGTATATTGTGCCTTACTACAGCAAGGTGTTTGGTTTCATGGCAAAAAAAAAAAAGAAAAAATCTTATTGTGAAATAGAATTTATAGCTTAGTACTTATGTGGAAGTTTTAGTAATATCTTGTAATAAAAACACAAACAACCCCGCAAAAAAACAGTGAATAAAACACAAAGACTTTAGAACTCCCACTTCATTTTTCTAAATTTGATTACTCATGAAATCACAGGGAAGCCTAACTGCACACTTTTTAATACTTCAGCAGTAGATGAATGAGCTTTTGTTGACAAGAAACCCAATTTTGTACATTCTATTTTTTCAGTAGCTCTGCAGGTGTCCCTAACCACTCTCTTTTAAGTGAATTAGGGCTGAAAAAGAAACAGGAATCTCAGAAAAAATCCGACCAGTATCCAAGCTTTTGGTGGAACTTCAGGAACATGAGCAGCATTTTTAAAAGGCTTTTACTGAATTCTCAAAAGATTTTGTGACTACTCAAAGACTTCAGATAATCTGCAAGGGAGCTTACTCATATGAGCAACACACTAGTGAAATAAAAGACAGAAGCACTCTGAACTACAGAGATTTCACGAGATTAAGAAATTCCCATGACAAAGGATTATGAACACAGAAATAAAAAGGTAAATTGGGTGTAGAATGTGAACTAATGGCCAAATAGCAAGGACTAAGCATTAATGCTTTAAGTCTCCCTTTTCACTGATTCTGTAATTCACAATCTCATTGTGATGCTTCCATTTCTCTTGGAAAATAAGTAAAGCTTTATGACAGATAGTCCAAGGAGTACAAATGAAAAACTTGTGTGGCATCCATTTTGCCTTACCTATCTGAACTTCAGCAGGAACAGGGTCACCCATTTGGAGGCCTTCACTGTTTTTATAGGCAATATAGATAATTACATTAGGACTGTCTCAGTAGATGTTTAAAATCTAAGAACATACAAAATACCTAACTTAGAACTCATTTCGTGAACTCAGCTCAAGACGTTGTGCTTGCTGATATCCTCCACTCTCTCATAGGTTTGCCTACAGACCTGGCAGTAATATTACAACAGTTTACAGCTGTCCTTGCTCTACTGTTACATGCCTGTTTAAAAGGCCCATCATCCGGGAATATAGGCGGGCACCCCATATTGCCTATTATAACATACAGCACCCTCTTACACTTTCTATATCGTAAGCCTAAACCATGAGTCTTAGTTAATGAGTTTTCTTCATGCTGGATCTGTGTATCTCTCTTTTTACATTTGCAGGACTTTGGTTCCTATTAAGCGCTGTGGGATTTGAGTTGGATTCCTAATGATAGCAGTGTCTGTTGCTCTGCTGTGTTCATTTTCAGACCTTCCACTTGTCTCCTGCGCTATAATAAGTGTTATTGTTTAATTGCCCATTCCCCAGTGTAGTGCGATTTCTTAAATTAGGTTGACATTTTATGTGTCTCTTTTACAGCTCATCTCAGCTGTTAATGAGCCCTTTGCTAAGTGTCTTCGGTACTGATCATTATAGCTCCTTAGTACTGTCATTTGAGAGCTAATACTGATAAGCAGAAAAATTACTCAGCAGGAGGAAGGGAAGTGCACTATGTTTCTAATTTTTAATTTGCAAGGGTTAGGAACTATTCAGTAAAAGGGAGCATTTTCTTTAAGTTGCCAGTAGCCAATCATAAGTGATATGCTCAGATGGCCATTATGCGTTGTTCAGGTGCCAGGCCTGTATCATTCCATCCCTGAAAGACCTGTGTAGATACAACTCAAAAGGTATCCCTAAAACGCAGGCTAGTCCTCTCCCTAGACTAGATTCCATGAGTAGGCTTTCTTTTACTTCCTAGAGGATGCCTAAGTCCCATCAAGTGAAGAGTGTCACACAGAAAAAGAGAGCTTGACAAAGGCTTGAGCCTGCAAGTGTACAGGTTGAGATCTGAGGATGGAGTTTGCAAATCAAAATGGGATTCCTTGTTTGAAAGCTGGCTGAGCCACTGGCAGTTAGGGAGTTCATCTCATTTGCAAACTCTGTTTCTGAAATCAGAGGAAAAAAAGGAGTTTCACATAGAAGGTTTTTTTTTTTTTTTTCCTTTTTAAGTTTTCATCCATGTAAGTACTTTTCCTTAGATACTCTTGGAACCCAGATAACAGTAGACCTGTGACCACAAATAAAAAAAAGCCCTGACTGCTTTTTCCTAGGCTAACAACAGCCTCATAAGGACACAGGAGTAAGAGAAAAGTGGTTGAACTGCTAAGTCCGTGTGAAATGATTCGTTATCCAAAGACAATTGGGTATTAACCAGTGAAAGTTTGTGCAAGGTCATTATGCAAATATCTAATGCTAGTGATTATAAAAGTTTTTCTTCATAGTATCTTTAAACATTGGTTTGGCAATATAATCAGGCACAGGCCAGTGCCAATCTGACTGTGCTACCTAGAGCTCCAAGGCTGTGAACATGCAGTACTTGAGTCCTTCTGTCAAAGTTGGTACAAACAACTGATAAAATGCCTGTTGGCAAACAATACAGCAAAAGCTTAACTTGGAAAAAAAAAAAAAAAAAAAGTAATTCTGCAAGGTGCTGGTAAGCAGTTTGTAAAAGACTGAGGACTCCAGTGGGATGGCTCTCCACTGATAGATAACCAAAATGTAAGATGAATAGGGAAAATTGTATGTTGACCATAAGGCAAACACACAAAGATTAACACAACTGTAATTATGAAAGGTGCTGACTTGTGATGTCAAGAATAAAGAGACAGGATATTCAGGAGACAAACAAAAGATGTAAATGACGCAAATCAGTACCTACAGAACTTGACTGGATGTAAAGTTATGCTTTTTGTGAAGAAGCAGCTGGAAGAATTTGCTACTTGCATGTACAAGAAATGGCCTTTTGGAATCGCAATGTTTTTACAGATCATGACTAAGTCTAAATCAGTATAATCCTCCCTGTAACATTAAGAATTCTTTTAAAGTTAAAACAGAGAGATAAAAAGACTCTCAATGTTCCAAATGCTTGTTAAGGAAAAAGTCACTAATAGAAAAGCCTACTGCTGTGGTACAGTACCAGAACTCTCCCGAGCAAGAATTTCTGCTACATTACCTTTGAAATAAAACAGGGTTTTAAAGTTGGAGGCCTGGTATTGTCAAGGCCTGAATGATGTTTAAATAAAACAATGCTTGGAGTAATACATGGTGCTGTGATTTTGAGAAAACAGATCTGTTTCACAGCAGAAAACTGAAATGTTTGTAGAAATGACGATAATAAAAGTCACTGCTTTCCAATAAATGAAATAATATTACATAGATTTACAGAATATTCTGGTTAAAGACATCATGGCAGTCCTGTTTTTAAATTATTAGATGCTCCTATCTGAAAACATGTGTTTGGGAACAATAGTACTGGCTCATCTGCCATTGATTTTAATGGTGTTAGTTATCTCCATTAAGCTGAATAGCTGGCTCTATTGATTTCAACAATCCTGGGAACATAACCAGCCATTCAAACCTTTAATGGCCCATCACAGATAGAATTGTTATGTTTTGTAGGTGTATGCACAGCTAATGGGAAAGCTGATGGGATAATGAATGCTCAGAAACTAACAGTAATGGAGTCACCAGACACCCACACTACATAAGTTCTGCACAGCATTAAAAAAAGGGTGGGTTTATGTAGGACAAGAAACAAATTGGCTAATTCACAAGTAAATTTGCATCCTCTCCACCATAAACAACCCATTAAGACCAAGCGATCGTGCCATTTATTAAGTACATAATTATAAATCTCATTGTCACATGAAACGTGTTAGGATATAATTCGCAGCTCTGATACAATCTATTTCTTAGATGTAGAAATATTTAACAAGTATTACTAGAGATTCTTAAGGGCAAGCAATAAAAAAGCCATAACAGCAGAAAGTGTCTATTAGTCCTTTGGATTGAAAAAGTTACATTAACAGGACCTTACAATTGGTTTTAAGCATTGAAAATCCAGGAACGTGTTTAAAAAATAAAATCCAAGCATTTAACAGTATGACAATGCAGAGGACATCTGCACAAACTTATCTTTATCCTGAAGTGACACCATGGTAGATGAAAATGAGAGAATAAACCAAGAGCTCCTTCAAAGAAGCAGCTAATATGCCATTAAAAATCAACCTAATTTAATCCTAATCATTGCAAGGAGTTTCAATGCACTGAATTAGTGACATCTTTTACTTTCTGGAAAACATTACAGATTCTTTAGCTGTTTAAGCTATTGAGTAGTTTTCAGTTCTGTAGTAGAATTTTTTGCTTGAATGTGGGTAAGAGGTTTTAATATTATTAGTCCCGTGACAGGAGCTTTACTAGAAAGAGAACTCGAAACAGAGTGCTGATTTGTAAAAGGGTGTAACACATGGGGTCAGATCCTTCTCAGGAGTAAGCTGTGAATCAACTCCCTTGGTTTTAATGGATTTACAGCAGCTGAAGAACCGGCACATGATATGGAAGCACTACATACTTTCAGAGATTTCTGTGGAACATAAGTTGCCTTTTACTGGCGTTTGGAGACTTTCAAGAGAAGGAAATTTCTAGGAGAAACAGCAAATTGGTAAAATTGAAACCATGGTTCCACAATACAATAGGTTATACTTGATTAATATAGGTGTAAAAATAGGACTAGATTAAAATAAGTTTAACTACAAGTCACAAAGGGATAAAGCAACATAAACTCAATTTGCCAGTTCTACTGTGTTCAAAATTTTGTGAGGAACCATCCCAACATAAGTAGCTTCTCTGCTGGATCACATATCATCTGTTCAAACTACTATGCCACTTCAGGAATATGCTTTATCATGGCCAGCAAAAAAAAAAAAAAAAAAGTGCTGATACATGTATTCATAGGTATCATATATATATATTCATAAGTAATTCATATATGAATTACACAGGCCAAGAAAAAATGGGGAAAACAGACCTTCTATGGCAAGAAATACAGTTAGTATTGCTGTAGTTGGTGGTCATTACCTGAATGTTACCTGCTCTTCAAAAATCAGATTAAGCAACTGAACAAGAATCATCTGTTCTTCAAAATATTCTGCCTTCCTACTCATTTTCTTGCGAAGTGTTTTTCCATTATAGGGTGGTAATACCATATAATTAAAGAGATCAGAGCACCACCTCCTTTGGGAAATCAGGTTGTACGCAACATACACGGCTTCTTACCTTAGAGGCCTGAAGAGGTTCCCTGGAGACCAAATCGTGCACCACAGTGTCGGTAGATTTAGGCAGATAGTCTTCTGGCAGGCATTATGGATTTTATTGCCTTTCTTACTTTATCCAGTTAAGACAGTAGTTTTAAAGAGAAAATTATAATAAACAGTTGTATCATACTCAGAAGATCTATACCTATTCATAAACAGTACCTCAGCAATGACAGATTTAGCACTCCAGGCAGGCCGGGAAAGTTACCAGTTTGTTTAAATGTGGATATTTTACAGAAGCCAAAGCATGGGAGAAAGAAGAAACTTGAACACCAGGTCTCCAGCCAGAATTTCATCTCCCAGATCCTCCCTCCTCTCTGGGTCACCGCTGTGCTTGCAGGCCTTTTTCTCATGCAGTGCTCTAAAAAACACAACCAATTTAGGACCTCAGTTGTGTACGGTTTGGATTAACAACAGATTAGAATGGCTAGTGTTTTCATAAATCTGATTCAAGCTTACTTAGAAAGGAGTTGTTAAGGTGATTATCTTGGAGATACTGTTATCATATACCTTCCTCAGCTTTTTTAACTTCACACTCTAGAGAAATGACTTTTAAAATAGGTCCAGTTTTTCTTTTGAAAAGTGTAAAAAAGAGAACAAGAGCTTCTTGTTTCTATTGACTACAACACATTTTATAGATTCTGATGAGTATATTTAGCCAGCACAATACAATATCTATTCAATTAGCTGAAGTCTATTAAATTATCTAAAAGGAAATTAGGTTCCACTGTAAACTGCTGGAGGTGAGATAGGACTAAAATTTGTTAACATGAACAAAGGAGAAATTACTATCTCACACAATGGGGAAATGTCAGGGGTGGAGATTCAGGTCCCACCTTCACAAACTTATTCACCTCATATCTTGGACACTGAGGTTCCCCAGCTCCGCAGCCACGTGGCAGCCAAGAATGACAGCCACATAGCAAGAAGCTCAGGAGCTTTTTAGAAGGACCTTCAAACGTTTCAGCTGTTAAAACTGAAACTTTGTTTCCTGTCAGTGCTGTGTGATAATTAGAACAAAAGAGCTCCATAGTAAGAAACATTTTGTTGACACATTTCCTTGATTTTTTTTTTTAGAGCGTTTAATGAAAGGCTTTTATCCACTTTTTGGAAGAAAAAAGGAAGTGTAGAAATGAAAAACAGGGAAAGAAAACAAAATCACAGCCCTTTTGTGAAAACCTCAAATGACACTTGCTTGAATTACTTGGACACAAAAATCAAAAGTCTGAGTCAACAGCAGAACTGGTTTGGAAGAGCAGCATTTGAGCAGTCTTGATGCTGAGTCCATTCCCAGTTTGTCTATGGAGAGGGGCTTGGGATAAGCCAGACTGGGCATGGTCTGTCTGAGGCAATGCAATGCTTTTATCATCTCCCAGTCCCTGCCACGAGAGGACATGATGAGCACTGCCTCCCCGTGTCCCAGTACAAACCACCCTTGTTTTAGGCTTTTCTACCCTCCTGCAGTTACAGGTGGTACTGGGCAGATGCAGTGAGAAGGTCTGCCTGCACTGGTGTAACTCAAGCACCAAACGACACACCGACACACTACATTTCACTCTAGTGATTTGACATGTGATCTGCCTGCAGCAGCGCAGCTCCCTTGTTCCTGCATGGCACAGCATGCTTTGCCTCAGCCTGTGACGCACAGAGATAATAATAGAGCATTTCCCCTGCAGTGTTGAAGCTACCAGAAAATACAGCCCTGTTATTCAGCAGCAGGCTGCCTCCACTGAGCTGACATGTAAGAAGAGGCGGTGGCCCCTTGGGAGTTCAGGGCAGGACTGTGTCTCCTTTCCTTGCTGCCTGTCTGTCTCCCTTGCTAAATCCCTGCCTGCTGCCTTGGTGAGACCAGCCAAGGAAGGTGACTTCCAGCTGGGCACTCCCACTGTGCTCGCACTGGGGCTTGGGCGATGAGGAGCAGCTCCCCAGCAGCATTCCAGCCCCACATGTATGGCACCAGCCCTTCACTGAAGACGCTGCCCCATGCCAGCCTTCAGTAACCTGGTGACAGCCTCGCGCCAGGCCCTTTTCTCCAGGCCAGGAGTGCAGGAGGTCAGGCCCACAGCCATTTCCCACTCTTCCTCACGGCCTGGTTGAGCCACCATCATGGGGAGGTCTGCGGAGCTGCAGCTTACCAGGCTCTGTGGTAAGGTGAGCCCAGTTCCCCGGCCTCCAGAACACCCTGCGTGGTGGCAGCAGTGTCACTGCCACAGCACAGCATGGCCCCAAGCTGGAAAATGAGCACAGAGGCGCTGCTGGCAGTTGGCAGATGACCCACTG
Source organism: Chauna torquata (assembly GCA_013399475.1). Classification (NCBI taxonomy): domain Eukaryota; kingdom Metazoa; phylum Chordata; class Aves; order Anseriformes; family Anhimidae; genus Chauna; species Chauna torquata. Next base: position 83,075 of record VXAL01014929.1, on the reverse strand, counting down.
CCATTCTCACGTCCCCAGGGCCTGCTCATCCCTCACTCAGCTCCCTCCACCCACCTCCAGGGTCTCAGGGGTGGCGGAGGCAAGGCCCACGCTGTGCGTGACCCTCCCAGGGGTGGCGCGGGGCGAAGGCTGACCCCCGGGCGCAGGCGGCCCTGGGTGCTGTCGGGCCTGGGGAGCAGCCTGCGGCGGGTCCCCTTGCTGAATGAAAGTGTTGAGCGGCATCCCGCAGAAAGTGTTGCAATGCATATTTGGTCCGCAGTCAATAATGAAAACATAACAGAAACCAGAACCTATGAACAAGAGCATTAAATAAAACATGGGTCTAAGGCAGTAGTCCAATGCATATTTAACAGCAACCTGCCAAATAGTGTTTTCAATTACGATTCTTTTATTTTGTATTAAAGTAGCACTAGAGGTCAAGTGATCCAGTCGGCCTGATGATCAATCCTTCCACTGCATTTGATGGTGTAGAAATGCATAGGACATTTCCCTGATGCATTTGCAGGCTAAGATGAAATAAAACGCGGTCTGAAAGAAATATAGCTATCCAGTGTTTAAGTCCAAAGTTCGGCAGAATAGTCTGCATTGAACAGGGATCCACTGGCAGGAAACAGCTTCCAAGTTCAGGACCAAGCTGAACAATATCTCTGGAACACATTCACAGTGCTCATGGATTATTTCTTCATTTAAGTTTCAGAGGAGTATTTGACTTTTACTGAGAAACCATAAATCACCGTCATTCTTGGCATCTCAGATGTTTTCCTCGGTTAAACACAATGAGTTTCCTCCAAGGGAAGGAGGAACAGTGTAAATAGTGTTTAAAATGTGTTACTAATTTATTGCAAGGGCTTTCTGGATATCATTAATTCAAATGGTTTCATATATTCCAACAGGAGATATACATCTTTTAGCAATACCTGTACTTTGAGACCCCTACACAGTATGCATGTATCATAGGCTGAATATTCTTGGCAGAGTTGGCAGAGGCATTTTAGCTGCAGTGGCTGTGAATAATGGCCCAGATTTTTGTTGTCGATGTTCATTACATTGTTAGGAACTACTTGTTACTGAACTGAAAGCTAAGAGCTTTTCTTGCCCTTTTCTTTCACTGTAAATATATTTTAAAGCAAAATACAAGAAACAAACATTTATAAGCAAAAATAACATTTGCAGTGGTATAAATTGCTATGGCAGGCTATTTTTGGTGGTAATTATAAAGAAATTCTTTCTATACAGACTTTTTGTATTACTGCTTGCAAATATGTAGTTTTCTACTAAAGTGCATTACTAGAGCTAATAGCTTTGACAGTTCTTTGGCACATTTTGGAGGCAATTGCTTTAAGAATGAAAAATAACTACCTGATTCCATCCGACCCACATCAAAAAATGTCATCTGTACTGTTCATTTGGTTGTGGCAGACTCTGGAGTTTTGCCTAGCAGTACTTGTTCTGCTGGCTCTTATCCACGTCACTACCTGTTACCTCTTGGGGTAGACTGTTCTGAAGGACTCCAGTTTTTATCTTTATCTTTGGTGCCAAGCAGACTGCTGGTTTTGCAAGTACTCCATCAACTCAATTTCTACTGGTTTTAGAGCTATGGAGTGTGACTTCCATTCTGCTGGATATTTATGGGTGTGATTTTCTACTTCTTGAAGACAGGAAAAGGGATCAGGAACAGATTTTCCTTTCTGTGCTTACATCAGGGTTAATGAAAGTGTACACTTAGAAAGTCTTTTGACTAGAATATTACAGAGCCTACTACAGCCTGACATAGTAGCAGTCTCTTTTTAGTTGGCAGGTTTTGAAACGTTTGCGAAAGCCAACATGTGATAAATTAATACAAAAGCAACTTCTGTACACCTTTCAATGATAATAAATATGCTGAAGGAAACGAAGACTTAATAGCATCCTTATCTCACTCCATCTGAGATGGAAAGAGACTGCTAAATATAATGGTTAAGATAGGTGATCCAAGATTCTTGATTTGTGCTGCCTTGCCCGATGTTTAACCAGACATGTCTACTTTTCTGCCCCTAAAATTTGAGCCAGCAGGATATTTGGTATATACACACCACACTTTTGAAATCCTGCTAGAGCACGAGCCTAGATTTTGTTTCTGGAAAAAACAAAACAAAACAACAAACAAACAAGCAAAACAAACAAAAAAACACAAAAAACAACAACACGCACACACACAAACAACAACAAAACCAAAACCAAAACCAAACCAAACCAAACCAAACCAGGTGAAGCTTCCAGCTCAGCTAGCTGCAATGGTCTCTAGAGGATCTGCCATAGTTATCAGTAACCAGTCAAAGTGTGTAAAGGAAAGCAAGAAAGGAGTGGCAGTCGTAATATCTTAGCGTATGAAGCCAGACAGTGGAAAATATAAACAAAGTGAACTTCAAGATTTCTGGGGAGAGTTAAGAGCACAGGAGTTTCTCAGAAGAAGACGGAATGCTTCAGTGTGCAAGTGACCAGATTATGAGGCACTGGCTTGCTATGTGGACAGACCCTCCTCTTTCTTCTTCTGGTACCCTGAACAGAACTGTTATGCCCTCTGGCCCAGCTCACGTCCTTTCTTTTCCTGTCACCTCCCCTAGTGTCCTTCCCTCCCTACTCACCATTCCTCTTTGCTGTTGGAAATGCTATGAACTCTTTGTTGCTGGTTCTGTTCCTAACATGGCTGAAAGTAAGAAAGTAATTTAGTATGTCTAAATGATCCATTAATGGGTCTAACCACATGCAGCTGTCTCAGAGGAGGGTTTTGAAGCTCACAGGATGTTTACTAAGTGATTTTGGACACTTAGATGAAAGATTTTTTTTTCTAACCATTGTTATTTTTGTATAAAAGTATCATGTATTTCATGTATAATTAATACTACTAAAGCTCGCTCTTCGGAGTTCGTCTTTTTTTTTAAGAAATATATAGATATATAGATCTTATATTGAGTGTATGCATACATATATTATTTTAAAAATCTTTGAGCCAAAGGGGAGTTCAAACAAACAAACACACAAACAAAAAGTTAAAATGTTGCTATTGCCCATTGGTGTTCATATTTTCTTGGAAACAAATGATGGACTTTTTACTCTGAAACCCAAAATGTGCATCTTGCAAGGATGCTTTAATGTCAGTGGAAAGGCAGCTAGTTCAGAATAAAACTTCAGTTAAACCTACCTAGAATAATTTTAAAGATACATTTTCATGATCAAGGTGTTGAAAAGCATTGCATTTTCATTTGGTGTGCATGTGTTTGGAACAAATCTGGCCTGTGCTTCAAGGTATCCAGTCATTAGCTTCTTTTGCACACTCATGCTCTGAAGTATTAAAGACAAGGGTTTTAACTCTGACATTAAAGAACCATTTGAGGTCAGTATTCAGATGAGAAAGTTTGGTTTTCCTAATCTATTAAAAATCAAATAGTTTTATGGCATAGCTTATGAGAGGGCTTGGGTTGCACTACAAGTTTTCTGACATGTAGTAAACCACAAAACATCCATTTAATTTTGTGAACATTGATGGGCTGGTGTAAACTGGCATTGTTCCTTTGATGTTTGTGGAGTTGTGCCAATTTACACCAGTTCAGGAATCTGGTCTATTGTTCCTGCAAACATCCTATGATATTTTAAATTATCAAAATGATCATCTTGCAAAGACAGCCAAAGTATTAGAATAACAGTTCACTGCCAAATTCTCTGGGGAGACTTGACTTATTAAAAAAAATAAATTACATGTGTTCTTTTTATATAAATAAAAATTTCTTTCATAAGAATGCATGATTTACTAGGAGGCTGAAGCTATGATTTCCTAGTTATGGATGTAACAGTGAATCAGAAAGGCAGACAACGCTCTTCCACATCTCAGTGAAGTGAGGGATATTTTGCTCAGACTAGTGGGATATAAACAGTTCTAACGTCCTCAGATAAAGGCAACTGGGAGCTAATCTTGTCTTCTTTGACCCTTTTTAGGAGATTATCCCTGTCTTTTCCAGCTTTTCCTTCTCAAGAGTGCATGTTAAAAACACACCTGAGAAGAAAAGAAAGACAGCAAGTATTTTGTCTTATATTTTCTATCTCTATCTTCACATATTTAAGCAATTTTTACCATGATGTCGTGCTGATCTTGAAGCCGATTCCAAGTGATCCAACTGAAAATGGATGTTTCATTTAAGGGAGTGGCAAAGATGTCAGGAGGTACTGAAATATTCTACAGAGTGTAATCCATGCAGGTATCAATGGGTTACTTGCATATGAATATTCAAGGGTGTACAAATAGGATGATCAGTATCAGCAAAATTTTCTGTGCTGAGTGTTAGCTGAAGCCCCTCAGAAAGGAAGGAGAAATGAGGAGAGAAATGAATCTTGAAGGTAGGGAGAAAGTAAAGCTCAACACAAGCCGGCACAGAAATGCTCAAACCAGTGCTTTATTCTCTATGAAAAAATAGTTTAGGATGATGGCAAAAGTGAGAAGCAGTCAGTATTCTACCTGAGAAGACTTCATGAGGCCAAGGGAGGACATATGGATATGGGGAGTTGGAAGTAAAGGGGCTTCAAGAAAATCTATAAGCAATCTGAAGATATTACAGACTCTGATATGGGTCTAACCTAACAAGGTTTACAGATCTGTTCAGGTGAAATTGTTTTGGCAGGATTTGTTCACATTGCAAAGGAAAAATCTAGTTCTTCTAATAATGAAGCTCTGTAAAAGCAAACAAAAAGAAGTAGAAAAAAGAGCTAAAAGATTAATGGATCCTTTTAAAAATAACAGTATCTGGAGATACAGTTACGTGTTTTGGGTATTGCTATATCAAAAGGTTAAAGATCATGATAATCTTATTTATCAAGTGTTCAACCTTGGAGAAACTTTGGTGTATGAGAGTATTAATCCACTCCTATGTACATTTATATCCATTTTGACTTTATGTGGGTACAGGCAAACCTAAAGGACAAAATTGTAACCATGGAAATGAATTTGCACCGACTGTTTCACTATTTGGATGGCTTCCAACCATCAGGGAAACATAATTCAGATAAATGTACTCATGTTTTTACTCCTACATTTCAGTAGAAAATAGGTTGTCTTTCAGAACACTAGAGATGAACATTTTTAGGATTCAAATTGGATAAATGTCATGCTGGATGAAGGCACAGTTAGCCGATATAGTTCTGGGAAGCTGGTGTTTTGCTAGAAATCAGTGGAAACAATCATTCTGTGTCATGGAGAATTTTTGGTATTTTGAAATCACATTTCATCTCAGTATGGGATGAAAAGCAACAATTTAGAAATTCTCAGGTTTGGGATACGGAGAACTATCTCCATGGCAGTCCATTGATCTGGGGTAATTACATACTGGAAACCCTGGAGATGTTCATCAAATGCATTGTCTTACAGCCCCAGAAGTTCTACACTTGAGCTGCCAAAAATCTGCAGAGCTAAGCAGGTAGAAGATCATGAAAGTTTTGATGGGACATCCATTTCCTCTCCTCCCAAGCAAGGTTGCCTAGGTGCCATGGAATAGGAGGCAAAGCTACCTTTGAGAACAGCTTCAGCTTTGTCAAATTGGTATTTTAATTTTGTGCATTATGTACATGTGTTTCACAGTACACCAGAAGCCACTAAAGTACACCAGAAGCCACTAAGGCTTGTATGACTGTATGGTAGAGATGATTCACTATCACTGTGATGTTGTAGGGCAATGGGAATGCCAAATGAAAAGTTGAGCTGAATAAATTCTTCTCCTCCTAAATATTCAGTAGTGAAAAGCTTTGCCCTCAGATGCATTTTGGGTATTCATTTTTCTAGAACTTACAGTGATGCAGGTTAACTATCAAGCTGACACTGGGATGGAGACATAATAAACCTAAAGGAATGCCCAGATGAAAAGATATTTTTGATAAAAGCTATAGAAAATCTTTATTGTACACAAAAACATGATGAAAATGAACAGATATCCATGCAGCAGCATTGTGAAAAGAGACAGCTCATCTCATTCTGTTACTTAAAATTTGTACAGCCCCATCTACTGCTTGGATGAACTGGATTTCTGGTTGAAGAGATCTAGATTTGGGAATGTTTTGACGTGTGCTGCTCTAGAGCAGCACTTCTTCAGATGTTCTTTTTGTCATTTTAGGACACCTCAGAAATCAGGTATGTGGTTTTGCTATTTCTTGATTACAGATGGAAGTAGGAAAACAGCAGGTGAACTGTATCTAAATTTTGGGAACAGACCTCTTCATCACTGAACATTTAAAGAGAGAACTTATTTACTCCAGCTCTTTATTTGGCCCTCCTCTGCTTGCACTATTGGCTAAAATCTCTTAATGTCATTATTTTAGAGGAAGGTGATATTGAGGATACATAATGGAGTGTGAAGATTTAGAAGTAAGCTGCAGAGAGTGTTGTATTATCAATTAATGGAGAAAGATATATGATTTCATGGCTTGTGTCTAAAGGAGTGCAATGATATTATTCTAGTATTCTGAATAAAAGTTGTGTGTTTACCTTAATATAGAAAATAAGCATATGTTTAGATACAATATATACTAGGGAGATTGCAGAAGCTAGCTTGAATAAGACAGTTAGAAGCTCTTTCTGGCACCTTGTAATGAGCATCTAATTTGGGGAAGAGGCTTGAAAAAGCCAGTTGAGGCAGGAAAACTAATGTCTTAGGAAACAGCTGAAGGACTACCTTGCAGCCTGAGACACCTGCCAGGTGGAAATTGTTAAAGCAGAAAGCTGCAATAGTTGTTTTAGATTTAAGAGAACTGGATGTTTTACTGTGCATGAGGCCATTCAGCACATACTTGGTGTTTGGGGATGATGTTCAGCCTACTGAAATTTAAAGTGAAGAATGCTTTACTTCTTATTCTGTGTCTGTGTTGTGCAGCCAGTCCTGTGTTCTGTTCCACAGGCATCGCTACTGACTGTATAGCATATAAAGATTGCTGAGGTTGCAGGTATGATTATTTAACTTTATGAAGCACTACCTTCACGAAGAGAGAAAGTTTTAGCTTCTCACAAGAAGTCCTTTATAGCATTGACATCTACCAACTAGAATAGTGGTTTCCAACCTAGCTCACAGATCGTTAACGTAGTGTAAATGCAAATATTATAAATCAGGTGTGAAATTGGATTTCTCTCAACATCATAGCTTCACTTACAACTGGTGTAATACCTTCTTCAGTTGTGATACATTGACTCATTCTTAACATGTACAAAACAAAAAATATGACAAACCAGTTTCTGTTATAAGCCTGCTTATGGTTAGCAATCTGTAAAGAAATGAAATCTGTTGTGGTAAGTCTTAAAGTACAGTTAGGTGGGAGGGATGTGAACTACTGAATTTAAAACAAACAGACAAAAACCCAACACCTAAAAAGTAGTAATTTCTAATAAGCAAAAGCCTGTGATAATGCTTTTTTAATATATGAAAAGTGTTGGCATATTTGGATAAAGGAAATATGACCCTGTTATAAACATCTTTACGTGGAAGTTTCTAGACTTCCAGCAGAAATCGAATTCCACTGTTTCAGCACCCATGTTCTCAGATGGATTAAATGTATTTTGCTGTTATATAGGATTTCTCTGCCCTCTTCCCAACCTCCACTGCTGAGTCAATACTGTGACTCACAGGATTATAGAATCATAGGAACGTCATTTGGTGAAAGCCCCCACACTCAAATCAGGGCTTAGTTCAAAGTTAGTTTTTAACAGGTTGCTCTGAGACATATTGGCGCTCCCAGTGCTGCATGACAGAACTCTGCTGTGCAGGTGGTGATTACACATAGAAGCCAATGCGGTCTTTGAAACAACTCTGATTCAGTAGGTTCTCCTTCTTTAACAGGCCTTAGTAATCAAGAAACAATTTGTAGTATAATGAGAAAAAAGTGAATGCAAACCATACTGCACTACTAGGCACTACTGGCCTAGGACTTAGATTATGTCAAATCAGGTTTTGAAGAAAACTGTGCTGACAGATAAGAAGAATGTCAGGAAACTTAATGGTCCATGTTTTAAGTCCTCTTGGAAATTCTTGGAGAGTGTGTGTGCTCTACTACCTCTGCGTGTAGGTCAGCAAAGGCAATTATATAGACTTCAGGGGACAGGTGATGTATGTGACCACTTTCTGCTGAAAACCCTACTGACCCAAGGGGCCACTCCAGCAAGCAGTTTAGCTCTAAGAAAGAAACTTGAAGCATAAATTGCTAACCCTGAGTGAACAGCAAAACATTCCAGCAATAAAATCTAGCTATAAACACGAGGAAAGGCCATGTCTTTGATAGCTTCCTGGAACCATTGCAAATTTCTTTTTATGTCTTCCTCTCACTTAAGCATCTTGGAAGGTTAAGGTGTAGGCTACTGTGACTTTTACTTTTTAAATGTTTACCCATATGACTCTGGTATTGATAGGGTTATTTACTCTTCTTTTTTTCCCTCCCCTCTTCATATGCTTTCTCCTTCCTTCATATGCTTACTTACAGTCATCCCTACTGTCCCCTCACAAAGGGAAGCCACCATGAAGCCCATGTGAGTTTTAATTTAGTTTAAATTCTTCTTCATGGACTCAAGAGAATATTATGTAAGATTTTAGTTTTATTCACTGACAGGATATTACCTATATTAATTTCATATTCCTTGCCTTATCATTCATTCACACGTTTCACTCCGCTTAATACCTTTTTTATTTAAAAAGATGTGGCAGATGTAGGTCTTTTATGCCTTTTCTGTATGAGTGTCTATATCACATCATTTGCTAAAGGAAAAGTGTTTGGCTAAACAAGAATAATGTTGTAATAAGGGTGGAGTACATTTCTTGTTTTTAAAAGTTCCTTCCAAGATTTTCATCTTCATTTTTACTCCAAATGTTTAGCCAAAGTAATAAAATAAACAGAATGTCCCAAAGGGTAAAATTGGTGTAAAACACCAGCAATGTTTTTTGTCTTTGCTTGGTGCAGACCGGTTCTTAACTGAATTAAAAAACAAACAAACAAACAAACAAAACAACAAAAAACAGGTCTCTTCAGTCTCCACTATTTATAATCCTTTNATACCACATTCTCTGTGTCTACATCAGTAATTACGTATGACTTTAAGGTCACTGTACAGCCTAGTCTCACTGAAAATCTATAACATGAACCCTGTATAATCCTTTCTCAGCAGCCCATGCTGTACCTGCAGGCTCTGCGGTAATCAGGCAGCAACAGATTTGCATTTTGTCCCTTTGGAAGGCAACCATACAAGTACAGGCCTGGAGCACTGCAAGTTCATCAATAGCAAACCCACCTCAAGCTTGCTGTTGTTTGTGTTCCTGCAAACACAGATAAGCCTAGGCAGAGAGACAGACACACAGACAAGGAGCCCACCAACTGTTTCCTAAGAGGCCTGAATAAGGGAATTTGAGATTGCCATGCTCTAAGCACAAGAATCAGTAAGTGATTGGCCTTGGTACAATATGGGGATTTAACTGGGAAAGGAAGCCATGTAGTTGGGCTAATTACCCTGAGTTCAACCTTGTTTCTGCTTCTCAGTGGCAAAAAAAAAAAAAAAAACAACAGACAAAACAAAACCTGGACCTGACAGTCTCTTTAATGTTCAGAGAAGACTCTTTCTGCTGCCAAAACCAAACTTGCAGTGGTCCACAGTATGTGTGCCATTTCTTTTCCATCTGCAGCATATCAATGAAAAGGAGAAGGAATTAGTTGAACAGGGACCCTGCTGGAGTCATCTCTGAAATATGCTAGTGTGTGACTTTAAATGTTGGCCTCATGTGGCCATTGCTAGTTGGGGAGCTTTTCTCAGGAATGTTTACTGAAAGAGCACATTTTAAGCAAATAGGGAGGAATACTTGCCAAGTGGAAGCATTCTTACCCATATCTTGTGACTAATGCATCCAATCAAAACAGTTCAATTTTCCAGTCTTGGATAATGAAACCAGATGCTCTTGAATAAACTACAGAATTATTGCAAAACAATTTTCCTGTTTAATTAAAATGATAAACATTCTCTATTAATACAGAATTCACCAACAAGAGAAGAAGTGGAATTTGGCTGCTGAATTATTTATGAAACATTCGCTCTGTTTCAGGTTGCAAGGTGGTCATTTGTGACACTGCTGTATTTTTTTAGAACAAACATAAAAGATTTACTGAAGATAAAAGCTAAGCAAAAATGGAACATCTGTCTTCCTGCACTGCCTAGCAATTTGTCTGACAGACTTAGGTAACAGATTACATCCACATTGTTCAAATTATTTTTCAAATGCCAAATAGTAAACCTGAAAGATTTTTGTCTTCTAAACAAAAAAACGAGAAATGTTGTGACAATTTCTGAGAGAAAAGTAATTGTCACATTTTGTGTAGCATTTCATAAATATACCTAAGAAGATCAAATTTACCTAAATCTTTTTTGATACCATAATTTGGTCCTAGCAGTATACATAATGCATGGATAGGTTTAATAAGCTAAGTTTCTTCTAAGTCCATTAATACAGTTAAACAAAAATTCTCTCTGAGTTGATACACAATTTAAGAAGTTGGCTTGATTGTTTATACGTAGTGTACCATATGTTAATAAACAGAAGTCATGTGTTTGTCTTTTGTTGAATGTCAAAAGCAGAGGGTTTAATTTCCTTTTAATATTGTGCAACAGAAGAAGGGAAATGTGAAATAGCCCATCCACTTCCAACTGGTCTAGTAGGTTTTCTGTTGATGGTTATTTTGATTAGTAAGAAAATATTTAACTGACTGAACTAGTCTTCTTGCAGCCTGTGGTCAAACTGTAAATATCTTCAAATCACACATAAATTTATTTGATAAGGCTTTTACATACTTTGCTTTCATTCAATAGCTTAATTAGTTTGGCAAATGGTGATGAAAAGGTGTGAGATTGTTAGATATGATTTGACTCCTAAGTTAAATGTTATTGTTTCTGTTTCCTGGTTGAATCACTATACCTCCTCATGAGGTGGTCTTGAAAAAGGGCTAAATTCATTGAGAGAATTATGTATTGCAGTATGTCACTTGTAGGTGGCTACAACAAAATATGCAACCTTCTGTTTGACACATATCTTCTTGCACCATCAACTCTTAATCCTTCTAGATGATTTTCTTCCACTGCTTATTCCTCCTCAAATTTGTGCCCTGATCTATGTCTGGCACCACAATTAATCCTTATTGTTTAGCCCCAGTCCTTTACTCCCATCCTTCCAAATCCTTGGGAATCAGGATTGAGCAAAATTTTCCCTCATTTGGTTTTATGCCACACTTTCTCCACTATGTGCACAAATATGTCTGTGCCCCTCATACCTGTCTAAGGACTTTTATACCTCATCAATGAGTAACTGTTTTGCTGCAACCTTCGTTGGAACCTTCCTTCCTAAAAAGAAGCACTACCCCTTCCCATGGCGTTTATGCAGTTACCATGCCACATCCTTGTGACTCAGCTTGGCTTGACATTGCACAAGAGAAGCAGGGTGAATGCCAGCAGAATGTGGATATGTAAATATCAGGCCTTATAGGACTGAGATGCTTCTGGCTAGACGAAGAAGAGGGAAGGACCTCTCTAAGTGCTAAGGAGGACCTAGAAGGTAAAATGAAAAAGTTTGCGTCATAGATTTTCACTGGATGTGGATATTCTACCAAAGTCACACTTTGGAACTGAGGATGGGAATGTGTGGATTAGTCAAGGTAAGTGATTAAAAAGAATTGTCTATTCCATTTTGAGCCAGTATGTTCTTCACACATTGCTGTTAATAAACATCAGACCTGTAAGCACCATTAACCCGCAAATACTCATGTAACTTTACTATCCTCCTAGCTGCGTGCAAATCTGAATGAAAGATGTGATGGCAGAGAAATGTTTCAATAGCTGTAGAGGTCATTTCTTCTGTTCCCGGAGTCTTTGACCTAGAGAGAAAGTTAGTCAAGAGGCAACAGAGTATTGCCAGCTGGTCACTGATCCAATTTCCATACAGCAGTAGACAGCCATCTTCCGACACACACAAGGATGGATATAAATCATTAGTCCATTGTTTACAATTGCCTGGAGATACCTGTTTTGGATTTGAAACACCTAAAAAAAATCTCTTGGGTGAATAAAGAATGTGAATCAGAACTGATATGTGAACCCTTATTCATTAAATTTTCAAAATCATGCTGTTTATAGCATTCATAATTTATGGATAGATGGTTTAATACAAATCAAGATAGAAGACTACTGTGCAAGTTTATTTGTTTTTCTTACAAACCAGTCATCTGCCTCACTAAGAGCCTCATTTTAGAATTCAGGAGGAGGAAGATGTGAAATCTGGAGTCTGAAGATCTTTTATAACATCTGCAGCATTTCTGTACATAAAGTCAGATGAACATATGTGAACTTCATCTGAAAAATAAAAAGCCATGCTTAAAAGCTCTGAGAAGTGCGGAGTATGTTGGCAAAATTAAAAGACAGGCAAACGCAAAGAGATGCTGTTCATTTAAGAAAAATAAAACAAGCTTACAGTCAGCATGTGGTTACCCCAGAATATAACACTCCATCCATCTCTCACTCCCTGTCATTAAGTGGTAGTGCTTTTACCCCCACTCCCATTCCAGTCATGCCATAGTTAAGTTAGGCAGCCATTTCTAGCTTGCAATTTTCTGGTAGAGAGTTGACAACATTGCTGACAAGGAACATTTGAAAATCAGGAAAATTTATGACAAATTAAGGGAGTCAGTGCAGCCAGTGAAAATTATCATTTCATTTTAAGATGCAGTCACATATTTCTTGTGAGAGAAATGGTAGATATCTGTAGCGAGTTCTTTCTTCAGAGGTATGTAGCAGCAAAATCTCTCTTCTCTTACAGTGTTTCTCACAGTCTCAGAACTGATGAGAAGGCCTTTTGAAGACCTGCAAAGTTCTTAAAAGAGGGATACTTGCCCCTCATATGGTGTTTCTATTACAAGTGTTACTGTTACTGATACAAATTTGTATCAGGATGCAAAGGGAAGCTGTAGCTGTGTATGCAACAAAGCTTATATTCTGGAGACCTCCTAAAGGATGTATTATCCAACAGGTTGCTTCATATGAATAATGACAGCTTTCAAGACAACTGAAGGCAGAAGTGAATTTAATATGATCGAAAGTAACAACATTAGCATCAGCAATGGCAGCAGCAGTGAGGAACACTGCAAGATTTGCACTTAGAGGGGAAAACAAACTGGCTTAGTAAACAAAATAGAAAGCATGCTGAAAGAGTCACAAGCTCACAAAGGATATTTCTGCTCTCTAAAAGCTAGCTCAGTTTAGGTGAGTATGTATATTTTAAATGGCCTAGTGTCAGAAATGCCTCAAGATGGGGCATTCAGCCAAAAAATGCGAAGCAGTCTGTCAATCATCTCAGACCAAAGAGGCAGAGTAGCAAAGACATTAGGAAAAGGAAAGAGGAGAGCACTCTCTTATCTTGGGGGAAGGCATATATGCCTGAAAGAAAAGGAAGTAGAATCTTGCCAGCTAGTGACACAGGTAAATAAGTAGGTATCCAAGATGTGAAGACAAAGAGACCTCAGTTACACATTTATATGTCAGTATACATGGAGCATGCACACATACACACACACACACACACATATCATCTGTGCATGGCAAGGCTGATCCTGGTCACAACTGTAGTACTGACAAAAAAGCTATATAGAATAAATATTAAAATATAATAATTAAAAT
>VXAL01014929.1:54506-69273 GCA_013399475.1 Chauna torquata | reverse complement strand
TTTTTAAAAAAGAGAGAATTAAAAAGATTCTGATGTAGTGCTTGTGTCCTGGAATCCAATGTGAATCTGTTGGGCAGAAGGTTGCTTGTAAGAATTAAAATTGAAACTGGGGTATACCTTCAAATTAGATTCTACCACACATTGAAGTCCTGGATGCACATATGGCTGCCGTTGAAAGGAGTTAAGGAGTTTGAAAAAGAAGTTCAGGAGTTTGAAGAGATCAAGGCCTATATCTATGCCAAAAGATATGAATACAAAATGGACTCGTGCTCAGAGAAAAGCCTGAGGTTTAATTAGACAGTCTAGATAGGCCAACATCATTTCACCAGTGACATTCTAAATGAACCTCCTCTTTCATTAACCCAGAAAAACCTACCCACATCTGAAGGGGCTATATAAAAGCTAGTGACTAATGTCTCCATGTTAGATAAACACTTTCTCTCTACAGACAGAAGACTTGCCAATGAAATTAGTTGGAAAATGATTGGAAAAAAGATAAGTTTTAGACGTTCACAAAGGTTTATATTGATGTAGTAAATTGCCAAATGAACCATTATCACCTTCCAGTATTTTCTAGAAAGGTGATTTAGCAAGTGCTGATTACATCTTCACCTCATGCAGAGGTAATTCTGACAAGCCAAGAACACTTAAGTGTTGAGGCCTCCTGTAGAACAAAACACAGTACTAAAACTACAAATGTGGACCTGGGGGGCAGCAGAACAGGCAAAGGAGGAGTTCATCTTTCAGAAGATATAAAATTAACAATGAAAGGATTCAAATTTCCAGAACATAACATCTGTAAGCCTGAGTGTATTCATTTAACTTTTATCAGCATTTTTTTCTCCTGTGTTTTAGCACTTTCAGATCATTTACATTGTTTGTTAAAGACAAGAGACATGCTGGTACTGAGAGAGAACCAAGTGTTTCGGAGCTTCCCAGGCCCTCCATACTACTTATTTATTTTGAGCAACAATTTCTCCGTAATGTAAGAGAAGGGACAGTTCTGACCAGTAATGTGACAGGCACTGAGGAATAATCAACTGGCAGGACAGAATTACCGCTGGTTGGAGACAGAAAGTCTAACTGTTATCTTTGGACTTAAAAGTGCTTCAATAATTGCATGGGAAGTCTCTTTACCGTTTGGACAGATCACAAACCACTTGTGGGTTTCACTAGTGAAAGTCATTCCCAGCCATAGCAGCTGTCTGGCTATAGCATTGGTCTTTGACTGTAGCCTTCAAAAAGTTTGTTAGAGTGCCATCAACAACTGCTGCTACCAAAACAATGTGGGAATTTGGAGTGTCTATGTTATTTATGAAATATCCGAAGTAGATGCTAGAATGTTTTACAAATAAGGAAGACTTCCTGAAAAACCTCAAAGATGGCCCCTCTTTATAAGGGAAGATAATGCTATCTCCTAGTTTACCGTACGTGATTTAAAAACATTCCAAGTAGAATGAATTTGACAGATTTAAGAACAAAAGGCCAGAAGAAATACTGGGAGTGGCTATACAGTCTAGCTCTTCCTATATCCAGTGAGGAAGAAAAAAAATCCCTATAGAGTTATCTTTGCACAAATCCTTGGCTTGGGTTTGTATTTAGTGGCTGAACAGAGATGGTGCTACATGGTCATAAATGGACACTGAGAAATCACCGTGGTTATTGCTGAAAAGCAGAAATAGATATTGTCTATACATGGGTTAGCTCAAGGATTCTGGCTCAACTTTTAGAATCACAAGTTTAAATTCATATGCGTTCACCCTTATTGCCCAGCTGCAGCTGACCATCTATTAGAGCCTGTGAAGAAGGGATAGAAGATGCAATTAATGGGAGGTTGGAAGATCTGGCTGAAATGTTTCTGAAATGCAGAAGATGGGAAGCAAGATTAAAAAAATATATAAAAAAAAAATTTGTACTTAATCCACCCAGCATGGAAGATCATTTGGGCACTGTAATTCCAGTAAGCATTGCAAAAACCAAAGCCACAAGTATCAAGCCAAAGAAAGAGAACTGGACTTAAAGGCTTTGTTTATATCAACATTTCCAGTCTCCAGAAGCAGATTTCAGCTATTATCCTAAATCAAATGCAAACGTTGTTATTTAGAAGTATACATCAGTGATGTAAATAAAAAGAGGCTGGATGAATTTAAACGCTCAAAATGGTGTTATCTGGGCTACTTAGAGTATTTTGAGTATAGATATTTTCCATCTCTTCCTTTCTTCTTGTTTATTCTCTAGGAATTTTTCTCTCCATCTTTGTTTGAAACAAAGCGGCCAGGTCCAACATGAACTACTGAGAACAGACAGTCACCCTTAAGTTTCTAGCCCTGTTTTTGAAGCTGAGAGATCTGGTTTGCTCAGATACGGCCTGGACAAGCATTAAGTCCCTGATTGTCCTAAACAAACCTTCAAGCCACTTAAGACTTTGCACATCATTAAGTATACTCCATTTTCCATTTATAAAGTATTGCTTGATCTGCTTATCCGTGCTTTGTGAGAGAATAGAAAGCACACATGTTTGTATGTGTGCGTGCACATCACTTTCTTGCCTTTTCCTGCATGTGTAAGAGCTAGATCACAAATCCTTGAGGACCCTGGTGGTCACTGCATGCCTCATGTGAACCCCCAAGAGTCTGCTTAAATTCTGTCTTCTTAGATCTGCTGGACAGATGCACACAGGCAGCCACTGGAGTAGGATCAGTGTTTGCTTTGGAGTTTTTTTGTTGCTATCCCATTGATTGTAGGCCTCCATGCACAGTGGAAAGGAATTAAGAAGCTAGTGATGGGATAAGAAGTATCCTAGAAGAAAAAAGGTGAGTGCTTAACTTTTGAGAAGAGATGGGTGTAAAATATATCAGTTTTGAAAATAAATAATGGTGTAGACTTTTAAAGATATAACACCTTTTTTTCAGGGGTCATTCTCTTCATTAGTAAGACAACTGAATACCGGAATGTGTTGCTTTCACAGTCCTGCTTGGCTTTCTTGGAGCTGGACTTGATGATCTCTGTGGGTCACTTCCAACTCAGGATATTCTATGATTCTCTGATTCTTTTTTATTTTATGTTCCAGGGCCTTGAGCTGCTTGTAAGTTAACATTACTGCAAAAACAGTGAAGTTCTGCAGATAAACACAGAGAGGCATGTTTTCCTAAGCCATGGATTCTGTATCTGCTACATAGCAAAGCTGTTAGAAAGAAATTTGGCTCATATGTGTGCATGTGTGTGAATGGTGTGTATGTGTGAGAGTGAGACATTACTGTGCAAGCACCCCCTCCTACTCCTGGCAGTATGACCATAATATCACTACTCGCCCACCTCCTACACTCATTTGGCTGCAGTATGTGACCCATAGCCACCTCTGGACGCTCACAGTATGTGCGTGGCAGCTGGAGGATACTCAGCCGTCAACTTTCAGGCTGATCTCTGGCAGCAGCAGCACATGGGCTTGCTGGCCCTCATATGGCACCTTTCCCGTTTCCTGAGAGTTGTCTGCAGCTGCCTAGCACAGGCTCAGGCTGGAGAGGCCTCTCTTCTTTCTGGATGATGAGCTCCTTAGATTCCCTTTGGACTGGAAGAAAATTTCATCCTCAGTTTCTGTTGTTGTTGGAATAAAATAATGTACAGCCATTCTTTATACAGAGCAAGAAACAATTGGAGAGAAGGGGCTGTTTTCCCATGTGCTCCCCTGTTTAGGTGCTGATTAACATTGGTGTAGACACCTAGCACTGCATCCTTGATTCTGACTGTCACTGAGCTGCTAAGGTTTCTTTTCTCCGGATCATGACATCTTTTCTTAGTGGGCTTATTTATTTATGTATTCATATTAAACTTATGGGGCCAAGTCCTTGTTGGATCTAAAGGGGCTGCAACATTTTTTATACCAGTGGTCCAACTAAGTAAAGCCTCCGTAACACCCAAGCTGCATTTGCGTTATTCTTAAAGTTGTGACTGTGAACAGATTGTCCCACTGTCCGCTCAAGTCAACAGAAAACATTAAAACAAGTCCCTTTTGGATCAAGCCTCAAATGCGAGGGATTGTGACTCCTACTCTTCTTTGAGTTCCCTACTGTAGACGCTTTTAACATCTGGCTGACCTGATTTTCATGTAATAAGCCACTAAGATGATTACCTTCCTCGTCTAACAGTCTCTGTGGTTTATGTTTAAAGAGCTCTAGAAACAACAGCATTGATTTTTTTTTTAACTGCCCACTGCTTCGCGATGGCTCAGAAAGCTCTCATTTGAAAATCGGGAGTCATAAAGAACTTTTATTTCCCTGTTTAAGTACATTCAGACATTTTCCCCTTAAAAACTGGTTAGACAAGCCAAAGTAAGCTGAAGCGCCAAAGCAAAGGACAGATTTCTTATTGCTGCTTTCTCCCATGAAGTTGTTTATTCATTATATCTTCAGCAGGAATAATAATTAAGAAATGTCTTCTCTCCTAGCTTTGTTACAAACATCTTGGATAACACTGTAGCCTTTCATTAAAAGAAAGCTGTCCTTTGAGCTTTTTGCTCTGCTCATTTTTTGCTGTATGCTAAAACCTGTCTGTAAGATCCCCTCTGGGACTGGGAAAAAAGTATCCTTTGTAGGCAGGTGGTCTTTCCTACAGCATTTTCTGATTAGAAACACATGTTTATGAGTGAGAGGAGGCTTCTGTAATGATGGAGTAAAACAGAGGCCAAGGAACTGGTTATGCTGCATAGGCAAATGCAGTTGATGTAGATCAAGTTTGTACGAGGGCTACTTTGCACCCAATAATACATTTATTTTTAATGTGATCTGTTGCAGTTCTCTGCTAAATACTGCGACTTACATTGATTGTTAATGGTTTTTGAACTGGCCAGAGCATGTCCGCTCACCCTGAAAACCCTGGATACAGGGCTACTGCTTCAGAGGCTGCACAGGAACTTCTGTGGCATGTGTCAGCAAGGCGGACAGGTGCTCCAGGAGCCAGTGCTTTTCTGTTTGATTTCCTAAATCGCAGTGGCTAACTCAATGTGGTCGTCCCATATGCATGTACTTTCTTAAGCAGGAAACACATTTTCCTGAGGAGGACAAAGTTTCCTTATAGTAACAAATGAGTAAGAACAGATTTAAGAAAGTTCTTCCTCAGCAAATGGGCCAACCCATCCAACACCAAGTTTGTCTCAAAGCACGAGGGTGCAGGGCAGTGTTGCAGGAGAGCTGTCAACAGCATCATGCACCAGGGGAACATGAGAAGGGGCAGATGAGCCTGTGCCTGTTCCTGCACTGCTACTGCTGTCACCTGCTGCTCTTCATCGCCTTCCTGCTCTGAACAGCCTCCTCCTGTTGCTCAGAGCCATCGTCACCATCGCACCACTTACTGGCGCTGAGTGGTTGGAAGGACCTGTAAGTAGTGGGAAAGAGAACACTGCTGAAGTGGCCAGAGACAGCTGTGATGAGCAGGGGGAAAGCTCTCAGGGGCTAAGGGGTGGTGAGTGGAAGTAGGCACTAATGAGGAGCATGCTGCAGAGGGATTGCAGTTTACAGCTGTAAGGTCTGCACTGAAACAATACGAGTTCTTGGCACTCCTCCGCCCTTCAGCCTTACTTACTTCAACACTCAGGTTAAAACATCTGAGTAGTTCCAGTCCTTGAGAGCCTTCTCTTTATTTCCTCTGGGTGTCAGAGACAGACGAGTCTTCCTGTAGTTCATCAGGAAAGGATCAGAGATCGCCTTCACACACTGTTGCACAGAAAACAAGGGGGTGTTCCCTGAGAAGTCAGGGAGACACATGGATGTGCAAAACATTGGAGGGATGCATTCAAAAGGCATTTGCTGTTAATACAGTGGTGTCCATTCATATTGATGTAATGGTGGTCAAATGCGGTAGCGAAAAACTCAGCCAAAGACAGAGAACTTCTTAACTTTGTGCTTTGTGTTGCTGCAGTGCTAACTATGAGATGTAGATACCTTGAAGAACTGCTCTTTTACCATCTGGAAATGTTTCTCAGGGCCATTTAGAAGCTAAAAGTCAGTGGAACCTCCTGTATTTTTACTGTGGACCAACTTGTCCTGAGTGTCCTGTTTGCGAGACATAAGAATTAGCTATTTTTTCTCTTACCCCAGCTGAGGAGTCATCTTTGGCAGATGAACTCTTAGTTGTCCCTAATGTGCTGATATCTATCCTATCCCCATTGCCAGGGCTGCACAAAGGACATAGCTCAGGGCAGAAAATATATCCCAATGTCAAACACATAAGTTTTAAGTGACCAGTAATCATATATAAGTAAAGCAAATAATCATAATAAAATATAGTGTATGCTATTCATGCAAATGACATATTCATTAAGTTCATGCAAGGATAAGGTGCTTTGTTGTAGTAAGTAGCAAAACTCCCATTTACTTCAGCGGGAACAGAATCATACTCCTTGCATGCACCATCAGACAGTTACAGCCATTTATTATTAAAGTCCTCATGCAGCTGGGATGATGACAGATTTTTGTTGCATTGCCTGGAATAAAGTAATAGTAAGCTAAGAAAATTTGACTTTGGATTCTCAAATCAAACGGGCTTTTTCATTTTGTTTTGTTATATGTTTGCAGGGTGTACTCACTGATAAAGAGATTAG
The DNA here is from genome assembly GCA_013399475.1 of Chauna torquata. Classification (NCBI taxonomy): domain Eukaryota; kingdom Metazoa; phylum Chordata; class Aves; order Anseriformes; family Anhimidae; genus Chauna; species Chauna torquata. The sequence continues at coordinate 62,678 of VXAL01014929.1, read as the reverse complement.
TTTCCATTCTATCACACAGCAAAATATAGTAAAAGATTGACAGACTGTTGGTGAGTCACGAATTTTCAGTAGAGCTGACCAAAACGTTCCTCATAAAACAGCACAAGCTTTAACAGCACCTGTTAAAAACAGACTTACACTTACACAAAGAATCCAATGGAACAAATTTAGGAATGTGCCAGATTTTACATGGCTGGTTTCACTCTTAAGAAAAGGTTTAAAAACGTCTTGCAACACAATCTATTTGTTGATTTAAGGCCAGTCTGGAGAAGATATTTAGGCTTTTAATGATGCTAATAGATGCTCTGTGACATTTTGTAAAATGTCCAGCTATCCTAACTGAGGATACTCAAAAACTACTTTAACCACTTTCCTTCAAAGTTTGGAGAAATAGTCTTGGCTTTCTGAATATCTCTGGCAATTGTGAGGCCAAACCACCCTTCCAAGCCAAATAGCATCATTTATGGAAAGCTAGTAGCCACCTTAGTGCTGGAAAGGATTTGCTAACATAAACAGTAACTTGGAGACACTTCCTGTAAATGAAAAAGCAGATATGTCAGCTTGACATTCACACGATATATCCACAGTACATTATATATTTATTTATTTCAAAAACTGATTTTCTTTTATGTACAGTTATTCAGATTATTTCTCAGTGAAGATACATACATCACACATATTGAGAAAAGATATACTGAAAAGTTGCAGTGATTGCAAATTTTGTATTTCAAAGATGCAGTTAATTACTTGAACATAGGAATTAAACTGAAGCAGGAAAATCCAGTCTGAATTTGCAGGCATTTCCTTTAATTATGCGATATTTTGCATTTCTTGCAAAGAAACAAGCAACAGCTTGTGTAGCTTCATTGGACCCCACAAGCTTTTCTGGAACTAGATATTAACTTGTACTATCAAAAAAGCAGGTGTTTAATTTGCAAACACTAAACAGATGGTTTATGCATTTATAAACACAGACCTCCTGCAAGAGGTGCACAGAGATTGAGGTTTGGTTCATATGCATCCCATAATTTATGCCCTTGCAGCAAGGAAAATATAAACAGGATCTTCTTCTCCCACCACGATCAACATCACTGCCAGATACAGACAGTTTTGGATGGTGTTTCTGGATAATCTTTAAATTCCATCTGCCTGCCTGAGGACTTCCTGACCTGCAGGATGAATTTTATTAACACTGAGGTCTTACAAAAACAACAACCAAAAACAACCCACCCCAAAGCAAAACACAAATGCCTCCCTGTCTGCAAGACAGGTGGAATTATAAGTATCTGAGAGTTTAGCATAATGAAGACCTTAAAATGCAGTTAGCAAATAAGAAACAATCCTGCACCTACAGGTAGGAGCTAAGCATCATTTTCCAATTTCCCTGAATTAGAAAGCCTTGCTGTAAGCATTATTACAATAATATTGTAATTGACAACAGTTAATACGACAACAATGAGGCAGGAAACAATTAATCTTCCTGAGAACCCTCTGAGGCAAATAGGTGAGTATTTCATAAGAAAACTTACCCACGAGAAAAGGCTCTCCCTCCCTGACTATCTGATTAGCACCATCCTCTGCAGCACATAATGCATGGCACATGAGCATGAGTGGCTGTTCTTCTGTGCAGCCGTGCACCCCATCATCGTCATGGCTGCATCTAGCCCCTAGCATTATCTTAAAGATGAAAACTGGACATTTTTGCTTGCACGAGTCTAGAAAGAGTCAGAATTGGAACCCAGATGAGATCGCACCAGTCATTTCCTGTTTGAAGCCTGTCACAGTAACCACATGGTGGGCACCAGGACAAAGTCTGCTGAATTCAATATAAAGCTTCCTTCTAGTTATAATAAACCTTGAATTAGGACCCATCGTAGTTTAAGAATAAGCATATTTAGTGGCAGATATCCAAATAAACCAAAGCCTTTGACTTCCACATCTTGTCCACTGGACTGCCCAGGAGACTTTATTCTTTATCAAACCATATTCCAGCTTTTAAAAGACATTTGGCCTAGAAATGAACTGTGGCAACTACCCTCTGTAGTGAAAGATGAGCAATGACAACAGTTAATTTATCCAACATACAGAAAACTTTAATGAGAACTGGTACCTATGCTCTCAAATTTGAGCAAGGATATAAATGGCTCAGTCCAGTACTTTATTATTTTAATTAATATATATATATTTTGTATTTTAAAATGCATAAAACAAATTAACAGGTAAATAATATATAAAGTTAATTAGGAATGATATTGCTTGCTTCTTAATAAACGACCCTCTCTATTTCCTGTACCTATTTAAAATACTAAAAAACATCAAAATCTCATTACACCAGGATCTGGTAATACTGTAATGAGAAAAATATTAAATACATGGCAGAAAAAGGAAGCTCCTGTACTAAGTTTGCTACCATGACAGTGAACAACAGAATCATAGAATAATCTGTTCTGTCTGCAGGGGCTATCTGGAGGGCATCTGGTCCTACCCCTTGCTCAGAGCAGGGTCAGCTTTGTAACTGCCTTGGATTGCTCAGCTCCTTGGCCAGCTGAGTGTTGAGGACCTCCAAGGATGGAGATTCCACCCTGTCTCTGGGCACCTGTTCCAACAATGCATACGTGTTTCTCTGTAAATACAGTAAGCTCACAAGTGAATGTAATTTCAGTGAAAACTTTTCAAAAACAACTGGAAGCTCAAAAATAAAGTTAACAGTGCTAATACTACAGTGATTTCTTATGACACTGGAAAAGTCTTTAAACACTGCCAATGGTATGACTCATTAGTGCAGAAAAAAAATCCCGTAGTCAGAATTTCACTGCTGATGCGACTAGAGGTTGCTGCAGCTGGAAAATCAACCATTTGTTTCCTCCCCTGCTCCTGCTCCTGCTCACTTAGAAAGTGCAGTGGTTGGAAGTTAGTTGGAAATGGTTATCAGTTTGTTGGGTCTTTCAAAGCAAGGACCTGTGCCAGTTTTTAACTGCCTATGGCTTTTACTGTAAATGGTCCGATTTGCTCATTTACAAAAACAAACAAACAAACAAAAAACACACAACAAAAACCAACTGAGCACTCACAGATCTCAATGATTTAGAAGTGGCAGATACTCAGCCCGTTCAAAAGTCAAGTGTTACTTTTAGTTGGGTGACTTAAATTCATGGTGTTAGCCTCAAAACACAACAGATAGAAATCAGGGGTCAAAAGTGTGGGATTTTTTTCACTCAGTAAGGGAAAAAAAAAAATTTGGAAAAATACTTCTTGTTGTAGCGACCCAAGGATTATTACTCAGTGTAATAATGCATCAGAAGATGAGGTGGTTCTTCAGAGCAGGAAGATGAAAGAGTCCGAGTCTTTAGATGCCAGGGTGCAAGCATGCAGGTGTTTTCTTTGTTCAACTGATTCACGATTAACAGCAAGTAGTGCTGTAACACTGCAACCAAAGATTTTCAGGAGTCCCTAAACATAATTCTCTTTTTTAAAAATTTCATCAGATCAATACACAGCAAAAAATGTATGGTCTATACAGAGGTGTAGCGATTCTGTTAAATTTGACGTACATATTTTAGCATAAACTATTTGTCCTTCCAGAAGAGTGGGCTGAAACTCAATCTACATCTTCTGCTGAAATCTCTAACCACAAAAACAAAGACAGACATACTCTTAATCTAGATATTATACTATAGCAAATGGCAAAGTAATGATTTCTGGGGAATATTTATTTCAAATATTTTGGAAAAGTTATATAAGGAATCAAAAACTGGGAGAGAATGTTCATTTTTAGTCTGTTACTGCAAGTGCACTGGCACAGACAAGATATTAATCTTGAAATATGCAGAACATGGAAATGCATGGAGATACAATGAAAGAAAGTATGAAAACAAGTCTGAATCACAGCTAACCAGTGAAAATACAGCAAAAATGCTGAGTGTACTTATTATTTGTACATGAAAATGTATTTCTTGTCTTCATTCTTTCTTTGATTTGCTTATAAAAGGAAACTCAAGTGAATAAATGGGTATCCACAGTAACTGTAGACCACTGAAAAATCACAGTTAGAAAAATATTTTCCTTGAAAGCTCTTTGGTGGCCATTTGGGAATTTATTGCTGTTTGCAGGGTGGAAAAAGGAGAAAGAAGCCTAGGCTGGTGGGTATGAAGAAATTTTTTATGGATTTTTAAAAGACGACAGCTCCTCCCCTCAAATGTTGTCACTTCTTTAAAGTATCTCCGGGTTTCTCTTTTCAGCTTATGTCCTGCAAGAAATTATGAGAAGGTGATGACTAAGATACCTAAAATAAGACACATTTGAATCTCATGCTCTCAAACCTTGAATGTTGTTATTAACTTTTTACTTGGCTCCTGTCTCTTAAAAAATAAAATAAAAATCACATACTTGAAGTCTCCTTCTAGTTATATAAACTTGTCTGTGGGTGAGGACACAGGGCAATACAGGATTTCAAGCAGCTAAGTAAGAACAAAGCATTTACAGAACAAAAAGTGCTGCAGCTTTTTGACTTTATAAATAAACTGCAAGATTTTCAAATGTCAAAATTCAAACATTAAACAAAAATCTGTGTAAATTAGCTAACTAAATTAGACAGTATTGTCTAACTACTGTGCATCATAAATTTATGCCCGTTGTCTGTAGTACTGCGATAGTACTGAAATGTAGGAGTACTGCTTTTATTCTTGAAAACTGTTGCTTTCATGTTCATGAATTTCGGAAGAAGAACAGCCTTTCCTGACCCAGATGTGCTTGCTAAACAGGAGAGTGGTGCCTGTAAGTTTTTATGTTTTCCCTCTGCTAGAATAGTGTATGTCTCACCAATTACTTTTACTGACAGCACGCTGCTGTCTTCAGGCTGCTTGTGAGCTCTCCATCACTGGGGAAACGGTGCAGGCAACCTTCCTGAGCACCCTGGCCAAGTGAGGTCAAACCAGCAACGTTACCCTATTTTTACGTTACCCTCCTCCATCCTAACATTTCAGGGAGATGGAGACCGGTCCCTTATCATGTCTAGCCATGCAGCTTGCAGCACTGCTCTTTGGATTGCTTTTTGCACCCCTTGCTGTGTGGGAACAGGGAAGAGGGCACTGGCGTTTCAAACCTTGCCAGTGTAATGGTCATGCAAAGCAGCAGAAACTGCTTTCATTGTACCTGGTTTTCTAAATCTGTGAGCGGAAATAATTCCTGAAAGGAAAAAAAAAAGAAAAAGAAAAAGATGCAGGACTTCTTTTTCCTCCTGACCTCCTGAATGGGGAAAGATGGGATCAGATAAATCCCTGAGGACACATCTCTGAACCACGCACATTCCACCTTATTCTCTGGCTGTTGTTAAGTGCCTGCGCTCCCTCCGCACCTGAAAATTTGAACTGCAGCATGTTACAATCTCATTAATAAGAAGAAAGGCCTGTGCCATTCCAGTTTTCTACCCGCTTGCCTCTTTTGAAATGGCAGCAATGTGGTGATTAATCTGAGTGCAGTGTATTTTAAAGTGGCTGATATGTTCTCTAATGATAGGGGACAGGCGTCTCCTTTTTATCACGTATCTGTATCTACCTGCAGCTCATTTAAATTCTCATGCACAGTGCTATCTTTACTAGGACATATATTTTTACCTCCTTTAGCACTGTGTAAACATCTTCACTTTGTGCCAAGTTACGTCTAATGGCTCAAAGCAAATCTTTACCTCAGCTATGCTGTGGTAAAATCTTCCTTTCTAACAAAATAAAAAATTAATAACATGTTTGCGATCAAATTTATTTTAACAGGGATAGCATGCAAAGCAGAGATAGTTACAGAGCTCTCCAGAATGCAAGTCTATAAATTAATCATAGTTTAGCCTGGCTGTGTTTGTACCATTTCCAACTCATTACTACTATTTTTTTCCAATAGGTGGTGCTGTGTTGAAACCTAAATAGTTTTCAAAATTTATGTTAATCTGTATTTCCCCACTGAAGTTATTATCAAATTATTATTCCTATTTATTCTTACATGCTATCTGAAGGAAATATTCCTATTTTAAATTAAAAAGTAGCCATTGTTAGAGGACAATTGTAGGCAGCTCAGCGTTCTTTTTATTTCTTTTCTTTCTTTTTCTTTCTTTTCTTTCTCTTTCTTTCTTTCTTTCTTTCTTTCTTTCTTTCTTTCTTTCTTTCTTTCTTTCTTTTTCTTTCTTTCTTTCTCTCTTTCTTTCTCTTTTTCTCTCTTTCTTTCTCTTTCTTTCTTTCTCTTTCTTTCTTTCTTTCTTTCTTTCTTTCTTTCTTTCTTTCTTTCTTTCTTTCTTTCTTTCCTTCTTTCTTTCTTTCTTTCTTTCTTTCTTTCTTTCTTCCTTCCTTCCTTCCTTCCTTCTTTCCTTCCATTCTTTTCATTCATTTTCCCCAGCAGTTATTGTAATCTTGTTTTTAATACTAAGCAGCACAAACTCCCAGGACAGGAACATTCTGTGTTAATGAGGCCCATCCCTTGTTGTTGCCTGTGGCTCTGTCACGCAATCCTTGCACAAATTTATAACAACTAATCTTAAAAACAAGTAGTTCCAAAAACCTAGTCGTGCAAGGATAAGAAATCTTCTAATCTCAGTACTAAACTGATTCATGGCTAGTTTTTCTCTCAACAGTGGTTACTAAGAAATGTCTAGGCCTTAGGTTTGCTTGACCAAACAATGCAAAATTCTTTAAAACACTTTTTTTTTTTCTATTCTCAGCAGTCTTTGGTTAACCTTCAATGTACTGGCTCTTGTTCAAGCTCATCTTTCTTGAACACAGAATTGAACACTATTTCGCATCACACCAGTAGTTTACAAAGGAATTGTGCAAGGGAATGCCCTTACATGTCTGAATATCCCTTTTTTTTTTTTTTTTTTAATGGATGCATCACTCTGCAAGTCCATTGTCATCCAGCCGTCAACCTGTAGATCCAGATCTTTTCATCTCAGCACTTGTTTCCAGTTGATGAGCTCCTAAATTACGGGACGAGTATGCGGTGGTGGCTCCCAAAACTTGCTCTGTCAAACTTCATTATAATGGCAAGTCCACAAGTTCTTCCTGTTTGCTTCCCTAGTGTTTCCCAAACTACTGTTCTCAGCAGATTTCATTAGAAAGTTTCATCAGTATACTTCTTCCTATTCTGTCAGGGACAAAAAGACATTAATCGCTGCTCCTAATCCCAAATTCTGTGAAATTCAAGATAATTCCAGCTCTAATTCTTGCAATAGAATTCTTTTTTCAGATCAAGTTCCCCATACATGTTATTTATGGTTGTGTCCCTTTTAGCAATTACTCATTTACCACTCTTCTTCAAAACTAAAATGCACTTAATTAAGCTGTATGTTTAAGGTGGAGTAGAAAGATAGAAGAGAGGTCCACAATGCTCCTAGCAGGCTACTTTTCCGAGGCTTTTAAAAATGTAATTTAAAAAAAAAAAAAGCACACAAACACGTTACCTCACTCTAGACTTGATCTGTTTTTCCTGGAAGTTGATGAAGGTTTTGCCATTGATTTCGATTGTACATTAGGGTCTGATGCTGTCTCCAAGGAAGTAAACAACAATGCCCAAATGACTGTTATGGAAACAAGACAGACTTCAGTGATCACAGTTTCAAATTTACTTTGGCATCTAAAGACATAGCACAAAGTTTAATGAGATTTTCTATGCAGTTATGAACACAAAGGATATCAGATACTTAACTTCTCTTGATTTAAATTTAAAAAAAAAGCAGTTTGTACATATTTGTATCTCAGATGCAAATAGGTACAATCCCCCCCGCCTCAGATTTTGAAAAACAGACCTGAAGAGTCTATCATGTGCAATTAGGTAACCAAATATATCTCTGAAGTTGGTAGGAGGTTTATGTACAGCATCAAATCCATATTTTTTCTTTTCATCCATGTTTTAATAATTGTTTGACATTTGACATCAGCATTTCCAAACATAACTGCTTTAGCTTAAAACCTATGTCCACTTTTATTTTTTGAATTTTGAATTACTTAGAGCTGCTTGTGCTTCTTCCTCTGAAAACCAGATTCTTTATATTAAGTGTAAAAGTGGCCAGCAGCTTTGGCAGTTAAAAGATATGGATGGTTCAAAAGATACTTAATTTCTGAACTGTTGAACATGCAATTTTTTAAAAGCAGGTAGCCTTAGGTATCTTAAAAAAAAAAGACAAGCAAAAAAAAA
>VXAL01014929.1:7178-46475 GCA_013399475.1 Chauna torquata | reverse complement strand
AAAAAAAAGGATTAAAAAAAAATAAATTTAATCCCATCTCCAGACTTACCTGTAGCCTAATACAAAAAGAACAAATCTGATCTGTCTGAAGGGATTCTTAGTGGGGCATGTTGTATTAACTTCAAATTGGTGTTTGCCTGAGACGTTCTGGCCCTGAGCTCTGGCAAATAGAAACTGTACCATGCAGACAGGTTGTACCCTGTGAACAGACAGGGTCCTCATAAAGGTCTCGAGGGAAGAAAGAAGTGCAGACATGGGACTAAAAACAATTTTACATTGTTTTGAAACCAAAGTGAGGTGATTATTGTTTTCCATGAATCATCTGGCATTACTAAATTACATGAAGTTGTATATGGCACTTTGGTCTTCAGTTTGCCCCCTCTCACTCTTCCATACCAAATTTTCTGTTCTCAAGAAAGATGGGTCATTTTACTCAAGAAAGGGATATTATCAGGAAGTCGAGACCCTGCAGACCCCATGTCAACACCTGGTAGCTTTTCCTAGTGGAAGACATGGCTGAGAGTGCATGCCAGGAGGTGAAGGTTTATAGTTTTTTCTTAAAGCAATGGTGTAGTTCAGGGGATTCAAAAGTGGTATTTGTCTTTGCAGAAAGCAGGGAGCTGCCTATTACACAGCAAATCTCCACCACCACTGATGGTGGTGATGGTTGCTCCTGCCAGCATTGCTGTGCCAGTGACAACACCAGGCAAAGGCAGTCTGGGTACTCCTACTTATTGCTTTGTTCTCCACTGCTACTGACAAAGTGGCCTTTTCTGGCTTACTATGGACATACTGTTTTACCTAGCTTGGATGCCTCCATGATCTCTCCCTTTCCCTACAGCTCTCTCGCTCAAGGCTGGTTGTTCAGATGCTGGAACACTGCATTGCTGAAATCAGTCTTGTGAACAGGCAACCTTGCATGGAGGGAAAGGGTTTTAGCAGGGCTCCCCCACGTTATGCTATCTCCTTTTCCTTTTCCCGGAGTGTGAACATCATTTTCTTTCACATTCTCTGACCAAACCTTTACACCTACTGAGGTGCGGCTGGGCTTGCGTGAAAGGAATTTTGCATTGCTCTGGGTATGTGGGTCATAGCAGTAACCAATTGTTTCCGTCTGAGCTGGGGTACTGCTTGTGGCTGGGATAGAGTTAATTTTCTTCATAGCAGCCATTATGGTGCTGTCTTTTGGATTTGTGACCAAAAGAGTGTTGATAACACACCCATGTTTTAGCTACTGCTGAACAGTGCTTGCACAGCATCAAAGCCTTCTCTGTTTCACATTCTGTTCCCTGCTTCCCTGCCCCACAGCAAGCAGGTAGGGGGTGGAGGCTGGGAGGAAACAGAGCCAGGACAGCTGATCCAAACTGACCAAAGGGACATCCAGTACTGAATAATGTCATGCTCAGCAGTAAAGCTTGGGGGCAGTTTGCCAGAGGTTGCCATTGCCTGGGGACTGGCTGAATGTTGGTCAGCTGGTGGTCAGCAATTGCTTTTGCATCACTTGTTTTTCTTTGTTTTGTCTTTTCTGCTCTTTTACACATTAAACTGTGTTTATCTCAACGCATGATTTTTCTCACATTTACCTTTCTAATTCTCTCCCTCATCTCAGTGAGTGGCTGGGTGGGACTTGGCTGCCCACTGGGATTAACCCACTACAGCAGGGCAGTGAGTTTTTCTTTTGATTATGACTCTCTATACAAAAGTCTTTGACTTTGTTACTCAGAGATAAGAATTTGGCATGGCTCCACCAAAGACAGAGATATACTGGTGGGAGCATGCCTGAAGTGCGCGTGGAAACTCTTCAAAGGGATTTAAGTCATCCAAAATTTTGGTTGAACAGATTAGCACCTTCCACTACATGAACTAAAATGGAACCATCTGATAGAGGAAAAGGGAAGCCACATACTCCTTTCCCTGTGGGCATATCAAAGCAAGGCAAACAAAAGTAATGCAGGGTTTCTCTGAGGAGCTATAATGTGGCCTGTGAATTTCTGAATGAGAAATTTAACTTCAGAGTTAAAGGTAATGAGGGACTCACCAGTGGTCCAGTGCCTGTTTAAAGCAAACCCAATGCCTTTGCATTGGGTTTGCATTGCACAACTGAGATCAAATATATCTGTACATTTGCCATATACAATACAACTGGCCATGCAGAAAAACAATCTTCAAAGTATTTCTTTGCTAAGTGACTGGTTGTGGCATGGAGCTGTGGTAAGTTCTCCAGAGTATGATCTTCTTTCCTGATCAACATGGCCATTTGCTAGGAACTGAATACAGAGAAGTGACTGCAGGCACTTCATCCCTTAGATATATCCAGACTCACCAGTTAACTTCCCCAGTAGTTTGCTGCCACTCCTGAGCTTGGAAAATGAAGCATTTCCTCATTTAAGCAATGCTTAGAAAGCAATCTCTGCTGCTGATTCCACCTGCCAGGGAGTGACATCTGTATATCTGGGGACGAGTCCACAAAAATTTTGGAGCTTCTATAAAACCATTTCTCTCTTTTATGACAAGCTGCTGTTCCTCCCATCTGCATTCTCCGCACAATCGCTTCTCGGAACTAGGCCCCCAACAAGGTATTGTTTGAAAGGGATAAACATAGCAGGGCTGGATTGTTAAACATTTGACAAGTGTTTGTGATATTTCACAGCTGGCATATAAAATACCTTTTGTAGAAAGACCAGGCTTAAAGCTTGTTAGCAGCACTCTGTTGAGCAAAAACCCCTGTTTGCAATGAATTCGTCTTTCTCTTTTTGTTCATGATGATACTCCCAGACACTCAAGGAAAGTAACTTGTCATTTTTCTCCTCCTTCACCCACTTGACCTCTTCCCACAATACACAACTCTCTTCTTTTTCAGTATCTCTCTCTTCCATTTCTGCTTTCACTCTGCCTCAGAAAAGGGCTAAGATCGCACTAAGACACACTGAAGGAACAAGCCAAGTATAGTCAAAAAACATTTGTCACCTGCTCTCAGCTATTCCCTGCAGAGTTGGGTGCTGCTCCAGAGCTGACCTGTTGATACACCTAAGGCTCTGTGTCCTTATTTTGAATTGTCTTCTTTTTCTTCAACTTCAGCACTGGCAGGTGCATGCTGTACTTGGTCCCATGTTGACTTTGGAGCCCTGCCACCTTTCATTCTCGTTGATCATACCTACCCATGCACAGTGCATCTCTTCAAAACCTGGGTATTAGCAAATTGTAAAGGACAAATGCTATCACTACCAGATATTAATGTCCCCAACTTACCTCGTTTTGCCTCTCTCCTTGTACACTTTTTCCTGCATGCTGGGGAGTAACCAAATTCCCCATAAACTGACCAGCCCATCTTCTCCTAACTTCAGTGCTCATAGTCTCAGCTCCAAATTGCACATTGCAAGGTGGCAGGTGTTGCCAGAGCTTTTAATCTTTTACAAGGATTGCATCCTGGCTGCAAGGATCAGCCAGAAAGTTCCCTGCTCTCACTCCAGCTTCTGTGGGCCAGTAACAATCTGTCCATCAGTCCTCTCCTGTGTTTATGATTTGATAAGATAGAATAGTAGATGGTCAAAAAAGGAAGTTTCCAATGTACCCATATTTCCATATAACTGGCACATGGCAGGCCCTCTGCCAGAGTGTACCTACCAGCCTGCTAACAAAATGAATCATGACTGTGGGTGACTTGAAAGTCAAATATTTATGGTGGATCCAAAACAAAAATGTCCAGGCTTGCTGCCATGCAGAAAAACTCTACAGCTTCTTTTTTTTTTTTTTTTAAGTTTTTGTGAGTGAAGTCCTAACGACATACAGTAATTTAATACTTGGGATTTGGAGTGAGGTCACGAGCACCATGAAGGTTTCTTCTTAGTTTCATTAGGAGCAGGAATGCTGCAGAGTGAGTGGTTTCCTTGTTCTCAGCATGCCTGCTATTAAAGCCCATAAAGTTTCTGAAATGACTGTAAGGAGGTAAACCTAAAACAATTTTGTTTCCTCCTACCCTTCCATTTCTGAGGCTGGGCAACAATCCCGTGTTATTTTCAGTGGAAATACTGAGAGACAAGCGCTTACAGAGGCATTTCCATCAGCTACACAAGGACAGGAACATTGCTTTGGCTATTTATCAACAGAGAAAACAAATTCTAATGTCCATGCCAGTCAGAGCACTTGGCGCGGGGCTAGATTAATCTCAGGATCTGCGTTTGAGGGGGCTGGAACTGACACAAGACAGATTTGCTCATTATCATTAGCACTTTGTCTGCTATTCTTGACAGCACAAAGAAGGCAGGGGTTACGTACATAAAAAAATCCAAATTGCTGTTCATTTGGACTGCACGAGCTTCCCTCTCTCATTCAGCAAAGCCGTCTTTCTTCTGCTGCGCCAGTGCTCGCTGGCAGAGTGTCAGGGTGGCTGATAGGCCTCGGACAGCCGTGGGCAGCGGCACAGGCCCGGCTGTGCCAGGTGGGAGCTGAGCCCTCTCCGTGGCCGCAGCGTCGGGCACCTCGCCCTCCGAGTTGGCAACAAAAGAGAGGACTCGAGCTCCTACCCGCTGTGCATCCCGCTGAGGAGAGGACTGATGGCAATGAATACCGTATCAGTGGACATATCATTGACTGTTGGCAACACGAAAGTAGGATGACTGGAAGTTGTTCTACCATGAAGAAGAAATTCGGGAATTGTTTACTGTTGTCTTTTTCCACATGATACCACTTCGGTATCTTGGAAATGTATGAAACAAATACTTGTACAAAATAAAAACTTACCTCCTTGACTTCTTTGGGTTGTTGCTTAACATATATTCTCAGTCTACCTGTGGCTTTAGGGCTGGGCAAGGCATTTGCAAACTGCTTGCATCATTTTAACAGGTAACTCACTTTCCATGGGATTTACTTAGAGGAAAGCCCAAGGAACACAGGCTTCAAATAGGGTAATAGTGAAGGAAAAGCTACTTTCTCAAGGGAATTTATAGCTTTCCAAATGGCCCCAATTTAAAAGAAATTAAATGAGAGTATGGTCTATTGGCTGCGGCACAAAACTGATGCCAAGGAAATCCTTTGATAAGGGCCTATATATCTTTCACTTAGGTTGGGCTTAGCTTTCTGTTGATGCTATTTGTCAGCATCCTGTGAGGATTACAAGATATATGAGACTGAAAACTTGGAGGAAATTTTGGAGTCAGGGTATGTGCTCATCACCTTTGCCTGCCAATGCTTGCTTCTGTGAGCAATGTAGTCAATGTTGCCTGAGAGTCTATGCATTTTTGTCTACAGTAGGTTTTCTGGTGTCTAATAAGGTAACAGCTCTGACTAAAAGCTTTCCAGCTGTTGAGGTGCTCTGAATGTCTATTACCATTTGTGGATTTTCTGGCGTTCAAAAGCAGCTGGGTTTTTACAGTATCATTTACCTGGTGGAAGTGCTAATCTTTTTTTTTTTCTTTTCTCCTGCAGGGCTTCAACATCTCAGGATCCTTACAGAAATATGTCAACTCTGAAACTTCTTCTTCCCTTCTGATTCAGCCCAGAGAATTAAAAAGTACTGAGGGAAAACTGTCAGACTAAAGCACTTTGGTGCACAGAGAGACACATAATATATATACACACAGAGCAGAATCATAGAAGTCTCATTTCCTTAAGAAATGAGACTGGAAAGTGCTGTATCTATATTTGGTATAATTCTATAGCTGACAATGCACTTCCAGCTTCCTATAGTAGTGGCAAAATTAGTACTATTCTAATTAATTCATTTTTAAATCTGTGTTCCCCTTTTCCCCTGCCCCAAGTCTTTCTTATTTTGTTTCATCCAAATAATAATAGTAATAATAATAATAATAATAATAATCTGTTCACCATCCATTTATAAACCTGGCACTGCTTAGGAAAAAAACATGTTTTTTCCCTCTTTAATTTTTCCCAACTTTCTTACACAAGCAAAATTCCATTGGTTGAAGGGAAATTATCCTAAGGACAGGCTATACCAAAATGCCAAAATGCCAAACAAACAAACAAACAAACAAACAAACAAACAAACAAAAAAGCAACCAAAAACAAACAAACAAAAAAAGTAAAAAGTCCCTTTTTGTTAAGAAAGAATCCAGAACATGCTAATTCCATCCGGAGTACCTTGGTCATATGACTTTTGGATAAAGTTGACAAACCTGTCAGAGGGTGGAGATCTAGCAAATATAAATCCACTTAGCTTTGGTGGATAAACTCATCTGTGTGACAATACTTCTGGTCCTCCGGGGTCAATCCCCAGAGATATTAGATTACGATGTTCTATCCCCAGTTTTGTAAAAACATTTTGAGTTTGGAAAGATATCCCTTGTTCTCTTCTCCCACTGTGGTCTATAAGTACAGGTAGCTGGAATGCTATTCCTGTATTTAACAGGAAATAAGTGTCTGTTACTGGAAGCTACAGTTATTTCAGAGTTGCAGCATAGCAACAGTTTAACAGGGAAAAGTGGCAAAATAGTTTGCTGTGAATGGAGCTACAGTGAGCTTATATGAGCTGAAATTCTGCTCCTTAAAAAAAGAAAACATCGCAAAATTGTAGTTCTGGCTACTGAAAGGGGAAAAAGCAGAGTAGCACTGTTTTTTCTTCTTCCCCAGAAGTGGCCAGCTTGGTCTTACTGCATTTCTTGGGAGGGAGCAAAATAACCAAGCAGTCCTGAGTGCATTAGTCAGTGGTTTAAAAGTTCAGCAAAAGAGCTCGCTGTCTATTTGTTAATCCTTAAATTCAACAGGTTTTTGTGCAGAAGTTGTGAACAGCACACCCAAAGCAATTGGGGAGCGAACATCATGGCTGTTACCAGGGACTCTAAATTTGGAGACAAAATTTGTTTTAAACAATATTTTGTATTAGCAAGGGGAAAACTGTTTCTGGTCTGAAATTTTATGTAGCAACTTTCACCTCAAGATAATGAAAACAATCTGAGCTATAAACTTTTCAAAAGTGGGGTTTATGGAAAGGCTGACAAATCCTTTACTGAGGCGATGTGGCTGGGAGCACTTTAAAAGATTCCCAGGGAGCATTATTGATCATGGTTGCACACTTCCAAGGGCTGGAGCTGGGAGGCTGCAGGCAGAAGGCCTGCTGTTTCCAATTAGCGTGCTGGCCCAGAGGCATGTCCAGCAGATGGTGCCTTGTTAGCGGCTGGCCCTCTGCTCCCCAGGGCCAGGGGAGCGGCCCAAGGGCTGTGCGCTTCCCTCCTCACCCTCTGGCCACACTGTGGCACATGTAGGCCCATGATGGGCGTTGTCACTTCTAGCACAGGCTCTTGATACTATTCCCATGGGCAAGGATGTTGGTCTGGGAGAATCAGAGGGAAAAAAAAAAAAAAGAACTAACCAAGTTTGGGTTTTCTCTGTCTTTTCACTGGAATTAAGCATCACACATAGATCATGTAAAAGGAATTAGCTTTTAGTGAGAGGGTATGGCCTCGCTTCCCAGTCTCTTCACTTTGGGTTTAGGAGCAAAGCCATCTGACATTGGAAGCACCAGCAAGAGCCCATGAAATGTAAGGAAATTCACAGTGGTGTTTGTGTGCTTCTTAATGAGCAACACTGCTGCTTGTAAAGACCTGAGGTAAAATTCTGGCCCCACCGAAGTCCCTGGCAAACCTCCTGTAGCCTTCAGTGGGGCCAGGATTTTACCCCGAGTCCTGCAAACCATTAGCTGTTTGAGGTTTTAATGGGTCCACTCCTGCACAGACAGACTGCTCTTGTAGGAAAGGGTTAGCTAGATTGGCTCTAATATTACTCAACTTAAAACTTAAAGGAAAGCAATTTTGTAGTGAAATTAAGGGACTATAAAAGGACTTTGGCTTTAGACAACTTGCTTCTGTTTGGATTTGGATTAGACTGCAATCTCCTTGTCTGTTTTTAGAGTACGTGTCCCTGCCAGCATCAATAATCTATTTTCCTTAGAGCAAGTGAAAGGCTTTAATGGCTCAGAGGTGTAGTCTGGTATCCAGTGCTGCTCTGGATTTCTTCTTTGGTTTAGGAATCGGGCTACAAATAGTCAGACTGCTAGCTGCTCCTTAACATTTATGTGCTGCCAGCAGCCGATTTGTTGACACGTGGGCCGACACACTCCTTCTCTCCTGTTGCTCTGCTTCCAGTTATTCTATATTTTTTCCTGACCCCCTGAGCTATTCCAACTCCCCAAGCTCTTTCTCTGCCCATGCAGTCCCTCCCGCCCCAATCTCAGCATTCACTTGCACTTGGCCTGATTGTGTTTTCGTTGGCAAAACTCATTTTATCCCGTCCAGCAGCATATTAATCCTCAGGCACTTCCCTGAACTTTTCAGTTTCCCCCAAATACCTCTCCTTCCCCCACTTACTCCAAGGTAAATAAATCAGGACTTTAGATAGTGCACATCAAATATATCATTTCACCTCAGGTCGCAGTGTCACCTGCAAGTTAAGCTCATCAAGGTTAGAGGCTGGAAGTGAAGACTACAGAGAAAGCCTTGAGGAGGAATGTGCGGGGGTAGCTATCACTCCAGATGAGCCCATAAAAAATCCATTGGTAACATTAGGAGAGGCTGCGCTTGGGGGAGCCCAGCTCCTACTGGCATCTGCTGCTGCCTCAGGGGTCCATGTGCTGCATCCTGCCAAGGCATGGCTCAGCTTGCACTCTCCAAGCACCTTAAAGCTGAAGCTTAATTTCTTTCCTCTGAAGGTGTCTCCTCCTCCCTCCTGTCTGAAATGTCGTCTTTCTTTTTTTTTCTTTTTTTTTTTTTTTCTTTTTTTAGTTCCTGGGCACACGAGGGGCTGCATTTTCCTTATAGAAACTACGCTTGTCCTTGGTTTAAGTGCTGAGTATAAAGCTGGAAAGACTTCCTGAGCTTCCCTGAGTCAACGTTCTTGTGAAGGCTAAGCCAAATCCAGCAAGCACTTGCCTCTGGTACTCTGATATGACATTAAAGACACTGTGCTGCTTGGAGGCTGCCTTGCAGAAGATACCTAAAAGCAGAGCCCCAACAGCCTGTGACAG
Source organism: Chauna torquata (assembly GCA_013399475.1). Lineage (NCBI taxonomy): Eukaryota > Metazoa > Chordata > Aves > Anseriformes > Anhimidae > Chauna > Chauna torquata. The sequence continues at coordinate 37,501 of VXAL01014929.1, read as the reverse complement.
TCGAAGACCCTGCCATTGTCACACAAAGCAGTTCTTCACAAAGAGTTGCCAGCTTTATTCTGCTTTATTTAAACAGTCAGTTCTAAGAGGAAGGAGGGTTTCTGCTATGAAATCATTGCTGATAAATGGGGTGCAAGGAATATTTTCCTGGTAAAATTAATTGATTATAAACCGGCAGATACTACTGTAATGGGAAAGGACCACCAGCTACTTCATCTGTGTTAAAAATACATAAATGAGGGACTTTTTTTTTTAAATCCCAGAAGTTGCATCTTTTTCAATATGGATAAGCATAATTGTTCAATTTGGCCTTGTCTGAAAAAGCCATCTGTCTCCTTTAACATTCCTAGTGTTACTAAAGCCACTAATGCTTGTGGCTAAGTATGATGGAAAGTCCCCCTTTGCAGGAAGAACGGGCTGGGAGAGAGAAAGCTGCAAAGTGTACTTCTGCCAGCGCAGCTACGAGATGGGGGAGAGAAAAGGAAAGGTGAGGCTTCATCCATGGAATTCTTCATGTGTTTAAAAGTTGAGATTTAATTAACACTCAACAGTTTTTGTTATAGGAGAGTAACCCATCCTGCTGTAATATCCTAGTGGAGATACGCCTTTGTAATTTTGCTGTCATGGAGACTGACTGAGTCAAACATAAGCAGGGACTATAGCAGTGATTTTACAGAGCTGACTCGGTACAAATGACAGGTGCTTTATCTCTACCAGGATTTTGTAACATGATGCTTATTGCATGCTGATTTATAACCTCCCACCTTTTGGCAGTGAAGGAACATAAGGAAAAAAAAATCCAAAGCCAAACAGAATAATTGCCCTAACTTGTACAGCAAAAACAGGAGCAGGAATAACCTACTGAACATGCAAGATAAGTGTAGCCATTTAAACACAAAGAAAGTTTACCTTTTGTGAATGCCTCCCTGCTAGTTGTGCAAGGAGGCACATTTGACCTCAGTTCTAGCAAAGATCATTAGTATTGTAGAATTCCTGGACATTTATAATGAAGTTTAAATAGGATCCAAGGATTTCTGGAGACCAAAATATGTAAAATGTACCATAACACCAGGTCACATCTTATTCAAGATTGATTTCAAATGCTTTAGCACTCTGTTGTCTATGTAGTAACTCTCTTCCCAAACAACCCAGAGCACTTGACATCCAATATGGTCTTTCTGCATAGCTATTAGAACCTTGGCAAATTAAGACAAAGTACCAAATAATTTGTAGTTTGCCCTGACAGGGAGTAGTGTATAAAGATTGAGGAGAATTAGGGGGAGTTAACTTCTACTCCAGTATTTAAGAGAGGAAAGAAAGAGTACAGTATGCAGTTTGACCTAGTATAATACGCTTGAAATTTTCTGTGGTCATTTTTTTTTAAATGATGATTAATTCATTTTGGAATGTGTTCACTATGCATCTTAACTTAATACCCTTCCTCATGGTGACACTATTTTTCCAATGATTCCACATGCAAGAGAATAGCATCAGGACCTCAGCAAATGTTACCGCCACCATTAGAGAATGGATTGGGATGAAACACAAGTGTCACAAACCTCCTCATTCTCCCCATTTGGGGGAGAACTTTCCACTACTGCTGTGGTTCCCAATCCTCTGTGGTAAATGGGGAGAAAAACTAATGAAATTATGTATGTCCTGGCTGACTCTACAGCTGACTGCTCTTTTTCGATTGCACTTCATACTTGTACTGCCTGCTGTACTGTAGTTATATAGATTATATGACAAGCCAAATTTGGGTTGAATGGAGTGCTGCCATCTCTTGGTTATTTTAGGAAGATACACTTACAGATTGTTTTATTTTCCTGCCACTCAAGAGTGGTATGAAGTGTCGTAGAAAAACAACTATTCCGGATTAAAATGTTTAGGCACTTAGGAAGCATAACTGTGGTTTTTATATATTTAAGAATGGAGAACAGGGTACATTTGCTTGTGTATTGGATCTCTGTGTAACTTCTATTAAGGATTTTAGCTATAAACGATAAACCATGAACAGTTGGAACAGTTTGTATATAATGTGAACACCACAAAGAAAAAGAAGTGATACTTTTCATAGATAATTGTAAGCAATGAAGACATTAAAATGCATGCATTAAGTAGTACTGGAGTCCTTAGGAGGATAAGAAATGTTTATCTGATACTATGCAATTTCACAGTCATGAGAGGTCCAATTACTCATACTCAAGGTTTGTCAAATAATTTATTTGAAAATGCTTTTGCCATTATAAATGAAATTTTCCTTCCTTCTCCTTCCTAACTACCACTGGAGCCAAAAGACTTACTAAAATTACTGCTGTGATAGGAATCCGGGTCCACCTTCCTCCTGGGCCTTTCCAGAGCTGGAAACCCAGAACTGCATGACCTCCTCTTCTGTAGCAGTAGCAGGAGCCCCATGTTTGTTTGCTGGGTTTTCCTTTTTTAGTTGAAAGCTGAAATATGGGGGGAAAAGAAAGTCTAGTTGAATTCAGAATAAAAGACAAACAGCAGAAACTTTCACTGCTCCAATCTCTCCCCACCCCACATTGCACAAAAAACAATATATGATACGGATTTTAGAATAATTAGTAATGCAGCACATTACTCACATATGTAAGCAGGGGCATGTCCTACTCACATATGTAGGCAGGGGCATGTCCATTATGAATAATGACTAACATTAAAAGAAGAGGGGATTAAATTTCTGACTGATGTATTCTAGATGAGGATGAAGGCTCCTCAGGGCCATGCTGTGGCTTCCTCAGAGCAGAGCTATCAGAGGCTGTCAGGCTGCCCCCTTACTGCACTAAAGCTAGAGTACTCTTCAGAGGACCAGAGGGCCCATGTTCATAATCCCAGTCTGATTTTTGGTGTGTGCTAGGGATGGAATTTAAAAGCCACTTGCTTTCTTGGTGCTCTTCAGCAACCAACATTGCCTTTATACCCATTATCCTTCCTAACATGAGGGCACAAATCTGGTAGCAAATGCTTGACAAACTACTATCTCAGTGCTGCCATGTGTGGGACAGAAAAGCATTGGCTCTTGTGCAAGCACAGAGCACGTGGTGTCTGAGACCTTGAAAAGCCTCCCGACAAGGACGTACTTTCTTGACTAAGCTGGTATTGTTGTCTGCCCTTGCTTCTGCTCTTCCCTGTGCTGCAGCCTGTCCTAGCTCCCTAGCAGTCCTGTGCAAGGAGCACATGAGTTCTCAGTAATGTGAAGGGCTTAATCTTCCATTATTACCGTGTTTATGCTTTCCGTCACATCTGACAGAGGTACCCAAATGTTCAGCAGCTGTCTAGAAGAGTGGTGTTACACATCTTTAAACAAACAATCCTAGATGCTGTCAAAAATGGTGTTTGATGAGTCTGAGATCAACGAGGGAAATCCCACTTTGCTTTGTCTAAACTAGGAAATCATAATGTGGGCAGCAAAATAGAGAGCTTAATACTAGGTAACTGTACTAGACGTGTCCCAGCCCTCACCACTATTTCTTCTTCCTCTGTCCTGCAAGGACAGAGAGGGGGGAAGGTGCCGCTTGTTCCTTACCCTTCCTGCTCCCCTGGGAACATTGGGATACCAGTTTTCTCTTAGAATGAAAAGAAACAAAATCTGTTCTGAGTGAACAAATCTCTGGTTCTCAAAGGAGCTTAAGAGGTGCCAAGCTTCTCATTTAATAGTGTAAGCAGGGTCATAAATCTGCCTGCTAAGAAGCTACTCAGCAGAGAGGCCACAGCTATGGCATTGCTGTAGCTCCCTGAGCTGACATTCCCCTTATCAGCAGGTGTCATCTTCATAGCAGGTGCATGGAGCTTATGTGCTTCATGGCAATGTTCTACAGTCTTCCACCAAAAACTTCAGCTCCAAGCCAACCTAAAGAATACGGTTACTTAAGGTCAGCTCCCAAAAGCATAGACGATTCACCTCAGCTCCTGCACTGACTCCTCATTTTAAGCCCCTTGATTTCTCCCTTTCTCCTCAGACTGGCATTTGTGAGTTTTGCAGATTTATCCTTCTTTTTTTTTCCTTTTTAGAAGTGATCACTTCTGTCTCTAGCCAAGTTTTCTAGTTGTGTGTACAATACGGCCAGCAACTGAGTGGCCTGATAACTCTCTCCTGCTAAAGGAAGATCATCTAAAAAGGTTATAACAGTACTGTGTTTAGAGTGTTTGGACACACCTTGGTCCAGTTTCTGGAAAAGTAAGCTTCTCTTGTACAAGTTTAGTTACAGTAATCATAGAAGGAATAATAACTAGCTAGTGAACTAAGTCCTAGGGTCACTCCTAGTCCTAGGCAAACCACTTGCCTTTCAAACAGCCATTTCTTAACAAGTTTTATGTATATATTCAGATATGGATTACAAAGAAGGGCCTCAGCCTCTCATATGGTAACAGGTAGTGTGGGATGGGTTCCTGTAACATGATGCAGAAATAGTGAGGCAGCTGCAGAAATCCTAATGAGGGCATTAGATGGGGCTTCTTCTGCCTGTTTCTCTTAAAATGAACCTTCTTCAGTTTTTTGTTGCTGTAAGAAATGCTATATATATATATGTACACACACATACACACAGCCCTTGACTAAGTAGAAGCAAAGAAGGAATGTGTACAATGCCAAAATACTTTTACAGTGACGAGACGAGAGATCACCCGCAGGCTTAAGGCATCTTTATAGACTGAATAAAAAAAAGCAGTTCAAGGCACTCCCTCCAAACAAACCTTTATCTACATCTTCAGGGGTGTTGACTGTGAACACTGCGGAAATCTCCGGGTGGCAATTTCCTGGACAGACCTGGAGGAGTCGTGCTGAATTTGAATCTGCACTTGAACGTGGGTGGCAGGGTGGAGGAGGGAACAAAGGTACTTGGCATAGCTGTACTTATCTTCATAGCTATTCATCCACCAAAGCAATGACAGCATATAAAAGCGGCAATGTGATTTCACAGTTCTAGCCTAGTTTATCATCATTTTTTCCAATCAGTGCCTCATAGCAGTCAGGGAGGGGAAATACATGCCATTGCTCTGTGCTGGTTCATGACTAACGCTGTTCAAAATATGCAGTCTTTTCCAGAAGTGATGGTTTTATACCTTATTATCTTTTTCCATAATACTATTACATTATCTGCATTTGATATATATGGAAGTTTGTTTGTTGTTGTTGTTGTTTGCTTTGTTTTGTTTGGAAAAATAATGAAATAATGAAGATGTGCCTATTCAGAGGAAGAAGTGACTCATGCATACAGAGATAGTCTTCTGCCTTTCTGTGCAGGACATGTACATTTATTTATGAAATTCATGGTTATGACTAATCCAGTGCATATTGTAGAAAAGAAAATCCATTTAATAGGGCAAGGTTGGTACTATGTATTCCTGCACGGATACGTTTGATCAGGTCTGTATGTTCTATCTCAGGATAAGCAATAAGATATACTAAGATACGAATGGGTTTTGGCTGAAAACTGGTGCTTATTTGTGACAGAATCCTTTGAGATATGGTTTGCAATGAGAAGCAGATCTACAGCTTTAGAGAAAGATACAATTTGTTTATCCTGTAGCCAACACCCTTGTGCTCAGCCTGTCAGTTGTCTTTTCCCTGTCACAGATAAATAACAGGAAATCAGGAAGACTGCACTTTCATGGATCAACTGCATTAAACAGTTGTCAGGCTGAGAGGCAGTTTGGTCCAGACTTACGTCTGGCTCAGTCAAGCTAGTATAAGTAGAGCTGTGCTCTCTTACCCAGGCTCATCTTTTGACCCTCTAGGTTTCATCAAAAATAAATTAAATATCTGAGTAACACAAATACGATGGATAAAAATGGATTATCTGTAATAAGACAATGAATAAAAATCAAGCCAAGCTGTGCATGGCTGTGAATCTTGAATGTGGCATAACCGGAAATCTTTAGAGGCAGCTGTTAGCAGCAGAAAAACTCCAGTGCTATTTCAGGATCAGGATGAAGACAGGAAGAAAGGACATTTCTAAAATAGCTAAGGAGCTCTTTAGTACTTGGGGCTCTATTAGCTAATGTCTATTTGATGTCTGTGTCTTAATCAGCTGTAAGCGTGAGTATCCCACTAACTGACTTTTAATTGGTTTATTTTTAAATCATTGCAATTGACGCTTGAAGGTCAGTGTTTAGAAAGTTGAGACTTGAACTGAGTAGGATCTAGAAATGTCTACCTGGGAAGCATGTCTATGGTTGTAGAGGGCACTTTATCAAGTAAGAGCGTAGGAAGAGCTGTGGCTAGGCACTGAAACTAAAGCAATTCAAACTAGAAAAAAGGCATAGTTTTTGAATGGTGAATAAAATAACTTTTGGAACTACATATCTAAAAATAGAGTGAATTCCTTAGCACTTGACATCTTTAAATGAAGACAGATGTCTAAAATATATGCTGTAGTTCTGCCACAGCTTACTAGTCCTGACGTAGTAAGTACCAAGGTAAATTATCCTACAATTTGTATTATGCGGAAAGTCAGACTAGATCATCAATACAGCTCCCGCTGGCTTTTAAGAACTATGAATGTGCATAGGTACAAAGGCAAGGAGGAATGGGTCCTGGCACTTCTGAACAAATCGTCTTCCCGTAAAGCCTAAGGAAGGTGGCACACCCCTACTGCGCAGAGAATGAAAGTGCAGTTCAGCTTCTGAACACTGCAGCTACATTCAAAGGTGAAGAAAAAGGATTCTTGAGGTAACCCTTCATTTTATGTTCCCCATAGTCCTGATCAGAGCAACAGAGGACATGTGAAGGCATCAGAAGCTGATCACAGGTTGAACAGAGTTTAGAAGTTAGCTATGACTTATCAGCGTTGAGCAACTCAGTGTTTAGACTGGGGTGTATGCTTTTATGATTTGTATGTTTCTGCTTACTCTAACCCAATTAACAATTAATATTACAAAAAAACTAGCAAGATATGCTCTCATGGTATCCTGTGACTGTCACTCATACTGATGAGCAAAAACCAGAAGCCTCTGATCAAGCAAATCAAGTGCTTATGTTGAAGGGAGAAGTAATGCAGAAGAATAAGCAGTGACAGTGGCCTCACTGGTGGGTAGATCCCTATTGATTTCTTCATGATGCACTTAAATATATTTAAGATCCAATTGGTAGATTATTCTAATTTTCGGAAGTGTGCAGAATTTGCACATGCCAAAAATTTTAACGTATCTCAGGTCTCTTTTCATATCTTTTCCAAATTGCACAATTATGAACTCTTTTACTGTATTTTTCATTATTTAAGCCAGTCCTGACTTCATTTCAACACAATCTGGGTTGTACTATATAGCATTCCTATATAGTGCTGTAGTGCTAGAAACCAAAAAGTTAATCATGAAGAAGGAAGCAAATGAGTGGTAGAGTTTCCTTTATACCCAGACTGAAGATCCCACCTGCCATACAAGGAGTGCCATAGGCACAAATACTATTAACACAACACAAGTGGTGTTTTCCCTTGACATCACCACTGAATGCAGAAGAAATTATAAAAAACTTTGCCCAGGATGGTGAATTCTGCAAAAATGTCTGCAATACAACTATTTGCACAAAACCTTTTTGCATTGTTGAATGTTTGTATGATCTCAGATCCAGAAGTAGACACTGAAGGCTTTGATAAGAGTGTGTTGCACTATTTTCAGGTCGGGATACAAACGATAAGGAGGAAAGGAATGGGTACAGTTCTGTACCATTTGCAGAGTTACAGAAACATGTGCATCAAAATTCATAAAGCAAAGAAAAATGCCCATCTGAAGAGTGGAGAAAGAGGCAACTCACCAGTACATCCATCTGTGCATACATAGAATACCAAACCACATGAATTCATGCAGGGCATTGAGTCCTTGAGCTCACTGGGTCTGAGATAGGGTCTGCAGAGCAGCAAACCAAGAGCAGTACAGCATCCCACGGTGGCTATGGTGGCTGGTGCTGCAGACACTAACAGGTCAAATGAGAGAAAAAGGCAGGGAGGATGGAGCCACAGTGTGCAGCCACACTGGGTTGCTCTGGGAGCCTCAGTAGGTTCCTGCTGACTACGAACCCAGCTGTAGCTGCATTTACTGTAGTGCTGTGCCACTTACTTACAGCTGCTGAATCATTTGTCTGCAAGGCTAAGTGGGAAGCTGAAGCTCATTATGCACCCATCCACCTCCCTCTGGTTTCGTGGAGGTTGGTACACTGATGCCCCCAATGGTCTTCTCTCCAATTGTGTCCTGTCCAGCATCCGTATTCAGCCTGGAAAGCTGTTGAATACAAGCAACTTCATCTCTAATACAGAGCACATGCTTAGGATCTCACCTGCTCTGTGTGACAGCACTATCTTATTCTCACTGTCAACCTAGGAAACTTTTGCCACCTTTGGAGTGCCACTAGAGATGCTGCTTTGTAGTGTTTTGCTGAGTGATGAACACGCAATTCTAGTGCCAAGGTATTGTGTCTAAGGAGTGTTCTGACCCCAGCGTGGGTCTGGGAAGGTGAGAAAGTCCTGCAAATGCTGAATAACTACCAGACAATAAAACTTTGATGTCTCAAACAGCAGAGAATAAGTCAAACAAAATGCTTTGAGGGGAAATGAACACGTAAAGCAGACACGAAGGTTTGGTAGTTTAAGACCTAAATATAATTCAGGGCAATAGCAGAGTCCAGCAGACAGCTTAGGCAGCACGTGCAGGCACAAGAGAAACCTACAGGGATGGATAGGAGCAAAACTTCCTTCTGTTAGTATCTTCTCTCATAGAGTATCACTAGCACAGAGGGAAAGGATGGAAGGTAGATGTCCGTAACAATGCATCCTTTGATTTACCATTGTGATTTTTAACTTTTGATTACGTGATTTATCTGAGAGGACAACGAAGGTAAAACCTTCTGCATATACAGAGAAAGGATAGAAACACGTCTATTTAATGCCAATTTTAGGCTACTATAGTGCACTCCCAATGGAAGGAAATAGCACTTTAATGTATCAGACTGTAGCACAGGATTTTTAATCCACTGTGGGATGAAAAGTGGAATCAATAGTGAGGACTGCTACTGTTGTGTAGGCTGGATAACTGTTGATTGGGAGCTTGCTTAGAAAAATCCATCCATTCTCTTAATTTCTTTGAGGTTTAATTGGAAGGAATTATTACCTGGCAGTCTGAGTGAGCAGATAAGCCAAGACCATCTGATATCTGGTTGGTGGCTCATGAGAAATTGAGGGCAAGTACAATTTTAAAAATGCTGTTTAAGTTGTGCAGGGAAAAATCTTTTAAGTCTTTGACTTGGAAAAAGATCTTCCTTTTGAACATTATTTAGATGTTGTGAGCTCTGGCTTTGCCAAATATAGCTACTGCATTCAATATACTGCTAACCACTGCAATTTTCACTTATCTGTGCTTTGGGTCTTGGCATTTTTCAAGTCCAAAGTTGTTTTGCTTTTGCTAAACAGTGACTCCAAACATCCTTTATGTGGGAAGGTTAGAAAGAAAACAAACATTTTGTACATAGTAACAACTCACTAAACTGTTTCCCTTTACCTTTAATGACCTGTTGTAAAACACTTGAATGATTCATTGATGAGAAAATCAAGATAATGCAGATAATTTTGCAAACCCAAAGATAAGAAGGAGCTTTTTCATCTCTGAAATAGACACACTTTAGCAGTGCTCACTGTCAGTCCCATGCAAGTTCAGAAGTGTTTGTCATCTTCTCACTACATAAAGTCTGTTTTCATTGTTTTATAACTTCTGCCAAAATAATTACCCTGAACTGTTAAAAATTAGCTGAAGGAGATCTTAACCCAGAAACAGTCACTTGACACTCAGTTTGAATAATCTTTGTAGGCTGACTTTAGGGCACAAGACGTGGAACTGCTTGCAGATTTACAAACACCTTTGGTTTGTTTAACTTCAAAATATCTTTGAATATGAATACAAATATGAATATTTTTGCACATTTGGCAAGCACATACATTCGAGGAGGAGAGGGAGGCAAGGTATTAATCTAATCACAGAAGTGCTATGTTTTAAACAACTTTTTCATTTGCAATAATTATTATTTTCCAGGGTTTTTCCTTTCAGTCTGAAAAATTCACATAATTTCTATGTGTACCACTTAGGAAACAGAATGATATATATATATATACATACATATTTTTTTTTTTTGTAACCATACAAGCCCTTAGTAAGTCAGTATATTGCTAGCAGCAGGCGCCTCTTCAGTTCAACTTGGCAAAGATCTGTAAATGAGCAGCTGGATCCAGTGCTCAGGAAGGATTTCTTCTGACTTCAGTGGACTTTTGTTCAGCCTTGTTGCGTCTTTGACATTTGGCACTGACGACAAGGCACTGATGAAACAGTCCAGAGCAAACGTAGACACTCCAGCAAAGGTGCAGTTGAGGAGAGTGATGTAGCCTTTTTATGTTTGTGCCTATGGGAGTGCTTGTCCTTTTTTTAAAGTCATCTTGACATTAACATTTAAAAAGCAAAACATAACTTGGAAAATACGGATTCCTGTAAGCCCAAGTCTCTGTCATAAATGTAGCATTTGTTTACAGACAATGGATGACTCTTCAGGCCAGCGCAAGGCCTCTAGTTTTGATCTGTTTCTGAAGGTTCTCATGGAAACTTGGTCATGCACAGGCCTTTTCTTAACCTTGCTCTGAGGGCTAATAATGCCTGTGGAAGAGCTCTTTGTCTGCAGAGCTGTCACACAGTCTTTTGCTTCCTTAAATATATTTTACCTGTTACACATGGGATCCTTTTTGACAGTGTCTACCACATTGAATGCTCTGTGACGTGCAGAAGCTGGACAACTTCAGCAATTTTCCCAACTCCAAGAATTTTCCTCAGGAAAACTGGAAGGAACAAGTTGTCTCCAACAGCTGAAGGAAGAAACTACTTTCCTAAAGACAAAGAAATGCAATGAACTAGTATAGATGTCATTATGTGTATGCTACCACTACTGGCTATTTTGTTGCCAAAAAGATACAAAGCTCCTAATTAAGCTTTTTCATCACAGGAGGCAGCTGCTGAAATATCCAGTAATTAATACTGTGATCATGCATGCATCTCACTTCCAAGCAGGAAGGGCAGTGACTCCTTACTAGCGTGGAAGCTGCTAGAGCAAAGATGACTCTAAATTTATGGCATCTTTGAGCTTCCCTAGAAGCTCGTCTATTATTTGAGATAATCATATCATTATTGTGCAAACAAAAAGGAAATGCTGGCCAAATGGAAGTACAAAATAAGCCTTCATACATTTTGAGAAAAGAATAGAGGCTTTCAGATAAATTGCTTTTTCTTTCTGGGCACTCTTTTGCTGTAGTTAATTATGAGTGGCATACACAAGAAAAGACAAGCCAATAATAAAAGTTTCCAGGCAAAACTAAGGAAGCGTCCTAATTCCTCTGGGCATTTTAACATATTGTTGTACACCACTAACCAAGTGATCTCACCAGGATACCATCAATGTAGATGGCTTCAATGGATGCTTGTTCAGGCCTAATAATTACAGTTTAAAGAACAGTTGGCTATGCATTGTCTCAGTCAAAATTAAGACATACATTTTGTTCCCACAAGAGATTTGACTGTGGGTGTTTTTCTACTGAAGAATATATAATACAGAGTCCTGATGAACAATAGGAACCTGCGATCAAGGCATAAGTTTTAGAATTGCTAATATGGCTGAACAACAAAACAATGTCTTTGGATGTCACAAAGGTCACAAGGCAGAAAATAACGACATGCAAATATAATGGATGGCCAAAATATGTAAACGTACTGAAAATAACATTTAATTTCTATCAAAATAATTTATTTCTTATTCTCAGGGAAATTAGAATAACCCAACTATGTATGCAATTCTTTCTAATTTAGACGTGCTTTTGCAATAGAAAATGAAAGCAGAAATAGCACAACAAGATATTCACTTGAACTGCTGTTTCCTACAGAATAAAAGGGAATACAAAAGAGGCACCTCAGCAGAAAACTCTGCCTGCTCAGTCGTAGCTTTGGGTAATGAATGAATCTTATTTCCATTAGTCATCTAGGTGGAGGCAAGGATATAGATTTAGAGTAGGTTATATTGCACCTATAATTGACTTTCTGTGTATTAGGAACTTACCCTATTGGCCTCTCTCTGTCTATCTCTCTAGTCCAATGAGAGAGGTGAAGAGAAAAAAGCACCTTCAGGGCGTGACTCATTCCACATATTTTAAATTCACTCTTCAGATGCAGTGATTCACCTTCTGGTGCTCTCTCTCACACTGACAGCTAGCATGGAAGACATCTGGTTCTTAGATGGCTAATCTGAGGTGTGCTCAGTGTCACATTCATAGTAAAACTGGAGCATCTCTGAAGGTGACTGGGTTTTGTCACTAATTTCTGTAATTCCAAGGTTTAACTCAGCCCCATAGCAAGGGTACATGAAAGAACCCAACCAGGGCACTTCTTGGATGGGGCCCAGACCTTTGGATGTCAAAAAGCACTTGAGGCAACAAATAACCATGAGGTGATGCTATGGCACGTCCTGCTTCCGTCCACTGCAGCTGCTGAAATGGTTCCTGCTGATCTCCTTGCCTAGAAGAGGGGAGGACCCTATGTACAGAGTAGAGTAGAGGAGTAGGAGGTGGGAAGATGGCTCTGCTTGGTCCTAGTCCTGAGCTGAAGCAGTCCCAAGCTGTTCTCCTGTCCTCAGCGCCCTAGGGCTGACCATGGCTCCACATGTGTGGGCTATGTTCATGCATTTTGCATTCCCCAAAATGAAGCTTTTCCACATGGCATTCTACACTGACTTTGCAAAGGAAAAACATAGTCCAATAAACATTGCCAGGATTTAGATGTCTCAATACTATGTATTCAGGGTCTTTTAACCATTGAGAATATCAGTCCTATCAAACAAGATGCCATTCCTAGCTTTTACAAACTATCCCTATGTAAAATTTTCTTTGCCATTTAAAGCAGATGTTGGGAGGAGAAGGAGATCATACAGTATATTCCTGTCTTTTGTTTGTTTGTTTATGTTATGCTAAGTGTTTCCAGTACCAACCCTGTATTGTGTGCCTGGACACCATAATCACAGGTATCTTATGGATGCAAGTGTACTATTATTAACATTTAGTCACTACTAGTCATTCATCATAAATGATATTGACTATAGAAGTTAAGTGGGAGGGTAAAGAAAAAAAAAGAGAAAGACAATCCAAACATATAACCAAAGAAAGCTGTGATGCAACTCAAAATGCTGTAAAATATTCTCAGATCTAATATTTGGTGCCACAAGTTTCCGTGTTTGTTACTGATAAGCCATCTATCACTCAGAATTATTAACACAGTAATCTTGGCCTTCCTTTCTTTTCCAGGTAATAGTATAGAATGATTAATGATTCCGATTTTTTATTTTATTTATTTATTTATCTATCTATCCATTTATTTATTTATTTCAGATCTGTTGACGGAGGTCACTTGAAGACTTTGAGGGGAAATGCGATTCCTGGGAATTTTGCTGCAGTAAACCATGTGTCAGATAGACTTATTCTTTCTGAATTGTTTACAGCTTAAATCAGTTACATTAGAGAACTTGTATATTGAAAAGAACTCCTTAAGAGTCAGAAATATAGTTAATTGAGCAAGCATTTCACTGACTATTTTCTGTGAAAGCCTATTGTAGGTCAAGATGTTGTCATTTACATTAGATACTCTGCTAGTGGTTTGCAAAGGCAGAATCCAAAGCAATATGGTGGGTCCTTCAGAGACCATTAAATTGTCCTGGCAACTTCATCCATGTGAAATGATTGACAATATATACTAATAGAAGATTTTAACAAAAAATAAAAAAAAGCTCTGAACTAACTTTTATTTTCATTGGGCTAAAGTTGGCAAGAAAATACAACACAGCAATGTCATTCCCAACCTAAGCAGAGATGAATTTTTTGTGTTTTTACTTTGGAGATTTTTTGTAATCTCCTTGCATATTTCTATTACTCTTGATTCCTATTTTCAGATATTGATTTAAGAACTCAATGGCCCCAGCTCTTTCTTTCCTCCAGTTCCTTCCTAAAGATTTTTGCAGCAAAGATGAGAGCTACAGTCTTACAGAGCTGTCAAAATCTCTGCCCAACCTTAAAAATACATGACAGCATTTCCCAGACAGCAGGCAACAGTTTGGAAATGCATACAATGCATATAGGAAAATTCATATCTCTGCTTCTACCTACCTCACCATGTCTCCTGAACCAGAAACTGTGAGTAATTTGGTATTACCTGGATCTGCTAGCTGCAAGTCATTATTTCCCTGGCTAACCTTCTGGGTTCCCAGAGCTGTGCACTAGAAATACAGTGTCAGAGCCTGCATTCTGTAAATGCTGAGGTAATTGCTTTTGAAGAGGTGCTTATATGTTCTTTTTTTTTTTTCTTTTTTTTTTTAAATTAGCGGTTAAATGCACATCTGGTCCCATATGTAGATTACCCTCTCAAGAATAAAAATCAGGTGTACGTGTAGTTGACTAAGCAGAATTGTCTGCAGGCCATATTATCTTAGAACAGCTAGGAATTTCACCCATTTTTTTCTTCCAGATAGAATCTGATAATTGTGTTAAGGTCATTTTCTTGTTTCTAACAGGAAATTTTCTAATTTTCTTGTTTTGTCTAAAAAAATCAACCCATGACAGTAGCCATTCTTACACAGGAGGAAGTGCATGGGAGATTCTTTTCCCTCCCTGGAGTACAGGAGTAAGATATGAAGCTTGGGAAGAAGTGTTGCTGCAGGGCTCCTGGGTGTGAAATGAAGGTTTATACCTAGAAAGAGTTGCCTGGGACAGAGACAGTACAAAGTTGAGGCTAGATGGTTCCAGCTGTGGAGCAAACAAGGAGCTCCTGGGTATGAGGATGTTATCCTGCTCAGATATACTCTGTTGTGGTCAAGACTTGGTGCACTAAGGTCTTAACAGGCTTCAAGTAACTATAAGCTTTCTCTGCTCTTAACCTTTATGTTGTCTGGAGAGTATTTCTCACCCTGCTCCATCTCTAGGATCACTTCTACCTTCACATGTTCTGCCTTGCCTCTGATTCATCTCCCAGTGGTTTCTAAGCACATGTCCTCCTGAACTGGTCCATGGGGACCCAGACCTTGAGCCCCTAGTTATTACAGGGTATGTGTGCAGGAGCACAAGGAAGCAAAATTTAAGAACTCTTAAAGTCTCCAAAAATCTCATTGTGTCTAAAATAGCTGATAACCACAAGCATGAACAGAGAAAGGTGAACAGAGTGTAAGTTTTGAGAAGCCAAGTTTCTTGAATCCTATGATGATGTTTCTACTGGATAGTTCTGGGCAAAGGTTGGGGTATCTTCCTAAATCCCATTGTTTTCTATGGGTATTCCGTAAAGAGCCTCAGGACGAGTGGGAATGTTTTTGGGAGGAGATCAGAAAATGCCAAGAAACATATACATGAATGTCTGTCCAGGGTTGTTTGAATGCTAAGATACACTTAGTTTCATTTCACTTGATACTTTCTGGAACATTATTTTTGTAAAATAAGAGAAATAAATGATAAAAAGAAATCATAATTCTTTCATATGCAAATGATCTAAACTGAAGAGTGCATTTGCACCGGGAGGATGGTGTATGACCTGGAGAAACGGAATTCATTGTATATGTTGCGCGGGACATTGAAATAATAGTGTTAAGTGGTAGTAGTAATGTTTTTTCTCTGACTGCTTTCTTGAAATAAAAAATGAGATATTATTGGTATTTTGAGATGGCAGGCCACTTTCAGGCTGGCGTAAAATCACGAATAGGTCAATTAAAATGTTTCACGGAAAGACCATGCAATCCACGTTTGAGGCCTAGACTGTAAGAAAATCAGTTAGTTAACTCAGGAAGATTAGAAAACATTAATTTGGTGATTGGCTATTTTGGCCATTGTTTGGAATCGCACACTAGCTGTGTGAAAAATGACTCTGAAACTTTATTCAATAATATCAAAGAAAGGAGATGGAATTATGACAAACACTTGTCTATTTCTTCCCATAGGTGTTAGAATCTGGCAGGCTTTCATTCCTCTGAACATCAAATAAGGTTATATCCCCCTTTTCTCTCAAAGAGCTATTGGAGAAGTTAGATCTGAAACCAAGAATTAAAGCAAAAGCCATTCCCTCTGCATAACTTTTCTCAAGTAAGACTGTATACTTTTCTGAAATATACTGATGGAAATCAACCTAGGAAAAAAGAAGGTGTCAAAGCCACAGCTAATATTCAATTCAGTTGTACACCATTTTACCGAATCTGTAAGCTGTTCTTAGATGAGAAACAATAATCAGTCGTCACTGTCAAAAGAAACCATTAAATGAGATTGGCTACTGAATATGCCTTTCAAAGAAATGAAGACATTGAAGATCAGGTGCTCTGGACAGGTTCTTTGATTTCTCTTTTTCTGAAAAGCTGTATTCATTCTTTTGCCATAGTTGTTCTTGTGGTTCAGCAATTCTCCTGGCTGTCTGCGAAGCCAAACCCAATAGCACACTGGGTGGTTACAATCTGCTTATGGAAACACCAAATCCCATAAGTACTGCTGATTCAAAAAACAATGCTTAGGATGAAATGGTTCTTGTTGTACAATGTCTTCAAGTGCTATTAATAGTTTTTTCCTCTCAAGTTAGGTTAAATGAAATAAGGACAGTTTAATTTCTGCCAAGTATGAATTTCTTTCCAGTTCACTCAGTATGCAAAAGGTTCAGAAGGATCTAACTGACTTATTTTAATTTTGCAAGGTATTTGAACCCATATTTTACAACTAACTTTGATAAAGGCATCACTTTTTTTGTGTCCCTATGGAAACTGAATTCATTTGTGTCTTGGATCTTTCTTGCATGATATTCACTCACGTAAGTTAATAAATGGATTTATAGTTTGCAGGTTACAAGCACTGGAATAATTTGGACCTTTACTTTGTTTCATTGTGGACAAATGCAGGCTTGCCAAAGCCTATTCCTGCTGCTTTTCTCACTTCGTGGTGCAGCACAGCTGTTTTAAACTTCCTAGAAGGACTCTAGGCTGATCAGCTGGTATTTATTGGCCTTAGAAAATATGCTAGGATTACATACTTTTGATGCTTAAGAAAAAAGCAATGTTCGTTGTTAAACAGTTATGGAAAATATTTTAACCACATTTAAGAGGGTGACAAATAACTATGTTTTAAGAGAATGAATTTTAAAGAAAGTTTCTTTTTGTTTTCTGAAGGAATGCTTCTTTTGAAAAGAGCAGATTAGTAATCTTCTCAAAGAGCTAGTACACCAAAAATGCTTTTGTTTCTTCACTGGCTACTTGAGATTTCTGTTCTTTTAAGCAGTTCCCAAAAAGAAGACAAGAGTGAATACGTTTTCCCAGGTGGAACTTTTTACTTCTGAAAGGTGAAGGAAGAGGGAGGGCAAAGCACAAAATGGGTTCTGTTAGCCTGAAATTCTAAAAAGATTTATTCCAGCTAAGCAAGTGTAATATCCTAGAGCATCAGTGCTATGAAGCAGGCTATCAAAGCAAAAGTTGTGTAGTTAGGAAGAAGCTTACTGGTTCTTTTACCTGCTGCTTCCCATCTCTTTCTCAAGAAGATGACAGAAACTTTGGAGAATCAGTAGAAGTCCTCTCCCTTTTGCTCTCTTCGTTCTTCTTTTTTTTTTTTTAACTGGACTGGCATTGCCAGTTTTTGACTACTCCTGGAGTGAACTTAAAAAAAAAATAAAAATTATGCATACATACTTGTTTGTTCCAAATGTTAGACAATAAAGAGAAGTCATGACATACACATCCAAAGGACATGGGAAGTGTTTGTCTGACTTAATTAAATCTTTGCTATCACCTGAGTGTATTTGTTGATGTTAAGCTTGTGTGCATTTAGTGACCTGTGCCTTCTAACAAGATGAAGAAAATGTATTTTCTTTTCATCTTCCTCAGTTTTTTGTTTCATATTCAGCAACTTATCGAGTTAATCTTCTCACGTACAGCAGTGCAAGGCCTTAATTATGCTGTTTTTAATAAGAGCAGTAATATACAACAGAAACCGTGAAAAACCATGGGCTGTACTAGTTGATATGAATATGCCTGATTGATATGAATAACTCAATACACCACTGTAGAACCAACATGTAAATGATTTTTATACAATATTGGGAATATATGAAGATGTTTGTTAATCAAGCTTTACAATATTCTCTAAAATGTAAAACATGCCCCTTCCCGAGGGATAGTGCAGTCATATTTAAATGACATGTCTGAGAATGTTGAGCTCTCTCAAGGGTGAGAAGTGGTATGAAGTATGGGAAAAGAACAATTCAGTCCTGGGATGCAGTGCTCCTGGGTATATGCATACACGTTGCACACCACCTCATGGAGGTTTTCATCTTATTACCCTCAGCTTCTTCAGAAAACTCGGAGTAGTCCCTGTAGGGCAACTTCTTGGCAGGGAGAAAGGGCAGTGTAATTCCGGAATTTCTATTATTAAGATGTTGCAATTTTTTTTTTTTCTTTTTCCTTTTCTACCCAAAAGAAGAGAGCTAAGCAATATATGGGGAATAATTAAACATGAGGCAAAGTGGTAAAGAAGAACCTAGGAATTATGATACTGAGTCCTCAGCTCTTAATAATAAAGAGGTCCAGCCTCCTTTTTTTTTTTCTTTTTTTTTTTTCTTTAAAGAAAAAATGTGTGCAGCAGCTCTGGGAAACATACATTTATCTGTCTCCTAGTTGTGACAGAGGGACAAGACAGGGGGATGGATATAAATAAATAATATTCTTCTATAATTGCTTGTTTTTAAAAGATCTTGCTAGCATACTTCTGGCATTCTGACTTGCTGGCATACTTCTCACTATAAGGTTTCAATTGGAATTTGTGGAAGATCTCTGGTTACTTCAAATGCAAAATGGTTAATGTTAAAATTACTGGTTCACAGAAAGTTCTTTAGGTAGTGATAGCTGAAATAATTTCTCTTTCCTTTTTTTTTTTTTCTTTTCTTTTCTTTTTTTTTTTTTTTTCCTTAAAATATGAGCCAAACATGTTTATTTAGCCCAAGACAAATACAAGAACTGAAATGAAAAACGTATCCCCAAACCCTCTTCTCTCCTGGTTAGAGTTGCTCAGCTTTAGTAAGCCCAATGGTAGAATGGAGTTTTTACGACCATTTTAGGCAGGAAATTTTTGCAATAACATAATTTTATTTTAACTCTATGAAGTAATCTGTCTCGTGCAAAAATAAATGCAACTATCTATCTGTGTCTATGAAATATTTGAACATTGAACAATGCCTTTTATATGGAGTAATTTCATTCCAAATGCAAAAGTAGTTAAAATATACTTTCCTGATCGAAATTCCTCATTTTTTTTCACAATATACAGTATATTGAGTCAAACATCCCTAGAACAAAGACGCAAATCTTATCTTAAATTTATATTATACTCTTTTTTTTTTTTCTCAAAACCAGTTGCATATCTTACCCCTGCTCATACATTTCTTCGATCTTTTACAAAGAATGCAAGAAATAGACTTCTAATTTTCAGCTTTAATTTATTAATGGTCAGTTTTCTCCTATTTATTCCTGTGCCAGCATTGTTTTTCCATCTCTACTACTGAGCCGTTCATATTTTATAAAAAGCTGTCAAGTCCCTTTTTAGCCTTTGTTTTGCTATATGAAAAAAGCCAACTTCTTTTTCATAAGATAGGTTTACTCTTTCCTTGTTTGTCCTAAACTGAAAATTCCTTCATCATACGTATTTTAAAAACTTTGTCTGAGAAACTCTAGGAATTATAGGTCATTTAAGTTTATAGCACACTAGGAATGCAGTCACTGCTTTTATCCTAAATGTTCCTATATGCTAATGTCTTATTTGTTGTTTCATATGAATCTGAGAAACTAATGTGAAACAGTGATTCATACTGATGCTCCTAGGTATTCCTAATCTGACTAAACTAAAGGTTATCACATCTCCAGCCAGTCTTCATTGTCCTGTAGCTACTCGCAATGTCTTTCACCCCAGTAGTTGTAGGAGTGTTATGTCTATCACGTGTGCTCAAACTTACTGTCTAAACAGCAGCAAAAAGTTCACCACAGCAGCTAACTCTCCTCACGTTCTTCAGATAGCTCCAGAGCAAGCTCTTTGAGCACAGTTAAACTAAAAAGTTATGTTCTTAGCCGTTGTTTTTAGTGAACCACAGAGATGTACATTGCCCTGGGTATAACATATTGCTCAAAATGAGATCTGCTGATGTAATTAGGCACAGTGGAGAAACTATACTGTGTGGCTTGTTAGCAATTACCCCTCAAAATCCAAAAATTTCCAGAAAGCTAAGAAATATATTATTTATCATTGTGATGATTTTTGTTGTGATGATTTACCTGCTGTTTTTAAAAAATTACCTGACATTCGCCTTGATCTAATTCCTGTCTGTGCAGAAGCACTTAGAGGTTAAAAGAGCCTATAATAGATATTTACCCAAAGGTATATCCATATTTTGTGCATCCCAATTCAGAAAGATTTTTGAAAATATTAAAAGAAAAAAAACCTTCTATAATTAAGCCAAAAGTTTCTATACCTACTTTGACCGGCTTATTGAGTCAAACATCCCTAATGTCCGAGATTACAAGTGATCTTATGCCTGTTGTAGACTATATGAAGATATTTGTTGCTTATACTAAGGATTCTTGAAATAATGGATTTACAAATAGAAACAAACTATGCTTTGGGGAAGCCTACTGAAAAGAGTTTTTGTTTTGTTTCTTTAACATGCATGAAAATATTTTGACCTTGAACACAAGAATTGAAATATGTATCTAAAAATGTACTTGAATGTAAGGTTTTGTGTTTGCTACTGTGGTTGAATAAGGACAACTAGTCTCATACTATATATGAGCATTGAGTCAAAGTGTTTGCAAACTGAGTAATGAGAACATTTTACCCTTAAGTACAGAAGATGGGAAATAAGGTTATATTTTCCAAGAGGTGCAAATATCTCTAGCAGCACTATGATGGGGAATAAAATAATGTAAGTTAACATTAGCCAACAGAATGAGATACATGACACATATTGTAAAGTGTTAAACCTGGGGATGTAGTTTACAAGTTTGTGTTGGAGTTTTACAGCTTACAGATAAAAATGAGATGCTTAGGGAAAAGAGAAATTGTTTCGAAAAAAGATCTGTGACATCTGTCCTTTATCTTGCAACCATACTGGACAGAAAGCTTGTAATCTTGTCATAAAGCCTACA
Source organism: Chauna torquata (assembly GCA_013399475.1). Taxonomy (NCBI): domain Eukaryota; kingdom Metazoa; phylum Chordata; class Aves; order Anseriformes; family Anhimidae; genus Chauna; species Chauna torquata. The sequence continues at coordinate 16,281 of VXAL01014929.1, read as the reverse complement.
GGAGCTGCTAAAAGTCTGTCTTTATCAGAAAATTTATTTGATGACCAGTAATAAGGAGAGTTAAGTTTATATTTTATTTTACTATGCAAACATATGCTGTATATAATAACTATATTACCTTTCATAATTTTATTGTGGATGTTTAAAAGGGGAAATTAAATTGAGGAGCAAGTATTTAATGTGCCTATTTTTATCAGTGTATTTTATCTAATAGTTTACAAAGATTTATGTGACATTATGTGTCAGTAATTGGCATGCCATTTTAAAGAAAGTCTTTACATCTGGCATAGACTGTACTGAGTACAGTTTAATGTCAAGAAAGATGCAGTAAAACAGAGAAAACTAAAAAGAGCCTTTCCCCCTACTAATAAATCCAGACAGAGAGTCCTGTTTCTGTTCCAGTGACATCAGAGCACTGGACTGATACCAAGTCGTTCTGAAAAATGCCTTTAAGAAACATCTCTCCACTCTCTGCAGACATGAGATGTAAGAATTCAAGTTATAAGAATATGTTTTAGTACAACAAATCAAATAAATAAGCAATTAAACATTTTCCCACAAACTAGAGTCAGAACAGCTTACGTTGTTATTTGATTTATGGTCATGAACTGAAATTTCTTACAAAACAAGCCATTGTGTCTACTTTTACAAGCTAACCAGCAGCATGTGACTGTTTCTTGTATTTCTTAAGGGATATAAAAAGTCTCATTTAAAACACTTTGTTTATTGCATGTCACATTTCATTCCATATGCGCTTTTTCTGGGCTGTATCATATCAAGTTGACTTCTAACTGCAACATAAACCAGAGCAGGACAATAGGCTAATATCTACCAACTTCTCTCTTTAATTACTTGCTTTCCCACTAGACATAACTGTTAATTTAGTTTCATCTGTGTTGGGAGGACATCTTTGGGTGCCTTTGTTCAGATAGGTAGGCTATACTTATACAGCCTCTTTTGGTTTTGACATATCAGCTGAGCCAGGTACCACCCCTACTGCTCTCTGCTGGAAGTTATCAGCACCTCATTTTCACATGCTTTTGGCTTTGTAATCCATTATAACCAAGTGAGTTGGGTTAGCAAAAGCCTAATTTTTTTGATTTTCCTAAAATATTTTATAGGGCTTTCACAAATGCGGTGCAGCCAAAAATGGTAACTTTCCCAAGGGAAATAGGGACACAGCTGCCCCCAGAAGGTAGTGTGCTAATGCAGCTGTAAGCTATGGAGGAAGAAGGTAGCTAAGAGATTGTGAATGCCTATTAGGTAGACAGGTGTTTTAGAAATCCTGTCACTTGCTGGTTAGCATCTTTACATAAAGTAACACAATTAAACATTTATGTTCTGGTGCGAATACTTCCATCCATGGGAACGTGGTAAGGTGTTTAAATATTTTTGTGAAGAATCATGAAGGTTCCTTGACAGACAAAATAAACTGGAGAAAGTATCATTATCCAGAACCATATGCTATATTCTACAATCCAACATATACAGTGATAACACAATACAAACTGTGTTTGTTTTAATAAATTTATTTATTTATTTATTTATTTTTAAATAAAGGAGTGTAAAACCCCTAAGCTCTAAGAGGCTAGCCAATAGGTGCAAAAATTTCCTTAATCACATTCTTTTTTCTTTTTTTTTTGTTATTAGTCAACTAGCTATTGCAGTAGTGTGGGGTGGTGAGGTGTCTGATTTTTTTTTAAGGAAGTGTTTATGTCTGTGGCTGTAAATATTTTTATTACAACAGGTCCTGTTCCCCATTTCAGAATAAGATATTCTTTGTGCATAACTCCATGGGCATGCCTTTGAAATTGCAATGATCTGACAGCAAAAACTATCATGAATCAACTGCATTTTAAAACCACCTCTACTGAATATGGAAGTTATCGCCAATGTAAGGGGATTCATATATCATTTGCAGCATACATTCACTGTTTCCCACTAGTAGATGGCTTGCCTCATATATTTTTTCCCCATAAAATGTCTATGTCAATTTGCAGTTCAAAAGAAACCACACTATTAGGATTCTTTTCAGCTTGTCTTTATTTTTAGTTTTAGACTAACTAATGCTTTGTAACGCAGAAAAACGAATTCCAGACATGAATTTTGTACGCACATGGTTTTCTTATTTTCCTCTCATATTTGCTCTTTCTAGTAATAACCAGTTTTTCTGTTTAGAGGTTCATCAGTTCACAGGAGATTTTAAGCTGTTAAAGATGGGCTGATGCTTAGAAATTTTGTATGCAAAGATGTCTACTTCCCCACAACATCATGATGATCTTCAGAGAATCAGAGAATCATATTATAGAATCATAGAATGGCTTGAGTTGGAAGGGATCTTAAAGACCGTCTAGTTCCAACTCTCCTGCCATGGGCAGGGATGCCACCCACTAGATCAGTTTGCTCAGGGCCCCATCCAACCTGGTCTTGAATGCCTCCAGGGATGGGGCATCCACTACTTCCTTGGGCAACCTGTTCCAGTGCCTCACCACCCTCTGAGTAAAGAACTTCCTCCCTTCATCTAATCTAAATCTCCCCTCTTTTAGTTTAAAACCACTCCCCCTTGTCCTATCACTATCTGCCCATGTAAAGAGTACCTCTCCATCTTTTTTTATAAGCCTCCTTCAAATACTGAAAGACTGCAATGAGGTCTCACTGGAGCCTTTTCTTCTCCAGGCTGTACATCCCTAGGTCTCTCAGCCTTTCTTCATAGGAGAGGTGCTCCAGCCCTCCAATAATCTTCGTGGCCCTCCTCTGGACCTGCTCCAACAGGTCCACATCTTGCTCGTGCTGGGGGTCCCAGACCTGGGTACAGTGCGCCAAGTGGGGCCTCATTAGGGCAGAGTAGAGGGGGACAATCACTTCCCTCGACCTGCTGGCCACGCCTCTGTTGCTGCAGCCCAGGATACAGTCGGCCTTCCGGGCTGAGAGTGCACACTGCCCAGGCTCCTGTCGAGCTTTTCATCCACCAGAACCCCCAAGTCCTTCTCTGCAGAGCTGCTCTCAATGAGTTCTTCTCCCAGTCGATACTCATGGCTGGGATTGCCCTGATCCAAGTACAGCACCTTGCACTTGGACTCATTGAACCTCTCTAGGTTCACACGGGCCCATTTCTCAAGCTTGTCCAGGTCCCTTTGGATGGCATCCCTTCTTTCTGTTGTATCAACTGCACCACTCAGCTTGCTGTCATCTGTAAACTTGCTGAGGGTGTGCTCGATCCCACTGTCTCCGTCATTGATAAAGATATTAAACAGAACCGGTCCCAAGATGGACCCTTGAGGGACACCACTCGTCACCTGCCTCCACCCGGATGTAGAGCCATTGACCACAACTCTCTGGCTGCAGGCATCCAGACAGTTCTTTATCCATTGTATAGTCCACCCTTCAAACCCACAACTCTCCAATTTAGAGATAAGATATTCTCAGAAATGTCCCTCAAATGGCTGTCGCTATTACAACAAGAGTATTAAAAATGATGACAACCATATTTCTAGTGGTGCATTATTATAATATCAAAGGACAATCATCCTGTAATAAATGTGTCTCATCAATACAGCTACCATGAAGACCAAAAGCAGACATGATCTTACATACTGCCATATCTGGGTTCTATTTTGTTCATCCTTTCAAAATGAAAAAAAATTTGGAAAAAAAATTCTCTCTATCTGCGGCATATCCATAATATTCTATTTTTTATCAGTTTGGGCAATCATAATTAAATTAGCTTTAAAAAGATCATTCCTTCATAACTCAATCCAACACCAGAATGCTTACTATTTTTCCTAGCCTCAAAAGTTCACTAAATTCTTCCCATTCCAGCTTCCCCCCAAACAAGAACGGAATTAACCAAAAATGTCCAAAGAGCTGAGAGTCTCAAGCTGTGAGTAGCTGAATAAAGAACTCTTCAAACAGGGTGAGTGAGCTTAAATGTCATTGAAACATATGGTGAAACAGTTTTCATGACGCGCCTGATTCCAAACCCATTAAGGGGAGCTGTTCCACTGACTTCATTGAGTTTGAATCAGGCCCTATAAAAGGTACTTAAAAACACTTTTAAAATGAATGCCAAATCATGGGGGCTTCTTTCCAAATGAATTTGATGTGGTTTGTCCAAGAAAGTTAATTTATACTAGATTGGAAGCCCAGTTTCACACATTTGAGTATTCCTATGAACATTCTGTGTTAGACCTTCAGCTGGCATGTATCAGCCTAATTCCATTAAGGTCTATATGTCTGTGACAATTTACATCTGGACCATAATTTTGGAACCCGTGTTCTAAATCTTTGGAGATTTTCTCATCATGTCTCACTGCATTTTTCTTGTTTGGTTTTTCAAGTATCAGCTGAAGCAAAACACCATGTCCAGGAAAACAGCCTGAACTCCTTTCCTATGAAAGCAAAGACAATGGAAATTACATGACAGGCACCGCATACGGAAAAAATTTTCAGGAGAAATCTGGGTATCAAATTTTCTCCAGTAAAATTCTTCTTCCATGCAAGGGAGATTGTTAACAACTTTGAGGCAGCAGCCTTTTTTGTGTATACTTTGACAAAAATATCAGCTGCTCCCTTTGATTAGTTTCACCAGGACGGATCTCTTACAGGATCACAGTCAGCCAGCAGCTTGAGAACCTTATGTGAATATCAGATTGTTGCAAGGAGAGAGAAAATCCTGAACTTAAAAACAACAGCTTGTATTGCAGAACACAGCTTTGCTTGCCTAAAGTAGGTGGGATTTTTTTTTTAATTTAATATAACATTAATCAAAACATTGACATACTGTGAAAAACAATAAACATTCCTTCTCTCTTTTCCAATTTACAAATATGTCTAGACAAGAAATCAAAGGAGATCATAACTTTTGGAAGTCAGTCCTTAACTTGTTTTAAGAAGTAGTCTCGTAGATACACATCTGCTGCATTCCTTACAAGTTAGGAAGCAAAAGAATAGTAAAGAGATCATGAGTTTGAAACCAAACAAAAATTCCTGCTATCTTAGTTATTTAAAGTTCAAGTGCTAAAACTGGCTCAAATAAAAAGCATATTGCCGTTGCCTATTACAGTTTCTCATAAAAATATGGAAGAGGGATGGAGATGGTATAGTTATGGGGTTTGTCACATCTGCTGATGTCACCAAATTGGATGAGGCTTGGCAGAAAGCCCTTCATGTTCAATAAATACCAGATTTAGAGTTAATTCAACAGGAAGACACAAGTCTTACAGAATCAACACTCTTCGGGTATGCATGATAAATCGCCTTCAGCATTAAAAATGCAAAATGCATTTGCTGAAAATTCACTTAGATACAGGTTCAAAAAACTTGTGACCAAATTGTACACGCTTGACTATCACTCAGTCTAAAAGGTGCTTGACTTCTTTTTAGAAATGAATGTAAATATATTTCCTCTCCTACTGGCTTTATACTAAGTACAGTAAGTAGATCACTTTTAAGTTCATCATTTACCAACCATTAGTTCTGTGTCTGGTACACATTATTATAGCAATCTAATTTGCTTTTAATTTAAGCTGCAAAAAAATGTGATTATGATCCTGATAAGAATTTTCATTAAATCAATTTGCTTTAACAACACAGAGAAGTTGTAACATTTGGGATATATTGGTATTTCAGTGAATAATTGCAGTCCTATGAATTATTTGCAAGTGAGAAATCATTTTAATTGTGAGAAAAAAAGTGAGAAAATAATTAAATGATACCCTTTCCAAAATTATTTTTTAATAAAAAAGTTCTAAGCTAACACAGTTGCTGGGAGTCACAGTGTACTTAGATGTCCCCTGTCACTCTGCACAATAATCCCTCGTCCCTTCAGAGAGCTGTTTACTTCCATACCCACCACTCCATTAAAGACATCTGCTTTCCTCTGCACAGGAGAAGAAATGCTGTAGGCCAGGCTTACCTAGCATTTAATAACATACTTCATTGCATATTAGTCCTTTGACAGGGAAGATAGGAATTGATACAGAAACACTAGAGTGCTGCCCCCTCCAAAAAAGAAAAAAAAAAAAAGGAGTAAGTGGGATTAGAAAAGGTTGTTATCGGAATGACTATATGGTGGACTAAAAGGGACCTTAACTACCCCATCAGCACTGGGCGAGGAGACACTTCTTCCCATATAAAGTGCTGGGATCTCAGTGACCCCACTCAGGACAGGCCAGTAAAGAGCTGGCAGTGCAAGAGAGGTAACATAGCAGGGCAGACTCACGATATCATGGTAGCTGATGACTTCCAAGCAGGCTCCCAATGTGTTAGGCATTTTCAGAAGTATAATTAGGCTTAAGATAAGTGGTGTAATTGTGCCTTACTGCTGCTACTGTTTTTACTACTTACATACTACTACTTACTATTGTGTTTTCCATTCAGTAACTTTGATTCTAGATTGCTTTCCAAACACAGAAACTTTCATTAGTACTGCCACTGCCTATCTCTACAAGGATGTGACCTACACCTCCTGAGCTTGCTACTGTCAAGTAGGGTACGTTTCTGTAATAATCTTTCCTTAATTTCCTTATTGGTAAGGGAATCATGATGTTTCAATTTATTATTCACTTAGTCTTACTGTAATTGAGTTTCTTTTGTTAACCTTCACCAAATGCTGCACACTGAATCTGACAATACACTTCAGTGTATTCAGACGTGCACGTCTGATCAACACTTTTATTTTAAAGGTACCTCTGCTGAAATCACAAGTTACTGCAAGCTCAATCCATATTATTAAGTAAAACTTTGAACTAAAACTCAGGCCAGTAGCCACCTCTAATATAGTGGTACTTTTTTTGTATTTATTTTGAAAACCTTTTCCCTTTTTTATAGTTTCTATCTGCATTGTTAAAAATGGTTCTGAGCAGTTAAATAAGGAGAGAACATCACAAAATACTGAAAAGTGAGTTAAAGGCAGACAAAGATAAGCCCTGGAAACTTTCTGGAAGCAAATTTGGAAATTCATGAAGGACCGTGAAGGCAGGTAAAGCACTGAAGAAAAAAAATGTTTGTTTGTTTGTTTTTACTTCGTATGTTTTCCAGCATGAATCATATGCATGCAGCAGGTATTTGGGGGTAGACATAAGAATCTGGTCCTGCCCACTGCCTAGCCCTCCAGGGAGCTAGACTGCAAGTTCCTGGAACTCAAATTTTACACTGGTGAGATAATTTTAGGTTCATATACAATGAATCAGAGTGTGTTGAATCAGACAGTTCCATGGTGAGTTAAGATATCCATACCAACACAATCATTGTCACTCAGCCTCACGGACCTGATTTTCAACCTGCCCGTTCCTTTATGCACTTGCAAACTTGCACTAATACACCTACTCACATCCAGCAAAGCAAATACATGCATGCACACTTGACCTGCTACTCCACACCACCAGTACACAAGTGGGAGAACTGACATTCAGGCAGTCAAAAGATAATCTACACACACATAATACCACATGTTTGAGCAGGTGTTAGAATCAGTCAAATCTGTAGCCATACGTACGTGAAGGAATAGTTTTGTACACACATACATTCAAAGGCCAAGAAAAGACTTGGCTTCAAATATAATCCCCACTACTTCAGCACTAGCATAATTTCACTTACTTACGTAGACTTAATTGATGGCATAGTCTGGGAATAGAAAGACATAAAACAATTGCAAAATATTTTAAAAGGTCTTATAACACATGCTGGCTAGAAAAGGTAAAGTGCATTTTGTATTACAAATCAGTCTGCCTTTTTTCATCTCTCTCTACACTTTGGGACTAAATAAACTTATGAGTCCATTATACACACTTATGAAAGCCCACTTAAAACAGTGAACAAAATCACTCTGAAGCTGAAACAAGTCAAGACACTGCTCATGTCTTACTGATTTACCTAGTATGGACTCCTTTATGAACTGTGTATGTATTCTTAACTCAGTAACAAGCAATACTGTTTATAATAATAACATTTTTGGTCTACAGATGAACCTTCTTGACAAGCAATAATGTTTTTCAACACCGTAAATGAGCTCTGAGCAGAAGTTAGTGTTTAAATGCAATTGCAGTTCTAGACACACTTCCACTCTATTGCAAATACCAGCCCCACCAAACCTAAACTCTACATCTAAACAGCCTTGCATTTCTTTAGGAAATGGAAGTGAGGGTCTAAATGGAAATGGAATGAAACTCTTCATATCAATGTCACAGTTTTTATTAAGCTCTGCTTCAAAAGGTTTTCTCTCCTTACCTAACAAGTAGGTGGGTGTGTCTGTGCACATACGCAAGTGTGTGTATGTATCAGTGCACACAGAGAAATGCAAAAATTGGAGGGATCATGAAAGAAAAGAGCAGACTACAGCTTGTAATTAATAAGAAGGAAGAGGATGAAAAACCAAGATGTCAGGAAGAGGTAAATCCATATAACTGTGCTGATTATAGATAAAAGTATTTTTAATGAATATGCTTTTATTCTTATAGTGGACTTTAACCTCTAGATATAGGCCAAGGAAAAATATCCTACTTCTTAACTTAGTAGTCAAGGAGTCATCACAAGAATACATTGTTTTAGAGTTAACTTTAATCAAATGGAAAGGCCTTTATAGAAGAGAAACTCATAAGTAATATTCTCAGATAAAAAGATCAGTAAATTTAAATTAAATGAATGGATAAATAAAAGTAGGTTTATGATAAAGAATGTTTTATTATTACTTCAAAGGGTATATATTTTGAATTTAAGGGAATAGTTAAGAGACAGGAGAATTTAGGGACTTATATGCAAAGGACAAATCCAACACAGATTCCTTTAAATAAGAGATAGACACACACACAAAAATCTGTAACTTGCTCCCAAACTTAGAAAAGTCTTTTAAGAGAAGACTCCACATCCTGGCAACCAACCCAAAATAACACCAACATTAGGAATAGNNNNAGGAATAGAAAAATGAAATGAACATTTGGGAAAAAGGGAAGACTTGACATGGAGGAAATGCAGCAACAAAGAGAATTAGTGGTTGTATAGAACATCAAAATAAAAAACACAAATAAAAATTTTGTCCATAAAAAGAACAAGAAGATTAAGGATAATCTACAGGTGGCCTCCATGATGCTTGGCCTTCATTTTCAAA
>VXAL01014927.1:89219-120144 GCA_013399475.1 Chauna torquata | reverse complement strand
GTTTCTTTTCTCAGACTTTTATGGACTATATGTAAGACTTGGTAAACATTACACTAAAAGGCTCTTGCATTTCTTTTCATGTTGATCACATCAAATACCAAAATCCATAGGAAGTTCTCTTAGAAATATATGCTATATTTTATATAATCTAATTATATATGTACATAAAAATAAACAGATTGAATAATGGGCATCTTTAAAAATACGAAAGTGATGAAATTCCTGTGATTTGTCAAGGTTTTTCACTTTTTTTTTTTTTTAAGAAATCTCAGCCATCCAGTTGCTTATATTGAATTCAAATTAAACCTTAAAAGAAGAACTGATACATGTATAAAACTAATGAATAAAAATCCTGTTTACCAATTAGTTAAATCCAATTAAAGCTTAAGCTGATAACTCTATAAGCATCTGGTATGAAAAAGAAAAAATGTGCTCAGAGCTGTTGTCTACAGAATGTGTAGGAAGATATTTGTATTGGGAAATTGTTACTGTACTGAGACATTGAGTAAAATGCTAATTTCACTGTGGTAAATCCATGATATTAACTCAGGAGTATCAATTGGCTGTTGTTGATACAGTGTTTTCCAACAGAAGAACATTCTCAAGTCTAAGGGGAGAACCAGTGCACAAGTACCAGCATGGGTATATCTACTACTCACTAACAGGTCTTATGATGGGAATGCATGATTTTCAGAAACTACAATTCTATGCTAGTTACCCAGAAGACATCTCTCCAGAAACACAGATCATATCTGAATAGTTTGATGTGTTATAGTGCAGTACAAAATCCACATTTCCTCAGTTATGACCCTTTCTCATTTCCAGAATTTGCTTTGACAGAAGGAAAATTCTTTTCTGTTTCCACATGGTGCAGAGCCCAGGCAGTTAGTAAGCTTTTCATGGAGCAAAGTTCATAAGTGATAGTTTATAGATGCAGGATATGAACTCTGTCGTGCTGAATTTTGGACTCATTTTGAGGGCTTTTCTGAATTACACAAAATTAACTCACAAGGGCATATGATAGTTCTGGTGCTCCACAATATCCTTCACCCAACAATAAATGGCTTCTATGCTTGAGATTCACCAGAACATTTGATTTTTTAAAAAAAATTAATTTATTCTTTTAAATGCCAGTAATAGAATTATTAAAGTGGCATTAAGGTAAAACAGAGAAGCAAAGTAATAAGTGCAATTATTCCCTATCTGTTGCATCCTCTGTTAATTGAGAGGTGATTGAGACTAAAATGAAATGCATTTTGTTACATCTGCACCATAATCACAGAGCTTCTCCTTTAATTTAAATACTGAATGAAATAACTGCCTGAGAAATGTTGCTCAGAATTATTGCCATTGCTCTGTAACAGAGTTCATACAGTCATGGCTTCATTAGTGAAGTGGAATTATGTCATTTTATTGAATGCATAATATTAATACCAATAAAAAGAAAACCTGTGTGAATGAATGTATTCCACTATTGCCATTAGTTCTTTTTTCTCTGAGTGCTCTCATTTCCATGACCTAGACTCCTGGACTGGGCTACAGGACCCTGAATGAGGCATTGTATGAAAACTTTTTGTCCAATTTGATGAAAAGGTAAAGACAACAGAATGCTGGTGCATTTTGCAGATATGAAGAAGATGACAGGTCTTAGAATTCATGGTAGGAAAAGAAGACTCCACTAGTCCTATAAAGGCTTTTCTTTTTCTTACTTCTTCCCATCATGGAGTGAAGGATTTGCTTTGCCCCACTAATTTACTAGTTAAGAGTAAATTAATTCTTGAAGCAGGAATTGTTGGAAGTGTGACTCGCAGTAGCTAAATTTGATGTATAGCAAATCAAAAAAGTAGTCCTCCTTCTCCAGTGAAGGGCGGAGGGGTGCTTGCTGTGGATAACCTGTGGTGCTGATCAGGCAGAAGGTCCGACCTTCTGCCATGTCCGATCCTCTGCCTGAAGAGGCCAGGGGTGTCAACAGTGCAGCACTTCCTCATTTTATTCTTCCTTTGTTCCCGTTCTTGTAGGGACTTTAGCTTTCTTTATTAGCTCTCTCCTACCTTCCTTGTCTTTTCAGCACATACGGGCTTTTTGCATGTTAGATGCATGGTCTTTGTTCTCTGCTGAAAACAGTCCTACTAATCTCTCAGTGCTGCATTGTTTTAGTAACCTGTACTTGACCTTTTTTGGATCTGTGCTTATAACCCCCAGGCATTGTCCAGTTCTTATACTTTCATGTCCTCTGCTATGATCTTGTTCTTTATTTTTGGGGTGCCTGCTACTAAGGGAAACTGATGACAGCATGGCTACCGAACAGACAGTTACTAGTCTTGGGGAAATTCTATACCCTGAGTCATGCTCAACACTATCCACTTAAGGCCTTGTTTTATTATTTAGGCACTGTAATTTGGAGGAAAATTTTGCTATTAAAAAAAATGGACAATTGTCAAATAGTTTTTACTTTTGCTAAGTATAAGCCCACGTTCTAATCCATTAGATAATCAGGTACCATGTAAAAGTGTGTTTTGGTGGTGGTGGTGTTATTTTTTAAGAATGAAAGTTAAAGCAGTATACTAGGACTTGGGAGATTTGTGTTTAGTTCCAAGGTCCTGAGCAAGTCATTTAAAACTCAGGTATGCTTTGGGTGCAGGTTTATATATTCTCTTCACTTTTATGTATTTTTTTACTGGTGCATTCCAAGCTTTTTGATACAGTCATTGTCGCATACTATGATAGTACAATAGGACATCTACATATTATAAGGTTACAGTAACAATAAATATTCATCAATTAAATGTAAAGAGAGAATTCTTTGACTTAGATGTAGACTAAGAATCTTTTGTTTCACTAATATATATGGAGTAGCAAAGTAGATCTTCCTCTAAAAACATTTTATTTCACGAAATGAGTCTCAGATACTTTTCTTAAATGTTCCTGAGAGGCCAATATTTAGGTATATATCCCTCACACATTATGACAGAAAAGATTATCAGAGACAGAAAGTGGAAATAAATAGTTCCATTACTTGTAAGTATTTCTTGCTCTAAGTGGGAAGGTTACTGGTAAATGACATGGAAAAAGAAAAAAAAATCATGGGCAACAACACTTCCCTTGCATATTAGCAAAAGACATATATACTTGGTATGCTATTGAAATGAAGATATGTTAAGCAAAATGCTATTGCCATAGATATCAATAACAAAACACTCATTTCTCTCCTGGACTCAAGCTTTTGCTCATCATTTGGCAATACCCAATGAAAACAGTAGAGACTGAGAATCTTTCACTGTAGTTTCTTTGGCATTATGTTTTTGAAAGTAAAATGAGAGGTTTGACAATACCGAGAAGCCTTAGCAATACACTGTTTTGTATAATTCAGTCTGATAAGTAACTTGAGTCAGCAGTGTTAATATAGACAGTTTTGATTATGTCACGTTTCAAGATTGGGTATCAAAAAGTTTGATTATGTGACAGAAATATTTAATAAAGAAAAAGACTTAAGAATGTTCCATTTGATTATGGCACGGGAAAGTATGTTTTCAGTGGAGAATAAATAAGTATCTTGGGTGACTGCTGTGCAGATGAACTATTTATTCCGTTCTACCTGCTTTTCTAGGAACACAGCTTGTGTTGTGTCTGTGTATTCATAAGTATAAAAACTTATGTCATTCTAAAGTTATTCCAAATCTTTAGCTTTGAAAGAGAGAGGGCAGAGAAGGCCCAGTTGTTAGATGGAAAGACTGTTGTTATTTACCTGCAGGAAAACATCACCAAACAAAACAGGATTCCAAGGCAGCAAGGGTTCTCTTGCAGCACCCTAAATCACTCCTGCAATGGTTGGAAGTTTAGAACAGTTCCCCACTATTCATTCCTTGAGATGTGTGCTGATTTGGTTGGAACAGAGTTAATTTTCTTCATAGTAGGTCATAGGGTGCTGTGTTTTGGTTTTGTAATGATAATAGTGGTGCTAACACACCAATGCTTTTAGCTGTTGCAGAGCAGTGCTCACACAGAGCCAAGGGCTTTTCAGCTCCTCGTGCTGCCCTGCCAGCGAGGAGGCTGGGGGTGCACAAGGAGCTGGGAGGGGACACAGCCAGGGCAGGTGACCCAGACTGACCAAAGGGATGTCCCATACTGTTTGGCATCGTGCTCAGCAATAAAAGTACGGAGGGTGGGGCACTACTGTTGCTTGAGGACTGGCTGAGCATTGGTTGACTGGTAGTGAGCAATTGCATTGTGCATCCCTTTTTTTTTCCTTTTTCTTCCTTCCTTCCTTTCTTTTTCTTTCTTTCTTTCTTTCTTTCTTTCTTTCTTTCTTTCTTTCTTTCTTTCTTTCTTTCTTTCTTTCTTTCTTTCTTTCTTTCTTTCTGTCTTTCTGTCTTGCTTTCTTTCTTGCTTTCTTTCTTGCTTTCTTGCTTTCTCTTTCTCTCTTTCTTTGTCTCTTTCTTTCTTTGTCTCTTTCTTTCTCTCTTTCTTTCTTATTAAACTGTCTTTATCTCAGCCCATGAGTTTTCTAACTTTTGTCCTTCTCATTCTCTTTCCCCCCAAACAGATGGAGAAGGAGGGGGGAGTGAGAGAGCAGCTGTTTGGAGCTTAGCTGCTTACCAGGGTTAAACCATAGCAAGAGGGAATGCGAAATAGCCTAAAATATCTTGAAATTTTAATTTTCCTCTTGAGGATCAAGGGTAAGATCCTTCTTCCTGATCTTGAAGTAGTTGTAGAGATACTTATATGTGAGCTAGTAGCTAAACTACAGTTATGGTTAGTCAGGAGAAATCAGTACTTGTAGAACGCAGTTTATTTGGCATTTCATCACTGGCATCCTCCAAAAGAGGCTTAATTACACTGAGTATTGACTATGTATAGAAACTATAAAGTGATTCAGATGCAGACAGCTATATGGTAAATGTCTGAAGTTAGGTGAGATAAATCCTACTGAAAATTAAGCACTTAAACCCTGCTAGAGATGGTCTTAAGTTTTGTATTTGTTTTTCCAGTGTCATTTCTAAAATCAACTTCCAATGGCCAACCCTATTGGTACACAAGTGCTACAGTACTACTAGATAACTTCTGGCTATCTAAATCCACTAGAACTTCCCACATTTTTACGAGTCATTAAAAATGCACACCAACAGCCAAATTTCTGATATATATATATATATATATTTTTAACAAGTACATTTCTCAAACAAACATAGAAAATCATTGGAAGAGCACTGTGGGGCCACAAAATAATTATTTTTGATCTGGCAGATTTTTTCTTTAAGCATATAATTGAAGAACAAAAAGCTGTGGTAGCTCACTTTCTGCAAATTAACAATTGTGCAGTTCACAATGAGGGACCTCGAGGGCACAATAAATACGTATATACACTTTAAAACAAATATTTGGGCAGAAGCAAGATGAAGCACTAAACATAATTAAACAAAGAGAAATTATCCACTCTTACTATACAGAAGACAAACGACCTTCTAAACCAAAGACCTGGACCATTAGCTATCAAGGAAAAAAAGGAGCTTACCTTTTATAATTAAACTACAGTGTCATAATCCGTTGAGGGCAAAGATACATTTGTACACTTACTATGAAGCCAAACAGTAATTAGAAGTGTGGAAACCGTCAGAAAGTTTTTGCACAATAATTAGAAATATTTCTTCTCCACTTTCCCATCTCAATAACTCAGTCTACTCAATCTATAGTTAAATAAAAGCATTGCATATTTTAAGGGAGCTTGGTATAGAAAGCTAGTATGCAACTACATTATATTGGTTCAGTAGTTTTTTTAAAAAATGCCTATCTCACATATTTTTTGCTTTATATCTGATTTTTCTTTTCTACAGAAGCCATTAAATGAGAGACTGAGTTCCAGCAAGCTTAAATGGGACAGTAGAAGTTTTCAAAGTACTTTTATAGCAACTTCAAGTCAAGATGAAAAACAAGCCAGCAGTTTTGTATGTCCAGGGATGTAACAGCTCTTTTACATTTCCCTGATCTATATTTTTATCTCACACTGGGAAAGAAGTATTAGAAGAGGTTTTCAATGTAATGAATAGGAATTAGGAGTTATATGTCTCACTGTCCTTTGTGCTTTGGAAAATATCTCCTCCAGTGTATTTGAGGCTTGATCTAGCTTCCACTGAGATCAGTGAGAGTCTCATATTGATTTTTAGGGAGAGCTGGATCAGGCCCTTGTTACGTTAGCTAAATCCTGACTAGACCAACATGTGTATGAACTGGCAGTGGTCACCTGAAGATGAAATGCTAGCTTTAAAACCACTGTGCTGTCTCTTCTGTGGCAGAAAGGGGGAAAAAAAGTGTGCATGTATAGGGGAGAGATGAGGTGCTGCTGGCAATTCTGATCCTGTACAATTAGACCTTTGATCATCACTCCACCAGTCAAGCAAAGATACAAAATCATAGTGTGTTTCTGCACGTAATGAGATAAGTAGAAGTTTTTAGTTAGCCATTCAGAGCAGACATTTCTACTGACCTCCTGCAGGAAATAGGTTCTTGATGCAATCTCCTATTGATTGAACTGCCAGACATTAACTGATGGCCAGCCTTTGAAGGATACTGTTTTAAGAAACCTTGTGATGCTGTTTCACAATTCCTTGTTATATGCTTAGACCTGAGACATCATGAAGGAGAAAAAATAATGGAAATTGAAATAGTATTATACACGTTTCACTTTCTCATTAGGACCAAAATGAAATAAGTGGGATCAAGATGTTAACATAGGACTTCAGTTTTTGAACAGGGAGGGCACTGCCTACACATTAGAACAAGGAGACATTCATTGTACATTGATCTGCATCTAGTCTGTGGAGCAGGCTCACCAAATGCCAGCTTTTATCTCTGGCTATTGACATTTTCCGTCGTAAGGACCAAGCAAAGTTTTGAAATTGGTCTAAAGATTCTTTATTGAAAGCATAAGACATCATAGAGAAGGCTCTTAATAAGAGTTCAATAAATTAAGGATTAGAAAAAATAAATAGTTTGATGGCAAAATATATAAAAGTATTTCAAAGTATGTATGTCAAATATACATGTCCCAAAATACATATGTCCAGACTTCTGCTGACATTAATGAAAACACATCAGTGGAAATTATTCTGGATCTTGGTTGGAAACTGCATATACAGATACATCACAGTACCTAATGCTTAGTGTCAATGGAGGAGAAACTCTGCCCAGTTTTTAGTGGAAATGGGACTAGATTAGAATTCAGAGATATTAAATCAAGCTTTGAAGGGCAACTTTTCAGCACTGGAGTTTTACTAGAGGAAGAGTGCATAAGAAATAAAATATCATTCCTACTCCACTGTGATTTAATACAGGAATTTGCAGTAATTCTCTAAATGTGCTTAAATTTCCTAAATACTTTTAATTTATTAAAGGAGTTTAATTTCTGAGACATAAAACCCTGGTATATGCCAAAATCTAAGTGCAATTAGCTTGGCAGTAAAGGTTATAGAGGAAGAAAGCAGAACACAAACCTTACTCTTAAACTGAATTATACCCCTTACAAGCATTTAAAATTCGTCAAAAACTACAAGGAAATCCCCTAGCTCATGAATACTGTGCTTAAAAAAAGAATGCTCTTTTTTTATTTTTTTGCGTCATTCTGATTCTCAGGCTAATGTCTTTTATTGCTTAAAATATTTAGAAAGTGCCATTAATATGTGATTTTTCTCAAACTTTGTTATTCTTGAAAATGGTCATAAATTGCAGCTTATGTTAGTTATATTAATTCATTCATTTAAAAAAAAAGTCTCATAATCCCATTGCATTGGGATTCATTATCCTTCTGCATAATATCATCCAAGTAAAGTAAGAAGTGGGTGCTGACCAATACATTAACAGTTCTTTAGACAAATGGGATCGAGGAACCACTGTATCTGAAAGAACAAATTTATAGTACAAATAAATGATGAATACATTGGATGAATATATTAAACAGTTTGTAGCTGATTTCTAACCTAGAAAGAGTCCTGATCCCACAGCTTATTCAATACAGACAGATATTATGCCCATATGGAACATCTTGCAGAATCAGTTTAAATCTGTAAGACATATGATATACTTAACAGTTGGAGCAGGCAGCTCTAATTTAGGCCAGGATGAGAAGCAAACCATGGTATCATTTTATGCAAGGTGATGATAGTGAGGACCACCATGTTATGGTTTGATTTAAAGCTTAAAAATGAGGACATTAATAGAAACACTAGCAGTTCAGAAGTATCAAGAAAGAGCAATTTGCCCTGTCTTAGGATATGCAGTTTCATTTTATGGAACTAAAAGTTTTGCATTCTGTATTTTGCAAGGAGGTATTTAGTGATCATGCGCCATCAGCTATGACCATCATGGTCATATTTGCTTGTAAGACACGGAAAACAATTTCTCGCTGTTTCTAGCTAATTTCTAGCTTGCCTTGTTTCACAGTTTTGCTTTTAATGTAAGCGTGTGGTTCTATTGGTGAGTTTGGCATCATGATAGAGGCAGCCCCAACTGTGAATTTTGCACTGTTTGTGTAACATGGAGTAATGTTTTGTGGGTGAAACACAGACTACTACAGGGACAAGCAAGATCAGTGGAGTATGACTTTGCTGATGGACAAGCTATTCCACATCTTTATATAACAGGTGGCATTAATGAAGGAGATTGTTAGAAAAAAGGACAATGTAGCATCTGTTGGGTGTCTTTAGATTTTTGAAATAATTCCGGTTTGGAATGAAGGTGAGCATTTCTCTCAGATGATGAGGGGCGCAGTGGAACTTGTTGCTGATCCCACCAGCCAGTGGCCTGATTCATTTCTGCTGCGTTTATTTATTCATCATTTGGTTTAAATTCCATACTTTGCACAAAATCTCAGACAGTGCCATGAAATATAATCCTGTGGACTACAACTGAAAGCTATCCAGTGCCCTCTGTGGCATGCAAATTCTACAGCCATTTACTTCCTACTATGCAAGCATTGAAAGTATGACAGAGCCATCTGGAGTGCTGAATCTCTTATGAAAAGATGAGCAATTTAAAAAAAAAATCCACCAACAATATGAAATAAGAACTTTAGTATCAGCTTTCCCCCATTAGCTCAAAACAATGTGTCAGTCAAGAGGCATGAAATGGATTAACAGATTCAGAAGAAGACAACCCTTTGGCACTGTCATATTCCTCATCTGCTGTGCAAGTAAAACTCAGTATCAACTTCATTTCATAACAGTTAAATGGCATTTGTCACTGTTAGATGTGACAATCTTCTGTTCTGCTCCTCTGCCTTTTTGAACTGTGAGTTCATTTGCTAGTACATGTCAGTGAATCAATTATTTTATGACTCCATTTTATATTTCCTTTTTTTTTATTACATTACAAGCAGTGGGAAGGGAAAAGGAAAGCTGCTCCATAAATCAGCTTGGATAACCAACAGTTAGAGTGCTACAGCATACCTGCGGTGACCGTATCCTTGAACCAGAGGCAAAAGAGAAATATGCTGTGAATTAAACAAACCAAATGAAAAGAAGCACTACCCAGAAACAGTGGAATTTATTTAGAGATGTAGGAAGTATTGTTGTTTACAACAGCCATTTAATTACTGATCTGTGTACAGGACAGAATCTGCTCAGCTTCCACCCTTTCATGCTGAATATGATTCACAGAACTTTTTAGTGCTGTATTTCTACAAAGTCAAGTGTTTTTTTTTTTCTCTCTCCTTTTCCCTCCAGTGATAAACAGAACAGTAGGATTATTAGAATCTGTATTTTCTCAACACTTCAGAAATGACACAACTGGCTGGGAGAAATATGTTTAGTTCCAGGTGAGAGAATCTTACGGTACAGAAATGGGCAGGATACTTGTGCTAACCTGTTCTGTTTTCAAGTGTTATGAAAATCGCTGGGGAATGCTAAGTGAGTCACTGTAGCAGGTGTCGTGAAAGATCTGGGGAGTAGGAAAATGTGTCACCTGCAATGTAGAATTCTTAAGATGAAACCCAACAGGCTGCCAAGTATGAGGAAAAGCCTTAGCTGTTGTATTTTGTTCAGCTTCTTTGCTGCTAGGCTTTAGTGTGTACCTACAGATTTTGTTTGGAGATGTCTTGCATGGTGATGCTTCTTAGGAAAAATAAAATGCCCTTAACATGCTAAAAGCATGTAATATGCCTTACCTGCTGTTATGAAGACCATTGACTTCAGGTGGGTCAGGACAAGGAATCAAAATCTTTTCATAATTTTGAGGATGAAAAATTCCAGATAGTTCACAAATAAAAATGTCAGCCGAATCATGCTGGCGTTATATCAATATAATAATAACTAAGCCCAAATGAATGTATACAAAATATACAAAATATCCAAAAAACCCAAAAGTATTTGTTTAAAAAGGTATTTAACTCAGCCTTTTATAACACCTTATTATACTAATTTCCATAGGAACACATTGTCCTAGAATATTTCTGTTGCACAATTTTTGGCACATGTATCTGTAGAAATACACATTAACAGAATATGTGATGATGAACAATATGCTCACTGAATCAAGAAAACAGTCATCTAGGAATGGAGAAGCTCTCTCTGAGAAATAAAAAGAGCTTTACACTGCCATCTTCCTGTACTGACAGACTGCCTAAAAGAGAGGAATTAATAATTTTTATTTTTAACTTGAGAACATGTAGTAGTACATGTAAGTACATGTAGTACAGGGTAAGCTCAGGACTGTACTGTGTCATTTAGTTATTCTGACTAGGCTAAAGTGAGTCTCCCATTTCTGAGACTGAATTTAGTAACTGCTTGTTGCACTGTGCTTCATTGTACTGTGCTATGTACAGATGCTGTATGTATGCTCCAATGTAATCTCCATCCTTTCTCAAAATATGCAACTGTTTGCTGGCATCTTCTGCACAGTTCTGCCACTAACTATTCAAAGTAAGAAATTTTCTCCTTAATGCTTTTTCTTGGAAGCATAGGTAAAGTGTGAGAAAATGCATGTGCGTGTGACAGTAATCGCCAGCAATTCTTGAAACCAAAGCTGAATCTTTTTTTTTTCGCCACTCATTAATGAAGTAAAATGACCACAGAGACTTCATGGTTATTACTTTTTCCCTACCTAAGAATACTGCAGAATGAGAGTCTCCCTGAGCTGCTTCTTTCTTCTGCACAGTAGCATTTGTCTGCTTTCCATTGCCTTCTCATGAGGTGAAACAAAACCCAGCTCCCTTGGCCCTATATGCCTGTGTGCTCCAGCCCTCCCACCATCTTAATGAGCGTCCACTGACTCTCTCACAGTTGTTGACATTGCATTTCTACTGACAAGGCCCCAAACTGGATACAGGACTCCAGGTGTGACCTCCTGAGGGCCAGACAGAGGGCAATAGTCACTTTTCAAACTGCTGGGTATGCTGT
This sequence comes from Chauna torquata, assembly GCA_013399475.1. Classification (NCBI taxonomy): domain Eukaryota; kingdom Metazoa; phylum Chordata; class Aves; order Anseriformes; family Anhimidae; genus Chauna; species Chauna torquata. The sequence continues at coordinate 108,760 of VXAL01014927.1, read as the reverse complement.
TATGAATTAATGCAGCCCTATGTGAACTTAGCCTTCATTGTAGCAACAGCACACTGTTACTTGTGACTTTGCAAGGATGTTCAGAACCAAGTAGCTTTAGTGCTGGCTACTCTAGCGCTATTTGGAGCAGGAGTAAGGTATTAAGGTTACTGCATGTTGGTTAAAAGAAGCAGAGCCAAGGGGCCAAAGGAACAGAGATATCACCTTTAGTAATTAAGAGAAGTTTGAAAATCAGCTCATTCAGAGGTACCTAAGAGCAATAAGATACCTCCTGCCCTTGCCGTGACCTGTGTTAGCTCCAGGCAGAATTACAGTACGTGCAAGAAGAAAGAACTGGTGGGAACCATTTTAATGAGAAACTGTTTAAAAGACTGCAGCAGTAAACTCTTTTGCTTGAGAATATCAGATAGTACTGAAATTTTGCACAGAATAAAAGTGAGGCATTAGAGGAAGAGTGCAGGAGGAACTGCAGTGTTAACATCCCGTTCGTATAAAAAAAAATAATTGCAATGCAAAAACAATGACACACTGTGAATCCTTTTAATTGAATTCATAAAATGAATTTTTTATTTCTTCTGGACAGGTGCAATATATTCTCAGAAAACACAGAAAATCAGCAAAACATCCACAGCTGATGAGATGTTTTATACTTGTATTTTAAAAGGGAAATTAATGTGTTAAAAGTAGCTCTTGGTGAGACTTTGTTGTCAAAAAAGGAGACTCAGCAGCATGGTGATCCTGTGATACTGTGTGTAATTGGTAGATTGCTAACTAATCAATTTTTTAAGGATTGACATTCATAAATTGTAGGTGAGTAGATTATGCCTAATACAAACTTAATCAAGAGCTATTCATCCAAGCCCTTCTGGCTTTCGGGTATTAAAGACTGATAGTTCAAGACCTTCTGTCCTTAAAGGTATGCATCTAGGAGCAGCAAAAGCCAGTTCCTCCCCAAGGGAAGGGGAGTTGGGACCCAAGAGTTGGGACACTAAGGCAGGCAAGGGCAGAGACCTGACTGACAAGGGCACAATCCCAATTGCACCCAAGTGAGGTGAGCAGGGCAGGCCTGAGAATGGGAGCCACAGTGAGCTGAGAGTCCAGGAAAGGCAGGCAAAGCCCCAAGTTGGAGGTAGTGCATCCTGACAGCAAGTGCCTAACGCCACAGAAGAAAATCTATAGCCACGTAGTCTCCAGGAGTTTTTAGAAGACATTTCCATGTCAAAGAACTTGGAACACAAACGAATTAGCTGTGTGTTGAAGGACAGAAAGAGCTAAGAAGCTGCTGGAACTGGAACTCTGGAAGAAGGATAGGAGAGTACAGGTAAATCACAGAAATCATTGTTTTTACTGGAAGGGTATGTACTGACCTAGATAATTCTCAAATGTAAAATGCAGGAGGAAGAGACGGCTTAACTATATTAATGTATATGAATTTTATTTTAAAAATAGATTTGCTTGCACTGAATATTTCTGGAAGTAGGTGGATTATGGTCTTTGTCCTGTGAGGTACTGAATATCCTTAACTTCTGGCACTATGGCATGAAGTGTTTGCTACAACATAGAAATGTTCAGCCTCCTCAGTGCTATAGTCCCACAACAACCTTTACTCAATTATTACCAATTAAAAACAAGGTGAATTCTCTTCCTGCTTCAGGAAATAAATTGAGCTTTAAAAGTGCAGAACAAGCACCTTGTTTTCTCCTTGCAATCTGGTTTATTCAGATACTTAAAAATGAAACCTATTCCACACACAATCAAACTGCAAACTGCATTTCACTCGTGTCACTTCGTCGATTCTTCCATTCTAATCTCAGCCAAATGGACTCAGAGATTTATACAGTATATGGACACACAGAAGTAAACAAACAACACTGATAAGGTGTGCTCTGTGACTTGCATTGTCTGTCAGGCAATTGAATGAGATAAGAACCTGTTCTGCTGTTACACAGGCACAGAAATGTTGTGTATCCCTTAGTGCAGAACTAGATCCCATCATGTGAGGAGGAAGAACCTCACAAAGAAACAAATCCTTTATATCCATGATCTGCCAGTCTGGGAAGATAGATTGTCAGAGGAAAAAAAAAATTGTTTCCAGCATAGGTAGTAGGACAGTTTTAGAGAAAGCAGACTTAAAAAGAAACATGAAATATCATTTTGCTTGTAACTTTGCCTCACATCAGGTTCAACTGTCCCTAATCCATAAATCCATGTACTTTAAAGCCTGGTACAAAACCAGGGGATACTGCTTTCAAACATGGTACGTGGTACTACAACTGCTGGAACTTGGCAAGAGAGTTTGCCAAGAAACTTTGGCTGACAACAATACAGCAATCCATGTTGCAAGTAGTCAGAGGGACGCAAACACACAAGGATATAGAATTTGCTAGTACAACTGCAAAATGGTATGTGGTGAAGGTGTTCACCATTACAGAAATTCATCAAGATCTACATCCAGTCTCATTAGCTGTCTCCAGATCTGTTAAAGAACCTGAATGTCATGAACACAAACAATTTGCATAAGAAATGTCCAAGCCATGAATTGGAAACAAGATTAATAGAAGAAACAGCTGTGTGTAATTGTCCATCCCCTGTGGAGAATAATATCACACATTACATGAAAAATCAGATTTGGAAATGAGGTTAACAGAAGAATGAACTAGAAGAGGGAGTGAGCAATACCTCCTATGTAGTTGCCTGTTCATAGCCATGTCTTTACTGCCTTTCAGAGGCTACTCTGTCTTGTAAAATCATCCTCAAGAGGGCTGCAGGATTTGTTACCTTGCTACATTTAACACATTTACTAACGACAACAAATTGATTTTTATTTATCTGGCAAAGCAAACCTTGGTCTTTCCCCCCTAATATTTAATCCTCTTCAGCAATGTAAATAATGAGAAAGACACTTGCAGATCTGATTAACCTGCAAGTTCCTTTTTAAGCAATGAGCGATCAATATCAGTACAAACTCCATAAATAACCCTTATCACTTGAGTCTATGGCTGCAAGAACATAAGTATGTGTTATTTTTTTATAATAAAGATTAAACTGTAGTATAGCTCTAAAAGAAAAGTAAAAAACAAAACAAAACAAAAACAAAAGAATAAAAATCCAACTTCTATAGTCTTTAAGAATTCTTTATTAGTCCAATCATGCATTAGGTGAGAACTTTTCCCCTCCTGACAACCCAACGGACTTGTTTTACTGTTACCATTCCACTCATAATGTAAATCCCCTATTTAGAAGTGCATCTATGGAACTTAGTGTTCTTAGAGTGCTGAAATGTCAGCTTCCATCAGATGAAAGTCTTCTAATTATCTGCAGAATAGGGGAAGAAAGCATGCCTTGCTGACCTATCAACGTTTTAAACCCAATCTGAAAAGTAGTCTTTCTAGATAATATAAGTAACTCAGTTTCCAAGCTAGTAGTTCCTTAACTGAAACCACAGGTGAGGACCTACAGATCACTGTCAAACCTTGAAACTCTTGTGAATTCTTAAATATCAAAATTTTAACTGTAAATATTATAATAGCAGCACATCAGTGGACTGTTTGTGGATTTCTTAGCATAGTGTTGCAAGCCACTGTGTGACAACCATTCCTAACCTTTTAAATGTTGTTTTCTCTAATGAATTTGGAAAACAAAGTAGGTGAATTGGGTAGATAGGTAGTTTCAGATTTGTAAATGGCCACAAAGCTTACAATTTTTGGCCATTCTGGAATACACATTACTGCTCAATTCTCTTCTCAAATTAGATATCCAGGGGTTGAAGATCGGGTTCCCATAACAACTCCATTTTCCTATGGAAGCATTGTTCAGATCATGTCCCCATAGAGGCTTCAATAAAGAGAGTTACCTCCTTGTGATACAGAGCAGTGATGGCTTGGGCATACTGTCTATATGCCTTTTGATCTGCTCATGTTCAGTAAATATGATGCGTCAGTTGTGTAACACATTCACAGTATAATTGGTTGGACATACTTGGAAACAGACTCACTGTATTTACTTGCTCGAGATTTCTGGACTCGTGACAGCCTGGGCTGCTGGACATCTGGAAACTGATAGTTTTGTGCCTTGTGTTGAAAAGGCTGGTAAATTTGTGTCATGTGTCATGGTAGATGATACCTAACCAGGAAACAGGTCCTTGAGATCCAGAAGAAAGCTGTCGTTAGACAGAGTGACTATGCAGAAGTTGCTGGAATATCTCCTAGCTTGCAAGGACAGCAGCTGTCTTGTGTCCCTGATGACTCAATTCAATGGTGAGGGGTTCTGTACTATTCATAGCACAAGGATGATATCCTTTGTTCTCCTAAACTACTGTTTAACCTGTCTTATAAAACAAAACTGTAAATGGGTCATATAGTACAGCTAGATGACAGTACTCAAAACTGATGAAACAAAATACTTCCCTGCTCACCTCCATGAGGGATATTTAACTTACTCTACTAGCATACTAGCATACTAGCATACTAGTGGGTATGGTTAAGATTGACACACTATGGTCATTTTTAGGAAGCATTAGAACTTTATACAAAGCCCCAATATCCACACTTTTTGAAGATATAATCAGGAGATCATGCTATGCTTTGCACATACAGAATACTTTAATTCTGTAGAATAAACATCTTATTCCTATACCATGTGAACAAATAAAAGGCTGAATATGTCATTTCTGGCCTGATACTTCTATGTCCTGTGGGCTCATCTTTGCTCAGTTATCTGCCCACTTCTCATATATATGAGTACAAGCCTGGAAGCCTTCTAACTGCATAACTCTTTAGGTCAGGATTGGGAATTGCAAAGGTGAAGACAGCAGGTAGGCAAACACCCTCTGTCAACCCTCTCTCTCTTTCATTTAACTCAGTTCTTTTTTCTCCTACCCATTTCAACTGCATCGTATTGATTTCTATCCCTTAAAAATCTTCGTGCTTTGGGATCTGAATCAGTCATTGACTATTAGCAGTTTGAGAAAACTGTCTTTGATTGCTGTGCAGAGAACACTGAGCCTTATCCAGCTTTTCTGAAAAAGTGTTTTAAAAATAACACAAAAATCTGCTTTTTGACTCAATGAACAGTCCATAAGTCTTTAGTAGCATAACACCTTGGAAAGAGATCTGGAGGATGGAGAAAGCATTCTAGGAGTTAAGTAGAAAGTTGAAATAACCATATTAATCCACAGATAGTCAAACTAGGATTTATAGAATTTGGCTTTTTCGCCAGTCCTTTGAGAAGATAAAAAAAGGAGATTGATTTTTTTTTTTGAATAATTTTAACTTCATCACTTCAAAGAATAATGTAAGTGCTTGGTCACTGATTATAAACTCTTTAACAGAGGAAGTTTAAAGGAATGTGTAGTCGGAGGACACTTCCATAGTCAAGTTGTACTGAAAGAAGAAAAAACATCCTCAGCTTCATACAGACCATGTAAATTTAGGTGATTATATGAACCAGTTGTCTAGGCCTCCCAACATTCAGTGGTTCTGTCTCTGGTAGAGAGTTACTGTCGCTTACAACAATCTTCGTCCGAGACAGAAAGCCTTGAAGCAATATATATTGATTTAAATGAAATCCTTTCAGCATTTTGAATCGGAATTGTTCTGCTTCTCTAGTAATGAATAAAAGGAGATTTCAGAAAAGGAGTTTCAGCTGCTGCTTGGCTGAATATTCAGGGGAGCAACAAAAATGACTTTACATGAGAGACAAACTCATCTTCAGGTTAGTCCCTGTAAACTGAAGTTAAATTTAAAGTTTAAAATTAGGCCTGCATAGCTTGAGGCTTTTGACCATTGTCAAATGCTCAGAGAAAGCATACTGAAAAGATTACAAATAATGAAGAATGCAATGTATATGTGTACAATATGCGTGCAAAAGTGAGACCTTGATATAGCTCTGTCCCTGGGTTTTCATTTGCTCCTGTCTAATGATTTAATTGACTTCCCCTCAATGCCAGTCATCACAGACCTGTTGTGGCCTGCTAGTGACAGTCAGGATTGCACGTCCACAGCAGGCTTTTTACTTCCAGGGGGACAGCTGCTCCTCTGGCCTCACTTCTGGTGAATCTGGACAGTAAGTCCCTTCAGAAACTGCTTCCCTGGACAACACCATAGCTACATTTCAGTTAATAGCTTGGAAAATGCTGTGGTTTTGGGAGGGACAGTGAAGTTGATTCACTGAGAACAGAATGTTTCCTGAAAATGTATGTTTTCTGATCAAGAAACAGGCAGGAATCAATGGAAACCTACCTATTTTGATACAAGGATGCTCCCAGGGATGTTTTCAGCCAAGACTTCTAAAGCCTGCAGGTCTGGGTGAGGAACCTTGGAGCCCTCGGAACCCCAGTATTTCCAGAGTCCCTGGTATGAAGCTGTGAAAGACTTAGTCAAATCCCAAATTATCAAGTCTTTTGTCTTGCAGGGAGTTGGGAATCTGGACACCTTGAGATGAATTCAATATAATCCACTTTAGTGGGTTCACATGCGGTTCAGTTTACCTAGAAAATACATTTTCAGGTTTCTGGTCTCCTAGTTTTCCTTCACTTGAATGAATGGTTAGTTTGGAGTTAAAGCAAAACAATGGGAAGAAAATCAACTGCTTCTTTATCATGTTTGGGCCTGTTTATAAATGAAAACCAAATCATTAGACAAATAAACCCACTAATTTTCCCCTGAAAAATTCTTTAGCTCACACGGACATAAAGAAAATTCTCTAAGATATAACAGTTTTTCCAGCTTCCACCAAACTTTTTTCTCTTCTCACTTTTAATCAGAAGGATGCTTTGAAACACTCACACAAGTTAGATCAAGCTTGAGATAATAACTATAGTCTGCAGCACCAACTGGGACTTCCCCTAGCTTCTGGGAAGTTGCTAGGCTACTATCTTAAAGAGACAACTCACTTGATTAATTGCAAATACAGATTGCTTTATGAAAAAGTTAATACATTTATAGCAACAAAGTCTAAGTGAAATAGCAGGCTGATTACTAGAACTTGCAGTATTCCCTGGATACAGGATTAAGGAACAAAAGTACACCTTTTTAAAAGAGATGCAGTCTGCACTGACTTCAGTCCTCCTTTCAGTGGTGAGGTATTACCACACCATTGGTAAATCGACATTTAAAGAAAATCACAAAACTTTTTTTTTTTTTTAAGAGTGTGATATTCAAAATAAATATTACCTCACTTACTTTTATATATTAATGTAACTGGCAAAGAACTGCTGTAATATTCTAGGGTCCCTCTACTCCAAATCTTCCTTGGAGGAGAGCATACGTCTGGTATGTGTTTGCACTGGATGTCAGACTGCTGATACTTTGCTTTTTCATTAAATATATTATTACTTGAAACTCTTCAAAGGGCTAAGCAGTTTTCATNGCCATTTTTTAGGCATTTTTTATTTAAAAAAAAAATCTCTTGATGTTTCAGTTTTGCTTAGAGATCTGGCAACATTTAAAAATACTTTCTGGAGTTTTTTTAAAAGCTACTTAAAGAGACAAATCAAACATTTTCAAACAGCTTTATAAGTAAATGTTTGCATAAGCAGCAGGCATCTGCTTAACCTGCTTCTGATTGTTCTGAAGGCTTCATTAATAACTTCATTAATATCTCCCTTTAAAATCCCTCCCCAAAGTGTCTCTATATGATTTGGAAGCAGTTTGGCTTGTAGTTTGTGGTCACAGCAATAGGAATGCATGAGCCTTTCTAACTGGTAGACCCCAGTTAAGTGAGGGGATGGTAAAAAATGAGCAACCTGCAATGAACTGAAAGATCAGGTGAGGGAGTAACAGCACAGCACAAAGCTTCAGTGGGCAAGCAACAGAGTTGAAAACATTAAAAAAACACTGGAAGGAATACAACTTTTAAAAATCAAACCCAAAGAGCATGGAAACACTGAGAAGTTATACAGATTAAAAAATGAGAGCATGATTAATCAGTAATGTAAGGCTGACTTGAGGATCTCTGTAAATTGTGTATGATTGTGTTGTCTGGGAGTAGATGATGGTGCATCCACAAGCTCCAATTTTTTAATATTCTAGGCATTTAAAGCCAAGGAATTAACAGACGTAGGTCCTCTTCTGGGGCTTGAAGTCAGTGGGGAGAATCCAATGCCCTTTGCTGCTGACTCACATTAGAGCAAGGTACTGAGGGACACAGCATCTTTACTTGTAATTTATTAATGAAATGAGTAACCTTGTATCTTATTGTTTCATACCTGTTTCACTCTCAAGTGCAAAATTGTGGGAAGTTTGATTGTTCATGCTCTATAAAAGCTGGGGAATATCATATAGTTTGGGGGCTATCTAGGTTAGCCTTATTCTGATTATTTCCTTAGTGTGAAATATGTTGTAACTGTCCTCAGAAAGAGGTGACAAAAGAAGTACTCTGTGGCGACAGGGCATTGTGATGTTATGTGACAGGGAAAAGGATGCCAAAGATGGAGCAGAAGGACTCTACTCCTATTTCATACCCCATGGAGGTTAAGCGCTTCTTACTAGTGTTCTTCCCAGCCTTATGACTGTGAAGAAGTTTGGGAATTGTAGCACATAGCGTCTGTTTTCATGGAGCTAAAATTGCAGAGATGTGACCAGGGCCTGTGGATTCTAGTGATAAATAACAAAGAATATACTTTTGCAAAGTCCTAAAACAGGTTTTAAATGCTATGACAGATGAAGCATTTTGTATAACAACCAAGAACATATTCTAGGTGAATTTTGTTTAAAAAAACTTTTTTTTTTTAAGTTAGAACTCATTGATATATTAAAAAAAATGGACTGGTTATAAGTACTATTTTGGGTAGATGAAGGGAGAAATAAATTTATTTTTTTTGAGATATATTATCTTTTCATGCTATCCTGGTATAAAAATTTTTAATAGCACAGTAAAATCCATATTCTACGATTAATGTAATAAAAGACTCAGCAAACTTAGAGGGCTGTGAACACTTGGTTTCCGCATACACAAACCAGGTGTTTGCTTGCAACTAAGGATAAACCTGTTGCATGGAGACATCAAATGCATATGTAGCATTTCTACTTACAGTTTGAATAATCAGTGGTGCAAAATTTGTCTTTAAGGTGCTAAACATAATGCTAGACAGTAAAAATCCCCTTGCTATTGCTACTCTTTTTGTTTTCTCTTTTCATATATTATTTTTTTCCTGTAGATTTTAAGACTGTTACAAGTCTTATTTTAAAGTAAATTTTATTTTGTTTTAAAATACATTTTATTTTTGAATAATTTACAGCCTAGTTTTTTAATGGATTGTCTATACTGGTTTAGAATCTAAAAAATGAGTTTTGATTTGGGGCTGGAAACCATTTGCTAGACTCCACTTCCACCCTTTTTATGCTTTAAAATGCAAGCTGATTATTCTTTCAACTGATCTCTATCTCTCTCTTTTTTTTTTTTTTTTAATGAATAGTCCTAAGAATTAAGGAAGAATCATAGGGGGAAATGTCATTTTTAACACTTCTTCCAGTCTTTCAGCTGTTCTGTTTGCAATTCTTGTTTGCAACTGTCGGGTCTGTTGAATATTACAGATTGTAATGAAAATGTGGATGACTTACACAAAAGTCTGCAAAATAAATTCCTGCTTTCTCAAAATAGCATTATATCTGATGTTTCCAAAACTGGATTTTTCAGTTAGTGTCATTTTAATATATTTGGCTTCAATTGTAAGTAGCTTGAAGGAGGGAGGTTTTGGATTCTTACTGAAAATAGTATGACTTTAAGATCTATTTAAAAATAACAGCACAAATTTCTTGTTTGAGTTCATTCTTTGTGTACTCTGGGAGATGGAAAAGAGTAGGCTAATGAAGCTCTAAAATCTTAAGTTTGAGTAACAGATTTTTTTTTTCCATTCTAATCGTACAGACAGTGAAGTATTGAAAGAAGCTGGACGAGCAGTAGAAATCTTTTATGGGCATTCTCTAAAGGCAAGTTAAAAAAGCACGGATCAGAAGTGGTCTAGGTAGAGCTAATGCTGTCTCAGCACAAGGGAATGGAGTAAATGACTTTTTCAGTTTCCTTTATTCATTTTATGATTTCAACACATACTGTTAAGGGTGTGACTTGGAGCAATCTCATCTAGCTTTGATGTTCTGTCTAACTTCCAAGCTTTGAGTAGAAGAGCAGGACCAGATGACCTTATGAGGGGTCACTTCCAACTAAAGTTGTTCTGTGATTCTACATTTTTTTTTGTGGATTTATGCATAGGGATCTAGATCTGTAATGCAACATGAATTTTCTTCCTGTATACTTTCCACTGTTTTGGTATTATTTNTTTATTATATTTAAAATTATTTATCAGTTTTTGTATTAGCTCTAGTCAGATGTTTTCTATTTGAATAAATATATATATACATGCATACAGATACATAGTACACTCACACATATATTACAAAGTGGCTTTATATCCTAATTCAAATGGGGAAGAAAGAAATCTATTTCGGTAGAAATTTTCAGGTGAGTCAAAAGGTTTAGAGATTTAATGTTCTGAAAACTGAAAATAATTCAGTTGGGGGAAGTTACATTTTATACTGGAAGTATAAGGAAGCATATTAAATATTAATCTTACTGTATATTGGTCACAGTAAGGCAGATGTAAGGATGAAACAACAGTTTCCTAATCATCTCCAGTCTGTAGAGAGACATAGACAAAGAATGCTTCCATCGTATAGTGGCACAGCATAGCCACTGCTCACTTTGTCCTTTTTCCATCTTTGTTTACTGAAGTGCAGTCAGTGCAGCAACATTAAACAAGCCCTAAAAAAACCATCTAAGTCTACCTGTATTTAATAAATAAATAAATACATACATACATAAATAAAGGACTCACCAAAAATCCATGATGTCTTAAGGAATGCAGGCCAGCAATCTATGTCCAGCCAACCAGCACTGACAATATCTAGCTTTCAAATTTACATCTATAACAACTGTTAAAATCTAAAGGACTTTATTGTCAGCATAAATCAATGTAACCCCACCAAAGTCAAATTTTAACGGAAATAGAAGGAATGAGCCATTCTACTGAATACTGAGATATACTGCCAATATCCTGCTTATTTTTCTGCATACTGCTTGTGACACAGAAAAAAAAAGCCACAGTAAGAATTACAGCATGTTGGATTACTTGCTTCTGTCTGAACCCCAAATGAATAACTGTTACAGTCTTCCTGACCTGACGCTTATATTCTTTGTGTAGTCTGCCACTATTTCATCCTTGTTCAAGTAGTCAGAATTTCCCACAAAGGCATTTGTAGTCACTGTGGAAAAGCCACTGTAAGAGATTTAAATAATATCTCTACCAAATAAATGTAAAAAGACTTATTATGGTGTTGAATAGAATGAATGCTTACTGTGCTGCTTCACTGCTGCTAATAAGCCATACCGCATCAATTTACTCTGTCCATTCAGTAGCCTGAAAGTGTCAAACCTGCAGCTTCAGTGCTGGTTTCACTGCTAGGCTGAAAAGGTGGCAGCTGCTGCAGCAAGGAGAAAATGCTTTCACTTCCTGAGCAGTTGCAGTGAATACTTCCCTCCGAAGCTCTCTGAAGTCTAGGGAGAAAACCTTAACTGTCATCAGGTCAACAAAATGAAAATAATGTTTTGACATACCTTTGCATTACTTGTGTTTGTCTCTCTTTAGATAATACTTACAAGTGAAAAAGATGACCCTTCCTTCTTTTATATTGCACAAGAAATTGGAAAATATTACGTATTATATCTGGAAGACAAATAGCAAAAGTCAGACCTGCAAACCAAATAGTGGGTGTTAGTGTTCCTGACATTTTCAGATATAACATTTTAATAGGCATATGCTATCTGCAGTGTAATTACTCTTTAACTAGACTATGACTAATTTTTTTGTATCTTTAATGACCGCTATCTGACACAACTTGAAGTTTAAGGTAATGGAAGAATTATTGCAACTACCCCACTGTCTTGTCACAGCATGTTTTTAAGATTCTTGTTATATAAACTATATATTTGCTGAAATTCAGCATGAATTGTTCTCCTTCATACTGAAAAACCTACTACCAGTTATTTAAAAATATTTCTGAACTACCTTGCTTTACTCTTACTCCATTCTAATTACAACTGTATTATAATTAATGCATTTTTTATGAAGTATGTATTTATACGATATTTTCAGCTTTTGTGTAGCTTTTTACTATCAAATCTAAGCAGAATATGAAAGCAGCCATTAGCTTCAACTGCACTGGGAAGGATGGAACATGATAAAGTCATTCAATATGATTTGCACTTGGAAAACAAATCTTTCCAGTCTAACAATTCAGCATTAAGGAACTGGACAAGAAATAACAAGAAGTGTGTGCAGACTCTAGCTCATTAATTCAAGGATTACTTAAGTTATTAATGATCTTTTTGAAGTTTAAACCATTAATGCACATTGGCTTTGTTTCATATTATGGCTTTATAATGTCACTTACACTGAATTACCAATGAAGGTGAAATCTGCCAAGAAAAAACACCAGCTTCTGTTTACTGTAGGAAGTAACAACAACAAAATGTGTTAAAGCAGCCCCAAAACTGATAGCAATCTTTATTGTTTTACCTCACGGCTTCCTTCTTGCCATATGCTAAAGTTCATTCTCTGATGAGCCTTTGAGCTGTCAGTCTGTCTCCCTAGCTTTTCTCTCATTTTCTCCTCAGTATAAGTGGCTATTTGCTGGAAATTGTTTTATTTCTTGCCTGACCATTTGACTGCAGGGCATAGTTACTTCTCATGTCTTCGGTTGGAGGGACGGTGGACACAGTAGGGAAGCTAGGCCAATTAAGTGGCCACTACCATTAACATTAACCTTTCTAAAAGTGTGGACATTATGTCTTAGAACATATTTGGTACTAAATTAGTACCTCAGGGGTAGAAAAGTGCAAGTGAATAACCGATTTTTTTTTTTTTTTTTTTGCATCTCTGTGTAAGGGTGAGGCCGGAGCCTGTTTTGAAGGGCATAGTCATCACTTTACGGGTCAGCCACTCCTTTATGTCAAATGTATAGGAGAAATTTAAGAAAGCTCCTAATTTGAGTGTCACCAGTGCAGTTTATTAGCTGTCATATTCTTCTTCTGAAAAACCTGATGATGCTTTATATTGACATCAATCTTCTAAATATTTGGAGCTTTGGGATAAATTTCCACAATTTTAAGTATGTATCTGAATATCCAGTCCCTCCCTCTATTAATTCATCTTCCCAATAGTCCTGCTTTGGGAACAATATGTTCATTTTTCATTTTCTGCTCTTGTCATGTACCCCTTCATTTGGAAGAAGAAGCATGCCTAGGGGTAGTGTTCCTATCTCCAGGCGGTGCCCTGCACCATCTTGTTTCATTCTTATTATTCTTACCTGATAATTGGATTTTATGCAGAAGGAACCAGTTAGCTCTCTAGTGACTTCCCACAGGGACCTTGCAGCTTCCACAGTCAATGAATTTCTCTTCATCTCTACAAGAAATGTTGGAAGGAGAGAATCACAGTCTGGTGTTTCCTCAAACCATTGAATACTGCAATACAGCAAACAACAGTAGAACTAGCAGGACTTGTTTTATAAGGTTTGTGTCTGTGATTGAGTTCCCTGAGTTCCCTGCGTCTCTAAACTTGATTCCTTTTGGATGAAACAAAACCAAAACACGTGCTCCAAGACTACAACTGTTGTGCTTCAAATTCTAATAGGCATTCAGATCACAAGACCAAATTAGATCCAATATAAAACACTGCCACATGCCTATGCATTGTATGCATAGTGTGGATGGTCACCAGCACCACATCTTTGCTTCTGTTGAGCTGTACTACCTGCTATCACAGATGTAGCCTTTGATGCTTGATAAGATGTAGCTCTTCACTGAAGCTTCTTTTCTGACTGGGACTTAATGAATATTGTTTCAGGTCTACCTGACTATCAGTTTTTAATAAAATTGATCACTACAACTTCCATTTTGCAACATTTCAGTTGAATTTCCTAGATCAATGGGTTCAGAAAGTATTAGGGAGTGACAGCTGAATAACCTGGCACATACTTAGGTAGCATTATGTCGTATGCAATGAGAGACTGCATTGATATACTCTCTTCAGAAGACCAGGTTGAATTCTAATGTGAACTGCACTTAGAACTGTGACAAGATCAGCAGGGGACACCCTGAAGCTGGAAATGGGGATGTGACTGGGTTTTTGCCCACTGAAATTAGTAAGGCTCAAATTTAAATTGAAAGCCTAATTCTACCTCAATAGATGACCAGAGACTTAAATCTTTGTCTATTTAGATGGTGTTGAACATTAAACTTTTTTGAATAATAACTTTCTGGGGGAAAAAAAGCTTTTTTTTTTTTATTTCATGAAAGTATAGTTTTTGTGGACCACTTATCAGATTGGTTTTCAAAAGGTAAAACCTTCTATTTTATGCTGTTTTGGGTGGTGAAACTCAAACCATCTCTTCTCCATTCTCAGCACTTCCTTTAAAGCTTTCATCAAAAATCTCATGAAGTCTGATTAAAAAAATATAGTGACTTTTTTTGTGTTACTTTTTTTCCCGGGAGAACAAGAAGAAAGTAAACTTTATTTCTCAGGCATATAGTCTTATCTGTTCAGATCACAATCACGTTGTTTCAGTGTCAGAGCTTTAGTTCCACAGATTCCTCCTTGTATCTTCATCAGCCCCAAATGCCCAGCTCCCCTAGGTTTGAAAGCAATGTTGGTGAGGGAAATAATTAACTGTTTCCTGCCCTCTCTTCTTCCTTGTAGCAACAGCACCCTTTTTTTTTTTTCCAGATCTTATAACACCAAAGTTAGTAATGCTTCTTTAACGTAGCAAGGTTCTAGCCACATTTTTGAATGTAACATTAAAAAGTTTTGAGATTCAGATCAGTTTCAACAGTCTTTTAAGCATCTGAGTGACTTTGCTAGTGATGATATAAATAACCTTTAATTTTGCAATCTCTTCTCCTTGTTAAGCTGTTTTCTTAACTCTGAATCAAGTGTTCATGCAGCAAATGTCAAGCTGAGAATTAATATGCTATGAAAAGAGAAGTGAAATAGAGGAAAATAATGTCCAATGAGTTTATAGGCAAAACTATGGTGTTGAACTACTTCCTCTGAAACTTATGCTTTTTTGAAGGGATCCAAAATAATCCTTTACTTCTGTTTGTTTCAAACATATCCTTGTGCAGGTAAACAATGGTTGAGTGTCTGTGTGTCTCTTGTTCTCTGAATCTACTCCACAAATTAATTATATAACAAGAGCAGTGCATGGGGTGGTTCAACACACTCTGACCTCCAGATGACCTCCGATCTGTGAGAAACATTTCTATCTCCTTATTTCTGCTATCCCCACTTGGATGTCTCTGATATCTTAGGACATGTCAGATGGCACTGTGCACTTGGCAACTGAATTGAGACCCTCCTGACTATGTTAGGGTGAACCGAGTTGTTATCTAGAATTTGGTGAATATATTTTCTAGATCTCTTCCCTCTGTTATGAAGTTAAGACTACCGGCTCATGGGTAGAAACATACTTTTATGTGGGAGCTGCCGGCAGGCTGCTCTTGTCACCATGTGCTGGCTGAGGTGATCCTGGGGCCAAGGGCTCTGTGCAGCGCTGCGCAGCTGCAGGCCACGCTGGAGGGGTAGCATGGCGCAGCACAGAGCAGGCCTGCAGCTGCTAACGTCAACTGGTATGTGGATCACTAACTTCCAGAGGTCTCCTGGCCAGGATTGCTACACTTTGTTATGAAAAACAGCTGTTAAATGGGTAAAGAAGGTATCTTGTTATCACAAAGCACAGCAACAATAGTGCCCAATGCTGGATGAAGCATTCTGCTGTGGAGAATGAGGAAGGCATCTCAGAATAACTTATAGGAGATGGCCTTTTTAGCAACTTTTTTTTTGTGCAAAATGACTTCACTTAAGGTGGTGTCTGTGGTAGCTGTGTTATTTATTTTTCAATAATACACCTATGCAAAGACTGATGTATACAAGACGATTTTCACAGTTGCTAGTTAGCAATGTATCCAGTCAAATAAAAAGACCCAGATGGCTATTTATAAGCATTACTGTTATTGTAAGCAAACCAAACGGAGAGAAGTTCTTACTTCAAGTTTTTAAATAACTTTGCGTGAAAGTTTTGTGACACCCATAGGCACACAAAACATTTTAGCTCTAACTGTGGCTAATAATTGTGCCTGCCACATGTTGTCCTGACACCGCTGCACAGTTATTTGTGCAGCAGTGATACCATGGAGAAGGAATCAGTCATTTCACTGCTGCATGGCTTCACAGCACATTTACAAAGCGTGGTACTAGAAATGCCACTGCCTTGATCCAGGCAATTCCTCAGTTTAGAGGAATTGTTTTGGTGGGAATGAAGCAGTGCTAAATTTCAAAACTAAGTCCGGCTTGTGCCAGTCTGAACAAAATCAGTAACTGTGTGAATCAGTACTGTGAAAGCAGGAGAGCTGTATTTGGATCCATTTTGTCTATGGAAGAAAGATATTAGAAATAGCCATATATTAATAAGCAGATCATTCTGACATGTATTTACTTCCTTTTCTTCTAAAAAAGCAATCTACTAGAAAGAGCTATTTGTTAGTGAGCATGTCATTCTGCTTATGTGAGCTTAGCAAGGGAAAGAATGTGCTGAGACTTGTCCAGGAAAGGGTGAAGAAAAGAAATAGTGTCAGAGGTAAAAGTGGGAGCTGAACATTCAATTGTGCTTGCTACAGGTACATTTTATAAGATATAGCAGAGGTCAAGGAAGCTTCAGTGGAAGCATGTTTGCTGAGTGAACAAATAACTTCAGAGAAAGGATGCAAAGTGGGAAAAATAAAGAGCAACCCACACTGCTATAAGAGTGAACTACAAACCATGTAAATAGCATAACTCCCACTGAGAATGTCACAGGTCTTTCAGATACTTACCTTTATTTCTAAGCCTTGCCCAGCCCAAGCTATCTGTGTTACAGATCCTTCCCAGTTCTTAGAAGATGTTTTATGAAAATTCTCACACGTATTTCAGAAGCTAATAAATTGGCATTTCAGTATTATTCCTCTTTTAAGTGTACCACTAACTGTTTTGAATCCATTGCAATTTGTATCCCATGTACTAAACATTACAGCAGCAGGGTTTGAAATTAGTACCATTAGGTGGCTTGCCTTGATATCTGTGTGATAAGAAGTAGCCTTTCACCAAGGATAAAAAAGTGTATTATTTAGTAAACTAAGTGTTTTTTTATGGTTGCTTTTTAAAGCTGTACCACTCTGTGAAGAAGGCTAAAACTGGTAGCGCCAACTATTTGCGAACTTAGAAAAAAACCCTTTCTCTGTAATTTGATCACTTCAGAAACTGTACCTCTGTTTTCTCTTTATCAATATTTATTTTTCCACTTGTTGACTCCTGTCTCAACCTTTCCATCTAGTTGCTTTTGGGTACTGTAAATGGCCAGGGAAAGAGTTTTCACATTACAAAGATAAAGTTTCTTGTCTTTTCAACGTGGCGCAGAGGTCAGGATGGGAGATCAGAGGCAGGAAGCAGCTTGTCATTGTGTTAACAGGTACAGGGACTCAGAGCTTTGTTACACTCTACCAGAAGCCATTGGAGACCTGTAATAAGCTAGGAGCAATGTGGTGTAGTTTTGTTCAGGAATGGCCTGGAACAGTGCACTGGAACCTGTTTGGAATACATCCATGTGTGCTTTCATACATATACCTGTATTCACATAGATCTTCCTTCTGGTGTGTGATTCAACACAGAATAAACACCACAAAAGGTTTGTTGATCCTCTGCCCCTGCCCCCACTCCCCCATCCCCTCGCCTCAAAGACAGCTGAGTATAGAAGATCCCTCTCTGACCTGGCCTCCAGTTCCTAAATGTATGGGGTTAGCATTACTTTAAATTTGCCCTTCATTAAAAGATGAATATTTTCTTTTACATTCTCTTAAACTCATTCAGGAATGAGATTCCCGTGAGTTATAAAAGAATATTACTAAAGCAAAGCATTTTTCTAATAAGTTCTATAGGATTTTATAGTAATTACTGTTGAAATCTGTGAAATTTCTATGGTACCCTATTATTTTACTCTTTAATTCATTCCATAGGATTTTTTTTCTTAAGGGTGAAATCTTCTGAAAATATTACCCCGCCACAGTGGGCCCTTTCTTGGAAATTGTTATGCAAATCCAAATCCTGCAGCCTTCAGAGGGAATCTGTGACAAAAGTGAGACAGGCACAGCTACCTCCAGTCAGGCAATTCTTTTGATTAAGGTTCTCTGCTTTAAAACAGAGTTTAATCAAGGATAGCAAAACCAGAGGAAAACCACTTTCCAGGTGTGCCTTCTTCTGCAGATGGTGTGCTGCCAAAGAGAATCAAAAGAGACTTAATTACAAGAATGATCAGCAGAGTCAGACAGGATGAGAAAATGTGCAGTCTGATGGAAGCTGTTCGTTACAAAACAACAGCACTGCTTGGCACGTGGGGAAGGATGAAGCCGCTTCTGACAGATGACAAAGGCTTTTTGAAGTCTGCTGAGACCGAATAATCAATGCTATAATGTTTGAAGCATTTAGAGGAGGTGAGGATCACTTGTCCTTGCTCTGGACAAGTCTAAACCAGCAGAGGAACCCATGCTGCTCACTTTCCTGGGCAAATGGTCAGGCAGTAGCCCTTCCCAGTCTGCTTCCTGACAGCCTTTGAGATGCTTCAAGGAGTGGCAACAGTTAAATTCAGCGCTAGCGTCTGTTTTCAGAGAGGGGTAAAGTTACTTTTGTAAGAGTTGGCTAAGATAGAGCTGGGGCCCTGCTGTGCTGCCTGCTAATGACAGAAGTAGGTGGACACGGTCTCCGAAATTTTTCAGTCTCAGTAGCCTTTTGAAATTGTTTTTTGGGCACACTTGAACACACCCTACCATGTACCTGTACCCCAAAGTGATTAGGGTTGAGGCAAAAGCTATCGTAGTATTCTATTGTATTTACAGATTAGAGGGGGACGTAGAGTCCTTCCTCATCAGCAGTGCAGTATATCCTTTACCTTTGATACTCATTCCTGGCTTTCTTTAGCAAAGATGATAGTTAAACTGTGATTTTGCAACTCACTGTTTGCGGCTGTACCCCCAAGGAGTCCCTGTGGGACTCCATCCAAGTACAGCATCTGGCCACAGGGAGCTGCATGCAGAATAGCCTCATTAGTATGTGCTGAAGGATAAGCCCTGTCTTACTACCTGTCTTGTCTACTGTTGGACATGTAATCAGTGGTCTATAAACAATAATGCATTTGTCAAGGTACTTTTGATGAAACAAATTCTAAACTCTGTTAACTGAAATGAGATCATGACTCTTCCTCTGCTACCTTGGGACTGGCACAGTGCCCGGCACCGCATTTCGGTTGCATGCCTGTTTTGGTGACAAAAAAAAACCAACAAACAAATCTACAGTCAGCCCTCCAAGAAACAGTAATGCCAGTTTCTCCTTGGATAGCAATTTCTTTTCTTCCCTTTTCTTTTCTTTTCTTTTCTTTTCTTTTCTTTTCTTTTCTTTTCTTTTC